>JAKSZT010054573.1:5121324-5174737 GCA_026826555.1 Tolypeutes matacus
CATAGACATAGACATAGTCATAGTCATAGACATAGACATAGTCATAGTCATATTCATAGACATAGTCATAGACATAGTCATAGACATAGACATAGTCATAGTCATAGACATAGACATAGTCATAGTCATAGTCATAGACACAGTCATAGTCATATTCATAGACATAGTCATAGTCATAGTCATAGACATAGACACAGTCATAGTCATAGACATAGACATAGTCATAGTCATAGTCATAGACATAGACACAGTCATAGTCATATTCATAGACATAGTCATAGTCATAGTCATAGACATAGACATAGACACAGTCATAGTCATAGACATAGACATAGTCATAGTCATAGTCATAGACATAGACACAGTCATAGTCATATTCATAGACATAGTCATAGACATAGACATAGTCATAGACATAGACATAGTCATAGACATAGTCATAGACATAGACATAGTCATAGTCATAGTCATAGACACAGTCATAGTCATATTCATAGACATAGTCATAGTCATAGTCATAGACATAGACATAGTCATAGACATAGACACAGTCATAGTCATAGGCATAGACATAGACACAGTCATAGTCATAGACATAGTCATAGACATATTCATGGACATAGTCATGGACATAGACATGGACGTGGACATAGACATGCATATGGACATGGACATAGACATATACGTAGATACAGACATATAAGTAGATGTGGATGTGGACATGGACATGGACATAAACATAGACTTAGACATAAAAAGGCACATAGCCATAGACATAGACAGACAGCCTTTTTACTGAAGTATATAAGCAGGTTTGACATCACCTGGAAATTTTCTAGAAATGCAGAATGTTAGTGTCCATCTCAGACCTACTGAATCAGAATTTGCATTTTTAACCAGACCCCCAAGAGTTTCACACACACAAAAGCATGTATGGAATGCATTATTATACATCACATTCTCTGACCATTATGTACTTATATTAGAAATCAAAGAGAAAAGCCAATAAAGTGAAACATAATAGAGGATGGGTTTGGAAGGTGTATTAGTCAGCCAAAGGGGTGCTAATGTGAAATACCAAAAATGGGTTGGTCTTTACAAAGGGTATTTATTTGGGGTAGAAGTCCACAGATACCAGGCCATAAAGTGTTAAGTTTCTTCTCTCACCACAGTCTATTGCCACGTGTTAGAGCAAGACAGCTGCCGGCGTTTGCCAGGGTTCAGGCTTCTGGGGTTCCTCTCTTCCCGGGGCTGCGTTTCTCTCCGGGCTTAGCGCCTGTTTCCTCCACAAGGTCAGCTGTAGACGATCAGGCGAACGGCTTGCTTCTCTTCTCCTGGGGCCTTCTTTCCAACATCAAAACTGCTTCTCAAAAGACTGCTTCAACTGTCCTTTGCCTTGCCTTTTATATTCAATTCCCCACCCACCAAGGGGTGGGACTCAACGCCCTAATCCTAACCTAATCGTGCCCAGATTAACAGATCAGTTTACAAGCATGATCCAATTATACTTTTGGAATTCATAATTACATCAAACTGCCACAGAAGGTAAAATTGCATTCTTTAATGACTCATATGATAACCAATCATCAGCAAATTCTATGTGTCAAAAGTGGAAGGATGCAGATATTGCGATTTCTAGAAGCAAATATATAGACTGAAATGGATGTCTTAAACATGAAAATAAATAACTTGAGAATTTAACTCAACAAGCTGAAAACTACAAGAAATGTACAAGAAAATAAATTCTAAATGTAATTCTAGTTATTCAAAAATAGCTCACTACAGAGCAATGAAACCAATGAGCCAGTGCACAGAGTGTGACATGGATGAACGTCACAGACGTAGCACTGAGAGAGAGGAGTGAGACGCAAGAGTATAAACCATGGGATTCTATTAATAGAAAGTTCAGAAACAGGCAAAACTAAGCTCTGGAGATAGATGTCAGATTAGTGATGACCCCTGAGGAGGAAGCTGTCTGAAAACAGGCAAGAGGGAGATTTCTGGGCTGCATAAAAAAGGAAAACTTCATTACATTGTGCACTTAACAATGAGCACTTCACTGTAGGAAAGTTATACCTCAAAAGTCATGACCTTTCATATTTATAGTTGTAGTTGCAGTATATATGTATGATTCTGAATATATATATATGCATGTTATGAAATACATATATATATAAAAGCTCCAGAATTAAATCTCCAAAAGAGAGGGAGAATAAACAAAGCCACAATTTAATTCTTTGGGGGAAAAAAATAATGAATGAGACAAACAACTTAGAAGGAGAGTAGGAAGAAGATGAAAAGGGTTATGGAGAAAAAGATAATATTAGGTACAGACAACCACAGATCCAGGGGAGATTCCAAAAGTCATACAAGAATATTAGGAAATGTTTTGGTATTAGATGGTGGTGATGGTGGCACAATGTTGAGAACATAATTAAAATACTGAAATATATATCTGAATATGATTAAAAGAGGAATTGTTAGATTATATGTAGAGTAACAGAATAAAAAAAAATTTTTAAACTCCACGGAGTTTCACTACCCACAGCGTGAAAAATAAGTTAAACCACAGACTATCGTTAATAGTACAATTATAAAAATGTGCTATCATCTATTACAACAAATGTTCCACACCAATGCAAGTTGTTAATAATGGGGTGGCATATGGGAATCCTTGTATTTTATGCATGATTGTTCTATAAGCCCATAACTACTCTGATAAAGAATACTATGAACATCATTTGAAATTTTATGTTGTATTAATTTCAGAAGTATGTAAATCACTATAGCACATTCAAAATCAAATTAATTTTGACCAAATACGAAATAAGAAGCTAAAATATTAATTTAAAATTTTCCCTTAGAAATGCAAAGAGGGGGTTCAATAGCATGAAATACAATAATAAAAGCTAACTTGATAACAGATTCTAAAACAGGGGGGAAATATCCATTTTGATGGATTTAGAAAAATATAACTCAGTACTCATGCATGAAAAATTATCTTAGCCAAGTAGAAATAGAAAGAAATTTATTTTCCCTGTTAGTGAATTTCTATAAAATATCATACTGAGAGAAATATCATACCTACTGGTAAAACTTTAAAGCATTCTTGTTGAGTTAAAGAATAAGAGATTGTATAAGGAGTACTAGGGAATACAATAAGGCCAGAAAAATAATGGGAAAGAAAAGACAAAAGAATTTATTTGCAGATGACATGGTTTACACATAAAAAAATATATAATAATTTAAAAAAAGACAGCATACAGACAAATTGGAGAAATGAAACTTAGCAAAATCCAGGAGTGACTAAGAAATTTTTTAAAAATAAGAATAAACTATATCAAGCTATCTTACTAGACATAATTACTAATTATAAAGCTGTAGTAATTACAGCAGACAAATAAATCCACAGTGACATGACAAGAACCATTTGTAGACATTACAGAGTTATCATGAATCATTGGCAAAGCAATGTGCTATCAAATAAACCATGCTGACATATAGGAAAAAATAAATTTATATACCTACCTTTCCCACTACCTAAAATATAAATTCCAGATGGATTAAAAATCTAAATTAAAAGTATTACTTTATATTTTTAGAAGAAAATATAAGATATATCTTTATGAGCCCATAGTAAGAGAAGATACCCTAATCAAGAAAATAATACTACGAATCATAAATAAAAATGTTGATTAAATATACACAGCAAAAGACATCTGAAAAACACAAGCTTGGAGAAGGTATCTACAGTGCCTATGTCTGATACAGATGGCTTATCATATCATATAACAATACTATAATTAAGAAATCAGTAAGGAAAAGACAATTCTATAATAAATAAGGTAAGGGTAAAAATATTCTAACAGGCAGATTCTCCAGAGAAACAGAATCAAGAGGATGTGTGTATGTGTGTGTGTGAATGTGCATACACATACTTTTATATTTGTATAGGTGTATATATATGGAAATTTATTTTATGGAAATCACTCATGCGAAGATGGAGCTGGCAAGTCTGGAATTTGTAGGCTTGAAACTCAAGAACTGATAGTTTAGCCTTGAGGCAGAATTTCTCCTTCACCAGGAAACTTCAAGGTTTACTCTTAAATCTTTCAACTGATTGGATGAGGCTCACTTATATTATCGAGGGTGATCTCCTTTACTTAAATTCAACTGATTGCAGATGTCACAAATACAAAACACCTCTGCAGTGTTTCACCAAGCAACTGGGCATCATAACCTAACCAAACTGACACAGGAAATTAACCATCATATGCAATTAGCCATATATAGTGCCAAAGCAAAGAAGAGAACCCCAAAGTGATAGCATAAATATGAAAAGATGTTCAACTTCACCAGTGACTGGTGAAATGCAAATTTAAACCCATTGTATACCCCCATGAGACAGGAAAAAATAACACATCCTGCTAATGGGTAATAACAATTGCTAGCAAAGATTGGAGCAATTAGAACTCTGGGTGTGAGGGGATATTGGTACAACTATTCTGGAAAGTATTTTGTCCATACATTAGAGAAACCACTAGTTTCTCCTGCATGAGGAGATAAGTTCAAAGGTGTTCATTGCTGTGTTTCTGTCAAGAGAAAAACTTGAAAACAACATAAAAGTAAAATGAAATGGGATAAGAGAATTGCTGCCACATTCTCCAAGGGAGCAGCAACAGTCCCCCAAGTGCCGGGGTAGTGTGTGGCAAAGGAGGATGGTCCACTAATGGGTTCTTGTTATTGATGACTACTCTTATGAGTCTTTGCTCTAGTAATAGAAACTTAGCCTTCTGTTATGGGGTGCCTAAGGGTTGCCACCTGAGAGCCTCCTTGTTGCTCAAATGTGGCCTCTCTCTAAGCCAAACTCAGCATATGAATGCATTACCTTCCCCACAGCGTGGGACATGACTCCCAGGGATGAACCTCCCTGGCAACAAGGGATTAATAACAAGTGCCAACTGGCAATACAACTGGAAAAAGACCTTGAATAAAAGGGGGAAAAGGTAAAGACAAATGAGTTCACATGGCTAAGAGACTTCAAAGGGAGGTCATCCCAGAGGTAACACTTACGCACACCTCAGTAGGGTCTCATCGAACACCAAAGTGGATATCACCCCACACAGAGGGGCACCTGAGGGCTCTGGAGACACCCAGGTCCTATATAAGGGGGGATAGCTCCAGAGATTGATGCCTTATCAGTGGGCTATACTTTGGAATCTGTGCTCCTGAGAGTGACAGAGTTGGACTCAAATAAGTCCTCCCTGCACATGGTTAATCAGACGTTTCTATTCAAACCTATACTTGGTGATGGAGTTTCTAGGTGTACTTCTAGAGACTGGAGCCTTTGGCCTGCCCATGTGCCAGCTGTGCCTGGAATCTCGGTGGAACTGCAACTCCTACTCTACAGCTCAATGGACTCACCCAAGTCACCTGGTGAGGAGACGACGATGGACAATGGCCATCCCAGGGAATGGAGAGAGTCTGCAGCTGCAGGCAGGATAATCCCATCCATTTTAACCATGGGATATAAGCCCCCTCTCACTTGGAGGTGGAGTGGACATCACCATCCCAGATTCCTCAGGACTGGGGGAAGAGCTATGAACTAGAGTGGACTTACTAGTATTCTGTTGTAGACATATTGTGATTCAAGCAATGGAAGAAATTACAAGGTGGAGGTGGAGCCAGTGGCCACTGGATGCTTTCAGGACAGGGAGAGAGAAAAACAGTTGTAATACAGGGGCTTTTTTGGTACTTGGGAATTATCCTGAGTGACATTACAATGACAGATATAGACCATTTTACATCAGCATATAACATGCAGGTCTGTGTGGGAGAGAGTGTGGTCTACAAAGTGAACAATGTCCATTCTTAGTGGCAAGGCCCCAGGATGTGTATATCCACTGCAGGTGATGAACCACACTAATGAAAGATGTTTATGTGGGAGGTTATGGGAGGTTTGGGGGGTGGGGAACATGGGAATCCCTGTAATTTTTGTGTAACACTTATGTAATCTAAGCATCTTTTAAAATAAATAAATAAATAAACAAACAAATAAATAAATAAATAATTTTTTTAAAAAAAGAGAGAGAGAGAATTGCTGTACATTAATGCAATGATTTTCCAGGAAGCAGTAACTGGAGATGCATGAGCATCAAGGCTTGGCAACAGAGATATATGCAAAATATGAATTTGAATATTCAAAAAAGAAAATTGCCAAGTATTTTAGTTTCCTGGCTGCTAAATCAACTACCATGCAAAGGATGGTTAGCTCAAACAATGGGAATTTATTGGGTCATGGTTTTGAGGCTGGGAGAAGAACAAAATCAAGGTGTCTTCAAGGTGATGCTTTCTCCCAGAGGACTGTGGCATTCTGGGGCTGAGTGCTGGTGATCCTTCGTGTTTGGCTTTTTGGTCACGTGGTCACAGGGTGGTCTCTCCTGGCTTCTCCTTTCTCTTCAGGGTTCTGTTGACTTCCAGATTCTGGCAGTTCACCTTCCTCAAAATGTCTTCACTAACAGGATTGAGACTCATCCTGACTGAAGGACCCTCATCAAAATGTCCTATTTACAAGGGTTCACACCCACAGGAATGGATTAAGTTTAAGAACATGTTTTTCTGGGGCTGATACCACCATAGGTGGTGTGGGACCTCCAACTGGAAGGAAAAGTAGAGATTACAGGGAGCTCTTCGAAATTGTTTCTGGTGCATCAACCATGGGCACATGGAAGGCATCCCCATCTCCTGGCTTCTGACTGTGTTCTGTAAAACTTCAGGAAACCCATCGTGTAGCATCTTCCCACCTTAAATGTCAACTCTAATCATGGTAGCTACTAGAGCTCAATGAGATCATCTTACAAGATTGACTCCAGATAAATATTAAAGATGACCGTGGACTATAAGAGACTAAAAAACTAAGTCTCTGTCTTTTGGTGCAGAGATATAGTGATGTAAACATAGAATAATACTGGCTTCAGGAAATGACCAGTGCAGATCTAGAAAATACTAGCAAGGGCAGCAATCTCCACTTATTTCTGTCCATGCAGGTGAAGGTAAGTATTTGAAAAAAATACAATATTCTCCACACTACTATGCTTACTGATGTGTTTGCCAATAGCTCACTGAATTAATACAGAAAAGACTCTTTCAGGGGTTATATAAAATTGTGCCAAGTCATAAATGCACACTTTACAACCCCAAAATCTTTTGGGGGGAAACCAAATATATTCAATTGTATTTCTGCTGTTTCACAGTTTTGTTCCCAATGGAGAGGTTTAAGATTTAAGGCAAAAAACTGATTTTGAGTAGTTAATAATTTCCCTCTGAATCAATAGGTAGCAACTAAATTCTTGAGAGACAAATCAAACAATATTGATAAAAACATAGTGTAGGTAGGTTTTCCCAGGTATTTGTCTAACAGACAAATTCTTATAAACAAGGTAAAGAAATCTGAGAATAATGATAAGGCAGATATTTGCATGGCTTCAAAATTTGTGGATTAATTTGTTTAGGTTTCTTGGTCCACTCTGAGGACTTTTTTTTTTTTGGACAATTGCTTTGACAGCATGGTTATCAAATTCTCAGATAATGCAAAATAAACTGGGTTAATTAATATGACAACCAGGTTAATAAAGTTATAATTGCCCATATTTTACATTCTTGGAGCACATTTCCAGTTCTTCCCCAAAGTTAAAAGTTGTTTTATTCATCTTGTTTGCCCCTCGTGTCAAGCACATGTCAAGTATACAGTGGAAGTTGGAAGGATGAAATGAGGGAGGGGGAAGGGAAAGAATAGGAATGTTATCTGTTATTTAAGCTTATTATTTGCCAATTTTTTCATAGATTTCCCATTAATTCTCATCACTGTGATGGCAGTAAAATTTATCACAGCAACTCAAAATCATTTTATTGGTCGATGCTTGAATGAATTAGGGGTAATATCTGTATAGTATGATAATAATTTACTCTATTTTTATGTTTCCCCAAAAATCTAAATCAAGTGGAACACAGTGGTAAAATATGATACTCTCCATCATTCAACCTGGCAGAAAATATTTCTAGAAGCAAAAACAAGATTAGTAAAACCTCCTGGAAATTTATGCTTTCCTCAGTACTTCATCAGTAGCAGAATATTTGCAACCCCCTGTTTGGAATATAATGTACAAAGAAAGAGAGAAACACCATTGAAATATTAAATTCAAAATAAATAGCTGTTCCAGCCCCATTCCAGAGCCCCAGCTGCTTCAACACAGCATCATTATAATGGATTATTAATTATCATTTCCCTCTGCATATTAATTGCCACCATGGAAATGTTTCTGTTACAAATGGCTTGTTTACAAAAATCGGCCAAATCTTGCAGCTATACTTGAAAAGAAGGGGACTTTCCTGAGCTCAGAAAATCCAAAAAGTGGATAAGGAATCAGTCTAACCATGGGCTCAGAGAAAACAGAATAAAAGATATCCCTGACAGATAGACTAGCATTTCAGGACATGCTGGAATACAAAGGACATGCTGGAATACAAATAACTTCCTTATTGCAATGAGATGAACAGAATCTTATCAGGTTATTAAAGGTGAATAGATGAAGTAGATGAAGCAATAATTGATAATGGGAGCTTAGAAGCCCTGGCAGAATAAGGAGCCTACCTTACTGGAAAATAGTACCTGTGGTTTGAAAGACATTTTACTGTGTTTAATGTATCTGATATTTACACTAATATTTAACCTATTAATTTTTTTTTCTTGGAAATTTCTCTCCTAGCATTGTTTTTCAAGTATTAGAGTGAATGTTGAACATTGTATATTTGCAGTACCCTTTGAATAGAGGATACATGGCACTTGTATTATATTAATAGAGTTAAATTAAACAATGTATACTTTTAATAATAATATATATTATATAATAACTTATAATAAATTGTTTATTTACAACTAGGTTTAATTTAAAAACAGATTTTCAAGATTTCCTGTGTTTCTGAGGGTGATTCTATTTTTCTGGAGGAATTTAGAAACCAGGAAACAGTACCTGTGTGGAATAGGATGTACTTCTCTGGAAGGGCTGATCTGCTTTGGTACTGGGGGCATCGGAAAATTAGGGAATAAACCCATCCTAAAGGGTTTGGTGGATGTCTTGAGAAGAGATTTATCTGGGGCAAATCTTTTCTCTGACTCACATTGCTTGGCTTGGTTGCCATATGAGCATTTTCAAAGTAGAGTCTTACCATTGGATATATAGATATTGCAAAAAAATATATATCTTTTAAGTGAATCCCAAAGTTTTGGCTTATGGTATAAGACAGTGACTCTCAACCAGAGGTGATTTTGGAACATTTGACTATGTCTGGATTTCACAATGGGGTGGTAGGATGGGATCAATCAGTAGGAAGTGGCTAGGGATGTTGTTCAGTGCCCTACAAATGCACCTCACAATGCTTCATAACAACGAATTCTCCAGCCCAAAGAGTCAACAGTGCTGAGGTAAAGAATTGCCATCCCCATAGGAGAGGGGTAATTTCTCTCTTATTTCTACACTATATTTTAGTATATTTATTGGGAACTGGGTGCTATTTTAAGCTTCTAAGTCTGTGGTATTTTGTTACCAAGCATAGGAAACTAATACATATCCAATATGACCAGCAAATGTATCTCAATAAATACTTTGGCATTAATGCTAGATTTGTTCAGAAATCACCAATTAGGTAAAATGACCAAAATATCACCAAATTACCAGGAAAATAGATCTGAACTGACAGTCCAAATTCACAGAACCAACGTCAGTGATCTACTTTGCCAATTCCGTACATTTTAAAAGCACAGCTGTTTCCACACTCCGCATTTTCTCCTAGTGGTGTCAATGTCAGCAAAAATTACTTGTTCCTCTAAAAACGCACTAAACTTTTACGTATTCCCTTGAGTTCCTTCACTGCGGTAATCACAGTGGCCACAGCTGAACAAGTGGAAAAAACTTCATTAGTAATTATTAAGCGTTTCAAGGTAATGTTTCCGTGATACAAACAGTGTTCAGTGAACAGAGACAAAGCTCTAGCAGCAAGTACTTTCATAAATCCAACAAATCCCAAGAGTTGGTGGAGTGGTAATGGGAAAACCAACATGAATTACAGCTTAACAGGAATATTGAATCCTTAAATGAACTGTACACTCTCATTTTAAATGGAAGCAAGCAGTAGCCAGGCATAATAAAAATAATTGAAATGAAGGTTTGAATCCATTAATCTACCAAGAAGTGCTTTAAAGAGTAAGTGGAGCAGAAAAACAACCGATGTATATGGCAGTCGCCGATAGATATCATTGATGCCTAATCGTCCCAGAGGCCATCAATAAAATACTGAATAGTAGGGATAATGGGGAATAAAAGTTTAAGACAAATTCTTCCCCGGAAGAAAGAATGGGGAACAGAAAGAGTGATCAATAGAATAGATGCACCTCCTCACTTATTGCTTCATTGAAAAAGAATGCAATCATCATATCTTATAATACATATGAGTAATGAAGTAACACAAATTCTACTGAATGGAAAAAACTCATTTTTTTCCTCCCTCTTGTAGTTCCATCATGTGGAATAATAGGTGGAACTATCTTGAAAAAAAAAAGAAAAAAAAAAAAAACACCTGTAATTGACACAGTTGTCACCTGAACCCTTTTCCTGGGAACTGAGAAGGACTTGCCCACCCACCATCTTTACAGATTTTCCAGGCTGCCTAGAAGAAGGAGGATGAGTCTACCTTCATATGCAACTTTTCTGGAGAGAGATGTAAGTAGCAACAGGTCATGGACATCTCCATGTTTCCAGAGCTGGATTTGTGAAGGAGGAGCCCAAGTTGAATTGTTGTGTTGGGATCAATATCTTTGGAAATGATGCAAAAAATCAGATCATTGGTTCTGTAATCTCTGGTCCTCAATTTACATTACAATGGTGTGTAATAAACTATTGATGGCTGGGGATGGCGTACACAACGAAATGATTATTTAATGTAATTATGATCTTCTCTGTGTGGAAATGTGTGTGATTATTGAGTTGTTTTCTCCAATTATTTCTTAAGTGCATACATTGGCGTCATCTTATGATGGTTTCTCAGGAAATAAATTGTCACCAGAATCACCTTGAAAAACATGGAACAGGTACATTGGTGGTTTCCAGTGGATGGGGGAGTGGGGAATGGAGAGTGACTGCTTAATGGAGATGGGGTTTCCTTTTGGGGGAATGAACTCACTTTGGAACTAGAGAAAGATGGTGGTTGCATGACGTTAGTGAATGTACTAAATTGCACCGAATCCTTCACTTTAAAAGGGTTAGCTTTAAGTTATGTGAATCTCATCTTGATAATGGTACATGCTACAAATGAATGAACCTAAGTGAAAGAAGCCAGTCATGAGAAATCATATATTTTGCGATTCCATTTATATAAAACAGAACCATGACCAGTGGTTGCTAGGGGGTTGGGGAAAGGGGGACTGGGGAGTGACTGCTAATGGAAGTAGGGTTTCCTTTTGGTATGATATGAAAAGATCTGGAGTTACACAGTGGTGATTTTTGCCCAGCCTTGTGCATCAACTAAGAGCCACTGAAGTTTAGACTTTAACATGGTGACTGATATGGAGTCTCTGAATTATATTTCAAATAAACCTGTTTTAAAAATTAGTTCAGGACCCAACCCCTCTCACAGTTTAGAGAAAACGAATCTCAGTATGAATGGAAAGGTTTGGTCAATGGGAGACAACAGGACTGAAATTTCCCAGACTCTCTCCAGGTTACTCCGAACCTTCCAAGAAGAAGATAAAATTGAGCGTTGGGAATACTGGACAGTTACATTGAGCTTGTCATGTGAATTACATGCAAATTTGATCTCACATTCCACTAGTGAACTTGACGCGGCAATTGCGGACAGGATGTGTCCTTTCACTCAATCCCTTATTAATTCGTGCGTTTCTTCTTTGGGGAACACCTGTACTCTCTAAGCTGGGGATTGGTGGCACCATTTCATCTAATTAGAAATCCTTTTTGAGGTTCTCCTTATGCCAGGAACTCTGGGCTGGTTAGTTATCTCTTTCCTGGTAGGGCAGATAGAGCATAAGCAAAGTAACATAAAAACCACAACACGTATAAAATAATACAATAGTATGTCTCACAGACCACGATGCCAAAATAATACAAAATATTCAAAGTTAGATAAGCTAATTCTCTCTTTTCAAAACATTGCAGTTGGATAGGAAAGGCTGGTATGCAGGTTAAGGGTTAATTTAAAAGTGTAAGATAAAACATACAATCAACCCTCATTATTCACAGATTCCATATTTGCAAATTCGCTGACTTGCTAAAAATTGTCTGTAACATTAATACCAGTTCTCGTGGTTCATTCATGGGTGAAAAACTTTAGTCACTCAACGGGCACATTCCCAGCTAAGGTGAGAAAAGGCAAGCTCTGCTTTCTCATTTCACTCTCATATTGTAAACCAGTGTAATTTTTGTGGTCTATTTATGCCATTTTCCTGCATTTTTGTGTTTTTTGGTGCAATCACTGTATAAAATGGTCCCCAAGCGCAATGCTGACATACTATCTAGCATTCCCAAGCACAGGAAGGCTGTGATGTGCCTTACAGAGAAAATACATGTGGTAGTAAGCTTAATTCAGGAATGAGATAAAGTGCTATTGTTTGTGTGGGATGTGGTGGGAGGTGTGGGAGGTGGGCAACATGGTAATCCCAGTGGGTTCCGTGTAATATTTTGGGTAATCTAAGCACCTCTTAAAATATATTTATATATATATATATAAAAATAACATTTTTGTAATCAAATGCACATATATGCATATATATTTATATATCATTTTACAAATATTGGTATATATTGCAAATATTTTGATTTTTACCCACAATAAAAAATAAATAATTTTTTTTTTAAAAAGTGCTATTGTCATGAGTTCAATGTTAATGAATCAACAACACACACAATGTAAGGTGTCTTTTTGTGTGTGTGATAAAGTAATTTTAATTAGCATTATACATAGGATCAAAAATAGCTCATAAAGGTTAAAAATTTTTCAAAAGACAAAAAGCTAAATGGGAAACTAGTCAAATTTTAAACTCAGCAAGGCTCATTTTCATTACTCCAAGAAACCTTGATGCCTTTTATTTATTTCTTTCTTTATTTGTTTATTTATTTTTATCTCTGAGGGAACCGAACTCTTTTTTCTCTCTCTCTCTCTTTTTAAATTTATTTTTAAAGAAATTTTAGATTACAAAAAAAGTTACATTGAAAATATAGGGGATTCCCATAACCCCACCCCTTCCCCCTCACATTTCCTCTTATTAATAACATCTTACGTTAGTATGGCACATTTGTTACAATTGATGAACACATATTGAAGCATTGCCACTAACCATGGTCTATAGTTTACATTATGGTTTACACTTGGCACCACACAATTTTATAGGTTTTGACAAAAGGTATAATGGCCTGAATCTGTTATTGCAAAATCATGCAGAACAATTCCAATGCCCTAAAAATATGTTCCACCTATTCTTTTTTTATTATTTTTAAGAAGATACTTAGATTATATAAATGTTACACAAAAGATATAGGGATTCCCATATGCCCCACTCCCCACTCCTCCCACACCCTCCCACATGAACATCCTTCATTAGTGTGGCACATTCATTGCAATTGATAAACGCATCCTGGGGCTTTCCCAATAAGCATGGACCATAGTTCACACCGTAGTCTACACTCTCTCCAACACAGTTCTGCAGGTTATGTGATGATATAAAATGCCCTATATCTGTCATTGCAATGTCATTCAGGACAATTCCCAAGTCCTGAAAAAGCCCCCATATTACAACTGCTTTTCCCTCTCCCTGACCCCAGAGTCTCCAGTGGCCACTGGCTCTACATCAATGTTGTAATTTCTTCCATAGACATTTCATAGCACATAAACACCAAGAATAACCAGAATCGACCACACATGTACCAGCTGTAGGGAGAGCTGACAGGACTCCTCCACCAGTTTAACACGTTTCCTGGAAGAAGAAGCCATTTTATTGAACAAAGCAGGGAAAGGCATTTAAAGTAGTAAAAAACGACCAAAATACCTAGACCCCAAAGTGTGGCAAGCACAAGAATCTTACTTCTTGAATCAAAATGAATATGTGAAGGAATGTCAGAGGCAGAGTCAAAAACTGGCCTGAAATTTGTATGAGCACGTGGCCTGCAGGCTTCCAGACAGAGGGGTGGTAGGGTAACTGACACATCCTGGTTTTGCCTCTGAACTTCCCCAGGTTTTACCACTACAAGCCCCACATGCCAGGAAATCAGTGCCGGACAAACTGGGACAGCTGGTCAACCTAGATGTGAGAGGCTAGCAGCTCAATCTTAGAAAAGTTTCCAAATAGCAGCCTAGAGAGTAGATTGGTGGGACTGGCATGCAGGAATGCCCCTGGGATTCTATTGCAGCAACCGAAGACCAAAACGTTAGCATTTGTATCAAACAATGGCTGTGGGGTTGTAAAGGATGGGAATAAATTAAGATGGCAAAATTGGAGGCTAAATTGAATGAGTTGACAATGGGGGTGGAAAATGTCAAGGATGGCCATCTTTCTGGTTTATACTGCATTCATCAAGACAGGGTTCATCTCTGTCTGTTCCCCAGAAAGCAGAGCTTCGGATAGTGGGTGGGCACATGCAGATAATAAAGTAGGAGATACAAACCCAGGAGCTGGAGCAAAGGGCAAGAAGAAGGAGGCAAAGAAGAAGCCTTAGATCTCTTTGTGATCTGATGGCCATAAGTAGTGGTGGTTATACAACCTGCAAGACATGCCTTTGAGACACACACACCAAACATCAGCTCTGCCCCTTGGGTGGAGGAGGAAGGAGGAGGAATCCATCCACTGGCTCCCTCTCCTTCAGTCAAAGGCTGACCCCACAAAGCATTAACTTCTCAAACATACAGTTATCACACACCAGGGCATGGGCTCTGAACTGGGCTCACTGTGGGATCACCTGGAAATAGTCTCCTTCAACTTCAGAACAGGAAAGACCCCACAAGCTCACAAGACCCAAACCAGTATGAAAAGAAAGCAGAAACGACTACAATGCCTCTCAACATGAGCATATGAGATGAATCACACAAGCAACCAGAGACTGCTTGAATTACGTGGTGATCCGTTCCCAGCATTGGATTCCGTGTTGCTTACAGATTCCCAATAACGGTTGTTACAGTGAGTAACAATCTTCTTTGCAAGCGTTTACTCTGGCTAAGTCTCCAGGGCTCTGCAACTTTTTAAAGATAATCGAAGTTCCCAATGCATCTTTCAACCTGGGACAGGTGTAGAAGGAAGAAATGTAGGTAGGTCCTACTGAGGTAATTTGAGTTATTGTGCAGAAGCAAGCCATAATTTAGGAGTTTTCTTTCAAACTTGGGAAGACACTTGAGAATAACATCCTTTTAGATCAAGGTTTGACACCCTTATCATGTAAATTACCTGCCTCAGAATTGTAGGTTGATAGAAGCCATCAAGCAAAGCAACTCTGGTTAATTTAAGTTGAAAAGGAATAAAAGATAATAATAGAGAGCAGGGTTTCTCAATATTGGCACTAGTGGCATTTGAGGCCAGATAATTCTTTGCTGTGGGGACTGACCTGTGCATTTAGGACACTGGGCAGCATACCTGGGCTCTACCTACTAGATGCCAGTTATATACGTTCCCAGTTCTGAGGGGCCAAATCACTCCCAGTTAAGAACTACGAATACAGCATAACTTACAGAATTATTATGAGAAGGAGAAGGAATGAAGAGAAGTAAGCACCTGAGCCTCACCCAAGCTCATGCTAGAACCATCTGGTTAGGACAGAAGGCACCATTGATTTCCAAATGCCATGGGTTGCAGCATTGCCACTACCACTGGCCCTTGCCACTGCTTTCCTCTCACCATGAACCTGGAGCCTTGGATGCCCTAGTACAGCTCCACCACAACCTGTCAAGTTCCTCCAACAACCTTGCATCTTAGAGTCACCCTGAGATGTAAGAAAATATTGGAGAATCAGTTTAAATAGAAAGCTTGATGGATAGAGAAGCAAGACATTTAATTCCATGTCTCTAGGCAGAATGTGTGTGTGTATGTGTGTGTAAGGGAGATGGGTGAAGAGGCAAGTATGACTGATGGATACACCAAAGGAAGAAAGGAAAGCATAAAAGAAGGCTGAGGAGCAAATCAGAGAACTTTGCATCCCCGAATCATAAAATCTGATCATTTTTAAAGTGGAAGGTTCTAATATGACTTCAGATGCAGGAATAACCTCTCATGCCTCTTCCATGGCGGACACCCTTTGGTGAATGTCAACATGTGATACAAAGTTCTTTGCAACTTGCACCCAATCCTATATGCCTACAACCCAGACCTTCTTGTCTGTCCCCCTTTCTAATCTTTTTCCGTCCAGGAGCCTGAGGGACTTGCCAGGCCATTCTCCACTGCCTGTAATTCCAGCCTCATCTCATTATGGGTGGATTCCATGTTCAAAATTCTACCTGCTTGCTTAAAATACAGTCTGAGATTTTAAGAGCATTCACCAACTTGAGCATGCACAAAAATTTCCAGCTGAGGTCACAGAAGACTGGTTTGGTTTTGGCTAATTTAGTACTCAGAGGACTTTATAGAATGTCACTGCCATGAACACAAGACCAGAAGAATCTACTTGCCAAGTGCATATTAAGCGATCTGCATGAAAGCTCGGCCAGTTGGGAGAGCTTTCCCTGTCCACTGTCCTTCAAGACCACTCCTTGCATGAGGCTGGGGTGCATCTGCTGTCCATTTTCACCTTGCACTCACCAATCTAGAGGATACATCCATAAAATGCACTTGGGCTTTTTTCTTCTTTCATTTGATCTTATAGTAGCCCCCCTAGCCCCTGCTCAAAGGGTCATATGCTGGGAACTGAGAGAGGGATGTTGGTGCCACAGTTGTAGACTGCAAAACACGAAGATGTGAGCTACATTTTCATGCGACTTGCTGATACTCTCTGGACCTGATTTTCATGATTCCAGGAGGCCCACTTCCATCTTACAATGGATTCCAGCTTATGACTCGGTGGGTGTGACAGGCTCCAGCATATGATAAGCCTGGACACATGGCCATTTGATGCCGGTTGGTGAGGTTTCCCACCTCTACCAGGGCTTTCTAGCACACCACGAGTTCTTTTCTGAATTGTGTATATTTCTCTCTTGCAGATGGCATGGTCTCCCTCCAGAACCACAGAGACCTGCCTTCTGAGTCTTCCTTTGGGGATTGCTACAAACTCTATGTGACCTCTTCTCATCCCACTACACAGGGTCTGCTGGATTCTTTGAGCCAAGTAGCAGGGCTGTTTGGATCATGACCTGAACTCACTGCAGAGCCTTTTTCTGCTCTGGCCATCTTCTGTATCACCCAGCATATGGACCAAAGCATAATTGTCAGAGGTGTAGAATATGTTGCTTCCAAAACCCTAAAAGACCAGCCAAGCATTGTGTTTCCTTTTCCATGTTGAGTTATACCATGTCTCTACAAGACATAATTTCTCTTCCACTTCAGATAGGATGTCCTGGTGCATCTCTGACCACTGGACCCCTAAATTTCCTACATGGTTACTTCCTACCCTCTGCCATGCATGATTTACCAAGGATCCATGTGTGCTGACCACCTCTTGCCCATCCAGGCTGATCAGCCTCAGATCATCAATGTCAGGGATCAAGGTGCCGGTCAGATCATCCAGATTTTCCTTCATCAGGACAGAGGACCATTCTGGAACACCAGCAAGCTCCTCAGTCAATAGATCCCAGGACTGGACACCGAGAAGAGCTTGTGGCTCTTGAGAGGTGGCTACACTCAGCCTCCCCATTTCCCATCATCTGTCCCTGCTGCTGCTGCAGGTGGAGAAGTCCCTATTTGCTTTTACCCTCCAGGACATCTCCATATCCACCTCTGGGTGCAGCCTTCCCTGGAAAGGGCACAACCTCAGGGCACATGATTCCTTGCATCTGAGATTGGACAACCAGTCTTTCCGTGAAAAGATGGTGCATCTCTAAATCCATGTTTTATTCATTTATAAAAATCAGTGTACAACACAGTCCTTGTTTGTGGACACTTTTTCTTTTTTTTTCATTCTTGTTTTCATTTTTTTGTTATAAGAAAAGATGTCAGTTTCCAGAACAATCAGCAGAAAACACAGAATTACCAAATATCCCCCCATTATGAACACTTTGCATTAGCCTTGTCCTTTTGTTATAATTGATGAAAGAATATTATTATGATTGTACTATTCAATGTAGACTATGCTTTACATTTGGGTTTACTGTTTCCATTGCACAGTCCAGTGGGATTCTTTTATTTAGTAATTTTATTGAGATATATTCATATACCATACAATCCATCCAAAGTGTACATTCAGGGGGTTTTGGTATAATCACAGAGTTGTGTATTCATCACCACAATCAGTATTAGAACATTTTCATTACTCCAAAAATAAAAACCCCACACTTTAGTAGTCACCTCTCAATCTTTCCCCTGCCATGCATATCTGCTAATCTAATTCCATCTCTATAACTTTATTTATATTTTCAATTTATATAAATGGAATCAAACAATATGTAATACTTTGTGTCTTGTTTCTGTCACTTAAGATAATTCTTTCTCTCTCTCTTTTTTTTTTAAACTGGTGGAGAATATTAATATATTGATACTCACTACAGTCCATAGTCTATTTTAGGTACATTTTAACTCAGATACTACTCTATTATTAACATGATGTAATATTTATGTACATTCATTCTGATTCATTGAAAAACATTATTATACTTCTACAATTAACCACATTCATTGTCCACAATAGGGTTTGCTATGCTATACAGTCCCATGTTTCATCCCTTAGCTTTTCTTCTAGTGGCAAACATGTAGCAATTTGAAATTATTTATGAATTCCAAAAAGAGATATAGATTGTTTGTGAACTGGTCCATTCCTCTGGGTGTGATACCCTTTGATTGATCTACATTCAAAAGCTTTACATTTAGTTGATTAAATAAAGGTTAGGGATTTGATTCAACCACATCACTAGGGCATGCAGGGTTGAGACTCCATCCCCTTGGTGGGCTATATAAATGGATACTCATTCAACAAGGCAGACCAAAAAAGATAGAGGAAAAGCGAGACATCCATAGACATGGAAGAGGAGAAAACTTTGATCCTGGGAGTCCGGGAAGAGAGATGAGCCATTCACCTGATAGTTTACAGTTGACCTTGTGAAGAAAACAGAGCAACTGAGCTCAGAAAGAAACGAGCCCTCCAGCCTACAGCTGAGATTGGTAGAAGCTGAGCCCATGGAGCCTTAAGAGGAAAGAGGAAGGCTCACAGACGTCGCCCGCCATCTTGCATCAACATGTGGCCATTGACTTTGGGTGAGAAAGTACCTCTTATGGTACCTTGAGTTGGACTCTTTAGGACCTGGTGACTGTAAGCTTCTACCCCATATAAATACCCTTTACAAAAGCCAACAGAGTTCTGGTACTTTGCATCAGCTCCCCTTTGGCTGACGAATACATGTACACAACCCCAATCTTTCCCTTTCAACCACAATCATACTCCCATGTTGGCACTTCTAAGTACATTCACTATGACCATCAAGTGGGTCTGTTTACCCCATGCACACAGAAGCCAATACTGAGTCACCAGGATATTGAGAAAAGAGTTTATTGCATAGTCAACCAGCAAGGAGACCAGAGGCGAGCCTCAGGTCAGTCTCCCTGAACAAAATGGGCACTGGGGTTTTATACCCTCTGGGGAAGGAGGGCTTAAGGGAGTAGCTCAAAATGGAGTGAAGTGACGTGGGCCAATCCAGTGTGGGAAAGGCGGCTGAGTGGCATGGTCAAGGATGATGTGGGCCAATCCTGTTGGGGAGAGGCGGGGTTAATGGAGCATGCTCAGTTGCAAGTTATGCTTGGTCTTAAAATGGCGGCTTAGCATGCTCAGCAAGTAGAACCAGTTGGAGCCAGCTTTAGCTGGCGCTGCAAGGGGGAGTAGAGACAGTAACACCTCGTGAGGCAGCAAGCCTCCTATGAATAAACATGAGGAGGTGGGCCTTTGAACAAAAGGGATATAGAAACTTCTAGAACCTTCTACAAACCAGCAAGGGAGGGGCTACTCTGAAAAGTGGGTTAATAATTGGTACTTTCAACTCTAATGTGTTAAGTATGGGGTTCTTTTGTTTTTCATTTTTAAACACATATTCAACCCAAAATTTCCCCTTTTCACCACATTCAAACATACAATTCAGTATTATTAATTATATTCACAAAGCAATGCTACCATCACTGCCATCCATTATCGAAACTTTCCCATCGTGGGCACTTCTTAAATGGTTGAAATAATGTGAGAGCAAACAAAATTATAAAAATTATTCTGGAGCATTATTTTCAGAGTGATCGTTCTGTGGTAGCTATAGTTTTTCCTTTGTTTCTGTAAGATTTTACAGGCAGTTAAGCTCAGTATTGTTATGCGGCTCAATTTGTTCCACAATCTAGTCTCAGTTCGATTCATTAACTATTGTGCATGGAGCAAAACCTCACGTACAAGAGTGTGCTCAAAAAGTTAATTCAGAGAACTGCCGATAAAAAAAACCAGTGGTGCATTTTTAAGGCATTTCGTTTAACAAATACACATATCGCCGAGAAATCAACCTTGCCATTTATTTCCATTCTCACTTTAAACAAAAGGGACATCATAAATTCCCAGTGCCTTTTGTTGTCACTGTCCTTTAGCATTTCTTGTTCATTTAATCAGCGCAGTGGCTTGAACGTTTCCTCTGAAATCTTCATTTATCGCCTGAACATGCAAACAAAAGTAGGATCTGAGGAATTCATTTTCTTTTATTTATTTTCTTTCCAAGAAAGGTCATAAGAGTAGCCTCAATAAAACTTGAATCTTGGCTTCTTAAGAGCAGATCTTTGATAATCACTAATATCTCTTAGTTGACCAGAATGTCCTGAAGATACACACATTTTCCTTGCTTGCTAAAGTGGAAGTAGATACATCATTTTTTAACACTTCCCATCAGAAAATCAGAAAAAGCAATATCTGTGATGATGCTTTGTAAAATTTAGCACCTACCAAAGTGGGAAGCACTGACCTGGGGAAAAATGGTAGAATTCTGGTTATCACTCATCTCTAAATGCCTAGATCAAACCCCCAAGCTTTCCAGTTCACACTCCTTTTAGGCACTGAATCATAAAGTTCTCCCCTGGTTTGGCTTGAGCTTAAGAATTCTGGGCTCTCCTCCATCATCTCTGGATTTGTCCAATCATAACCAGGATCTTTATAATGAATGATCTGCAAGGAAATCACGTGGTAGGCAACAAAAACCTGCCTCAAGAAACTGCCCCAATCCATTCCTGAGAGCACGGTGCAGTCCCATGTACTTGAAATTGTCTGATTACCAAATGCAGTAATTTCAGTATTATATACATATACACACATTATATATACACATACACACATTATATATAAATATGTATTTGTACATGTAAGTATATGCATGTATATATTATATACATACATTCATGTATTTACATATACACATACATAAATATAATCACTGAATTTGGTAAGGGATATAAAGGTACAAAAAAAAAGACACCCTGGCTAAGTAGATACATCATTTCTTAACGCTTTCCATCAATGTGATCGACCAGATTAACACAACTCTTTGAGATGATCCATTAAACATTTGAGGTAGAAAGGAATCATTTTATCTTATTCCAAGCTCTATTTTTAAATACCACTTAACTCTGCAGTTCCCATGAGTGTTCAGTAAAGGATCTTTGTATATTAAAGTTGTAGTGAAATTGCCAGAATCACTGCTGTAGTACATGGTTAAATCCTCTTGCACTGCATTTTCTGATCCGGCAGGAACTTTCAATTTATTATATACTTGTGTCGCAATCCCTATAATTTCCCTCCTTTCAATCTGAGTAAATTCTTCAGGTTTGCAATGCTAACGTATAATTCTCTCTCTCTGAAGCAGATTGTTTACATATCTTGTGGTATGGATTGAACTGTGTCCTCCCCAAAAGATAGGTTCAAGTCCAAACCCTGATCCCATGCCTGTGACCCCATCTGTAAACAGGAAACGAAGATGCGATGAGTTTTGATGAGCCAGACTTGGTTAAAGTAAAAGCCTTCTTCATCCCATAGGGCAGGTGTCCTTTTAAGCAGGGGGAATTTGGACAGTGAGTAAGAAAAATACAGGAGAGAAACGGTTCTGAGGAGGAGGCAGAGCTTGAATGAGGGATTGCCAGTAAGGCACTGCCAGCACCCTGCAGATTTGAGAGGGAGCAAATACCCCTCTCAACACCTTCATGTCAGAGTTCTGTCCTCCAGAATTATGAGATGATAAGTGTCAGCGGTTTAAATCAGTGCGTCCATGTGATTCAATGAAACCAAATGCAGGTACAGGACAGAAAAAAAGTGAGATTTGCGGAATAAAACAAGCCAAGCCAATCTGCCTGGAGCTACCTTGGAGGAGAGGAACGAAGAACCTGAGACCTTTATCAGAAAACCATGTGTAGAAATCAGAGAGAAGACCAGGAGCTAAGGCAAGGAGGCTGACAGGAGTGAGAATTTATGGCTATAAAGAGAGGAGGCACAGGGGACATCGTCAATCAAGGAATGATGAAAATAGAGAGTTCTGGAAGCATTCAGCACTGCTGGTGCTTCCTCCCACCACGTAGGAGGGCACAGAAAACCTCCCTGTCTACTTCACTATTTCACTTATCAAACACTGTAAAATATGGCCAGAGATAGAAGCCAGTTAAACAATGTGGCTGCATTTGTTTCTTTCCTTACCCAGGAAACCATGCTCATTCATAGCAGGCTTTCCGAATGAGAACAGAATATGAGTGTGTGTGTGCATGTGTGTCTTCTACTGGCAAAACCCCAAATCCCACTTTCCTCATAGCACATGCCTGCATTCTTACATTTGTATGTTTGCTGCATTATTTTTTATTTTGCTTTATTTTATATCTCATCTTATTTATTGTATTATTTTATTTTATATTGTATTATTTTATTATTTTACTATTTATTTTATACTACTTTTATTTATTTTATTCTATTGTATTTTATTATTTTCCTATTTTATTTTACTTTTATTTATTTATTTTATTATATTGTATTATTTTATTTATTTTATTATTTTATTTATTTATTTTATTATTTTATTTTATTTAGGAGGTACCAAGCATTGAACCCAGGACCTCATGCATGGGAAGCAGGCGCTCAACCACTGAGCTACATCCACTCCCCAGCACTATTTTTAACACTGTAGAGAAGGAAGAGAACATTGACCCCTAGAAGGAGCTCCCAGGGGTCAAATCTCGGGCAATGTGAGCTGGAAAATAAATGGTCATGGATTTTACTCCCCAAAAAATTAATAGCCATGATCCCATACTGATAAAAACAAATAACTGGGTTAATAAATCAGTGGGAGCTTAGGGACAGCTTTTTGTTACAGCAGGAATCCAATTCTTACATGTACGATAAAAACAGAAATTCACAATGATTATTATAGGCAAGAGTTACGGACAGATGCTAAACTAAGTGGTCCAAAGAGAAACAGGGCACTTGCCCAGTCTCAGAGCATCTACCCACAAGATACATATCCACTGCAAAAGGAAACATAGTAACCATCCACGGGGCAATGTAAGACCCCACCTTAACCAAGGATTGAAGTTAACATCCCCGGCAACGAGACACAATATCATGCACCTTTGGTGTCACACGCTGAGAAAAACACACGCTCACTTCTGTGGAATTCAAGCCAGAAATGCAAAACCTCATCCCGATTTGAGAAAATACCAGAGAAGCACAGACGAAGGGCATTCCACAAAACAGCTAGCTGTGTCCTTCAAGAGTGCCCAGGTCACAAAAGACAAAGAAGGACTGAGACTCTGTCACAGGTGGGAGGAGCCAGTCAGGGCAACGTGGAATCCTAGAGCAGACACTGGAGTAGAAAAAAGCGACACGAGGAGAACAGTTGGGGAAATCTGAATAAAATCTATAGATTTGTATCGATGTTAATCTCCTGCTTTCAGTGATTTTGCTATGGTTATCTGAGGTGCTAGCATTAAGAGACGCTGAGTGAAATGAATATAGAAATTACCTATGCTATTTTTTGTAACTTTTTTATAAGTCAAATTATTTCAAACTAGAAAGTTAAAAATAGTAACAATACACAAACTGTTATGACAATAATAATAATAAAGTGCAGAGAAAGGAAGTGATGCATTTTAGATATACCCATGGCATTTTAGATCCATGGTAAGATTCAAAAAATGATTTTTCTTCATTAAAAAAATGTTATTGAAGTATATCATTCATACATGAACATACATAAAAAATAAGCGTACAGGAAAATTTGTAAACTTACAAAACAAACATGTATATCATCATGCAAGGTTCCCATACATCACCCCACCACCACCACCTTGTAACATTTGTTACAAAAGATCATCATCAAAATAGTAATACTAACTGTAGCCAGTACCTTACATTTGCGTATTTCCCCCCAAAGCCACCGATTAACACTGCATTAGTATTATATATTTGTTATAGTTCATGAGACAATATTCCCATATTTTTCCTGGCAACCACAGCCCATCTTCCACCACTGGATTCCCTGTGTTACACAGCCCCAAGACTTGCACAATCATTCAAAGTGCACACTCAGTGGCTCTCACTTTCATCACAGAGCTGTGCTGTCGTCCCCTCAGTCAATGTTAGAAGGTTTCCATTACTCCAAAAGGAAAAATCCCATACCCCCTATATTAGTCAGGGTCCTCTAGGGAAACAGAACTGACAAGAGATATCGGTAAATAGTACGCGATTTTATAAAATTGTCTCACACGATTGTAGGGATGCACAAGTACAAATTCCGCAGGGCAGGCTGCAAACCAGGGGCTCCATTATCACACCATTATCTAATTTAGCAACTCTTTACTTGGCTTATTTCTTATTTTTCCAGAAACATATTTACTTATTTATTAGTCAAAACCTCAACCATAACCTCCATATCCATTTAAAGCATTATGTTCTTCTTGAAATCCTTCCTACTTTCTGCAGCAAATACAGCATTTTTGCCTTTTAAACCTCCATAATGCTACATTGCAATCTATGACACATTTGCCTTATTCCAATTCAGTATCCTGGGATAGAAGCAAGGTGTGAAGTTTTACAATGCTAGTGTACTCCTGGGTTTCTTTTTTTTAAAAAAAATATTTATTTTTAGGAGGTACCAGGGATCAAACCCAGGACCTCGCACCTGGGAAGCAGGTGCTCAACCACTGAGCTATATCCACTCCCCAATGAGACTTGTTTTTTTCATTTGTTTGTTTTAGGAGGTACCTGGGATCAAACCCAGGACCTCGCATCTGGGAAGCAGATGCTCAACCTTTGAGCTACATCCACTCCCCACTCCTGGGTTTCTAATGGAAGGCTTCACCTGGCTTTTCTTTTCCCGTGAATATGTTAGAGACCCTGAGGATGTCTCACAGTGGAGAAAGGGTACCACGAACAGTTACACAAAGAGAATTCTGGTTGATGCCCCAGCAATTCCTCTAACATCCTCTTAGCCATCTCCTCTTTCAGGGCTCAAGGGTTGACATGACCGTTTCCTTAGCACAGAGCAAGGAACTCGGAGCTTTCTTTCTATAGGGCAGATGCAGCAGCAGACGTGGCATTCGAATTGGGGGAGAAAAAAGTGAGGATGCTACTTCCAGGGACTAAAGTTTGGGAAACTCTGTTCTAGAATAAACACTTGTAGGTGCTTCATGAGTCTATTTTAGGCAGTATCAATGGAATTCTCCAGGAAACCACAACAAGAAAATGATCCATAGCCAAACGGCAAGTGAAAAGGGCGTCTTTTCTTTCCAAGGGCTACAGGACCAAAAGAACACATTAGAAAGGGTAGCATCAATCTCACCCAGTACATGAACTTCCCATTTGACTTCTTCAATTAACTGTCCACTGTTTCAACTCAGTCTGGCCTCATGGAAATCATTGGGAATTGAAAAAAATGACGAAGTCCAGAGAAGAAAATCCTCTCCAGCTTCCAAGCTGGGAGGATGGAAGAGGCAGCCGCTGCATTGCCACATGGCAATCCTCTCCTCTCCGGGGAGATGGAATTTCATGGGTAAGAAACGCAGCACATTATGTTGAAGGGTGGTTGTCAGCAGAGCTGAGAATAAAGACCCCTTATCTGCTAATAAATGATGATAATCTCCCTTCCCAAGGGGTCAGGCTGCAAATGGATAACAAAACTAACCCACCTGATCCCTGATGCCCCAGGCATTGCAGTAAACATATGCCATGTGATGGTGTGAAGAAAGCAATTTATCCTTATAGCTGGGTGAACAGGGAAAAGTTCCAACTCCAGGAACGTGGGAAGTCAAACTCCACGTGGCCGCACTTCTCCGTCTTAATCGAATTCATACTGAAGTTGGGGCCATATGCCCTGGTGGGGCTCTGTTCCATCTTTTTTTTTTTTCTTTTTAAAATTTTATTGAAGTTTATCATTCATACATGAACATACATAAACAAAAGGTGTATAGTAAAAGTTGTGAACTTACAAGACAAACATGCATATCATCATGCAAGTCTCCCATACATCACCCCAACACCCAACACTGTTGTGAAATATTTGTTAAAACTATATAAGAGCATCATCAAAATATTAGTATTAGCTATTGCCCATATCTTACATTTGGTGTATTTCCCCCCAACCCACCCAATTATTATCTTTTTTCCACTTTATTTTTAAAGGAGTTTTTGATTATAGAAAAGTTACATTGAAAATATGGGGGATTCCCATTTTCCCCACTCTCTCCCCTTCTCATATTTTCCCCTATTAACAACATCTTTCATTGGTGTGGTACATTTATTACAATTGATGAACACATATTGAAGAATTTCCACTAACCATGGTCTATGGTTTACATTATGGTTTATAGTTCGCACTGTACAATTTTATAGGTTTTGACAAAATGAGTAATGGCCTGTATACATCATTGCAATGTCATGCAGGACAATTCCAATGTCCCAAAATTCCCCATGTTACACCTATTCTTCCCTCTCCCTCCCCTCAGAACTTCTGGTGACCACTGTCTTTATATCAACATTACAATTTCTTCTATTAATGCAATAATAAGTCTACTTTATAGTTGCATTCCCCCCTTAGGTTTGTTCGTTCCTCAATCTTGAGGATGTTGGGTTGGTGATGCCCACTCTGCCTCTGATTGAGAGGGGGCTTAGATCCCACGGGGCAGATGGGTGGAACTGTCTTGCTTGCAGTTGCAGATACTCTGGTTTTTTTGGGGGGATGGGGGTTGTCCATCATCATCATCCATTTTTAAAGTTGTCAGCGTGTGTACCTGCTTGACACGTGGAATTGAAAGTTCTAAGTGGAGCTGGAAATTAAATCAGCTCTTTTATGCTCAATCCAGTGATGACGCATGTAATATCTGAGAATGAGTGCCCATTGTATTCTACAATTCTGAACCCCAAGATGAATTCCCCAATGGCCTATTGTAACTTGGGAGCTGAGGGGGAAAGATGGATACCCTAAATTTCCATGTAAAACAATATTAGTAAAAGCATACAGGAAGAAAAATGTCTTAATAAAGAAAATTAGGATGCAGAGAAGCTCTACCTTGACACTTAATAGCTCAGGACTTGATTCTACACAAGCAGCCGGAAGCACTTCTCACCATCACTTCCCAGAGACCCTGCTTCGAGGTAATCAGGCATAAAGGGGTATCTCCAGCTTCCCAAGTGCGCAAAACACTGGGAAAGCTCCCGGTACAAAGGAGAAGAGAAAACACATGTGAAAGTTTGATCATTGAGATGCCAAGTATAAAATGCTGTACATAAATGTCTTAGTTTGGGTTTCCCCAGAGCACTCTGAGATGAGAATTCTAGAGCATTGTTATGTTAGAGGGATACCACTAGGAGGGGAGTGAGAGAGAAATAAGGGAAAGTACGTAACACAAGACACACAATCAACAAACTGTCTAGTGTGGGCCACCAGAGCTTACTCTCACTGGGGAATGCCAGGAACTGCTTAGAAAACACACCCAAGAAATCCCATTCAGGGATGCTCTAACAAAGTATCACAAACTCCATGGCCTAAAGCAATATACTTATGGAGGCCAGAAGTCTGACTGTGATGGCAGGGCTGTGCTCCGGCCAAATACTCTCAGGGAAGGTTCTTCGTTACCTCTTCTGGCTTCCCTAGATCAGCCAATCCTCAGCCTACTTGCCAGCAGACCACAGAGTGGCCAAGTCAAACAAACACAGCTGACCCCTAGACTCCTGAGCAATCCTAAATGGCAGTTATTTTAAGCTGCTAAGTTTGCAATGTTTGTTACACAGAAATAGCTGACTGATACACTTGCCAAACTCCCCGAGTTTCTTCATTTCTAAACTGTAGATAATAATATTAGACTTTTTTCTTGCTTTTGTTTTTTTTTTTAATTTATCCCCAGGTTGTTAATAGGATTAAATTAAAAATTGATGTGGAAGTCCCTTATAACTATTTGAAAGATTTCTGTGAGTTTTAAATTATTCTTATACCTGTGACCCTGCGTTTCCATTGTATTCTGTTGGAGGAAAAACAGAGCAGAATCCACTTGCTTTCTCCCGTCTTTCCATCTTGTTCCCTCTGACACCTATCACCCCTTGCCTCAAATTCAACCAATTCCCTGTACATAATTGATGCACCAATGAAATAGCACATAGAAAAATATTTTGTAATGTACTACTGGATTGATACAAAGCAAATAAACAGGTAGCACAAATAGTGCATTTGATTGTTCTTGATAACGATAATTGGTCCCACATTGCTCGACTGTTTGCAGTTTCTTGCAAAAGTTTTATCATCTCAGTTATATTTTAACTTCTAATTATTTATACACTGTTTTGTTTTCCATAGTTCCTTCCAGAGGGCTAGATCACAAAAATACTGAGTAAATATTTCTTGTATTAAATGGAACATAAAATGTTTAAATATGTGAAATACCAAATGTAGATGGGAAGCAGCCTACTTGTGTTCAATTACATACAATCTATTTCAAATTAAAGAACCGTGGGTTCCTATGCTTGTTTTACCTGTAAAATGACAATAATCAAGCATGGAGAGATTTTGACAAGTAAATAATAAAACGGAATAAAAAGCAGAGGAGAGCAGTGGAAGTTGGTTATAAAAGGGAAATGTGAGGAATCCTTCCGATGGAAAATCTGTGCATCTAAATCGTGGCAGTCATTACACAAACTTGCACATGCAATAAAGTTGTAAAGAAATAAACACACATAAATGAATAAAACTGGTGAATTCTGAATGAGGGCAGTGAGTTGCAGCCATGTCCCAACTTCTTTTACATCCTGAAATCATATCACAGAGTCTCCTCAACAAAAAGATGCTGACACTGATGTTTGTGGTGATATTTGCCAAAAGTTGGAAACAACCCAGGTGTCCATCAACTGATAAATGGATAAGTAAATTGTGGCGTAAACACATGATGGAATATTATGCAGCTGTAAGAAGAAATGAAGTCATAAAGCATATGGCAACATGGATGAACCTGGAGGACATTATGTTGAGTGAAGCAAGCCAGACACAAAAGGACAAACACTGTATGACTGTACTATGATGAACTAAATATATTGTGTAAACTCATGGAGCTAATAATTAGAATATAGGTCACTAGAAAATAGAATGAGTGTAGAGTATGGAAAGCTGAGGGTTAATATGTGCAGAATGGCTTAAAAGGTTGTTTTTAAATTTTTGGAAATGAAGGGAAATGGCAAGAGCACGTCATGGCCATTTGTGACTAGCAGAGCTATTATATGGGTTGAAAGAGAAAGTCTAAGGACAGGTATAGTACTAGAAGGGAAGCTAAAAAATGTAACATGGGACTGTATAACATAGTGAAACCTCAAGTAAAACAGGAATATGGGTGATATTGCATTTATAAGACTGTTTTCACAAAATATAAATAAACTAGAGAGAAGGAAACAGAATAGCAGCTATTTACAGTAGGGGAAACAGAGAGAGATTGAGAGGTGATAACTTTTGTTTTGTTTTGTTTGGTTTGGTTGGTTGGTTTTGTTTTTAAATATTTTTATTATATTTACTAGAATAATGAAAATGCTCTAAAATTATTGAAGTGATGAATGCACAACTATGTGATTATACTGAATACCACTGATCGTACACTTTGAATGGATTTATGCTTTATTAATATGTATCAAAAAATTGATTTGCTCAAAAAAGGTCTGAATCAGGGGATTCTGAATTATGTTAGGTTTTCTGTATAACACTATGTCTCTATAGGTACAGTGCCATCCTTACCTTTTGAGAGTTTTGTGTAATTTGTAACTGAATCTGTCTGTATGTACATTTGTTTTTCTTTTTTTTTATTAGGGAAGCTGTGAGCTTAGAAAACAATCATGCATAATGTGCAGAATTCCCATACCTCACCCCTCCGCCCACAGCTTGCATGACTGTGAAACATTTGTTACAGATTATGAAAGAACATGATCAGACTGTTACCACTAACCATGGTACATAGTGTAACTTGGCATATTTTTCCATACAACCCCCCATCATTAACACTATGTCCTAGCATTGTACATTTGTTATAGTTCATGAGAGGACATTCATATTTGTACTAACCACAGTCCATCTTCCACCACATGGTTCACTGTGTCATACAGTCCCATGCCTTGTACGTTCTATCCACATGCACACTCTCACGACAGAATTGTGCAGTCATCACCCCAGTGAACCTTTGAACGCTTTCCTTAGTGCAAAAGAAAATCCCATAGCCCCCTGTTATTGACCTGTAGTGTTGATCTAGTATCTTCTTTGACAATGATGCAAGAATATTACAATATTGTTGCTAACTACAGTCCATAAATTACATTAATTGTATTTTCCATGCATCACCATATTCTTACCACCTTGTAATAGTGATGTACATTTGTTCTAGCTCAAAAAGAATGTTTTTGATTTTGTTACTATTAACCACAATCCTCAATCACCTTCAGGTTCAATGTTATTCAGTCCTTAGAATATTTTTTGCTTTCATTCAGTTGACATTTACATTCCTCGACAACCCCTTTCAGCCACAATTCCATTTATAAACCAGCCATGTCAGTTATACTCACTGTGATGTGTTACCATCAACTCTATCTATTCCCACACTTTTACAGCTAATTTAAAATTCTACATACATTAGGCATCAGTACCCCTTCTCAGCCCGCACCCTATCTCCTAGTAACCTACAGTCTAGGTTGTGTAATTTTTAACTGAATCTGTCTTTATGTAAAATTTTGATATCTTCTTCATTCTGGATCTTTTGCATTCATTTTAGTTTTCTCAAGTTTGCATTCTAATACCCTTTATCTTCATTAATGAGTGTTTTGTGCTCCAATGCAAATGCCTCTCACCTCAGCCTGGTCCCAGAAGCCCCCTGGCCCCATACACACCCTCTGCTCTCCCTAACGAATACCTCAAGCTATGGAAGATGCTCGCCAAGCGTGTCCTGAGCCATATATCTGCAGACTTTCTGCAGCCACGCAAGCCTGAGACATGCCACAGCCCCAACCAGAGAGGGAGGGGCTGACGATTCTTTTCCCTGCAAAGGGACAGTTCTCGGGTATCTCCTGCCAGCTCCTCAGGAAGTCCTCAGCTGGACAGAGCCCCAGCTGGTCAACAGCCATCAATTTCATGGTCCTTCCGTATCTGCCCTTCTTTCCTCCTTTCTCTCGCTCCTGGACGCAATGCTCCATGGAATCATCTCCCAGATAAGCCACTTCCACCCAGCTCTTACCAGGATCTGTTTGGCAGGACAAATGAAGACAATTACTCTTATTCTTACAAAAATAGATGCCCCCCAATTCACAAAAGCAAATGAGCTTTGCAAATATTAAGTGCATTCCCTGAGTTGAGAGAGCCGGTGGTAATTGATTAAAAAATACCCCTCAGAAGCTGCCAGCTCCCACCCAAGCACATATTCTCTCACCATCCCACGCTGAAATACCCGTGTTAAGTCATTCACATAAAATATCCCACTTAAGCATTATAATAACCCATGAGGTTGACTTTATGATTTCTATTTTAAAGATTAAGTAATTAAGGAACAAACATTTTACCTAATGAGCTCAGATGCAAAACCAGACTGTCTGAGTTTGCATTGTAACATATTTTATTGCATGAAATTACGTGCAATATCATTTCTCAGGCCAGCTACAACTTTTCCACAGTCAATTTTTGATCACCAAATTGTTTTCCACTACCCCTCACTGGGTGACAAGTACCTATGCCCCTTTCCTTCACTGCTAGCTGTTTTCTCACGGGATGGAAAAAAAAAATCCTAATTACAAAGTAAAATTGATATATTCAATAGTGAAACATTTGATGTGGAACAAATCATAAATTGCAGCATTAATAAAAATAAAATCAGAGTAAATTTTAATTAACCCCTCAGTAGTATCTACAGATACATTCCTCTCCTTGTATTTAAAGAGATGCCTCTATTTACATATCTATTTTAACTGTTGAAAATTGACCCACAAAGATGAGTGCCTATAATTTAAAATGACAATAATAATAAATCACATAAACTTATTAAATATTCTAGACTATTCGTAACGTGGTTATTGCCATAAATTGATACTGAATTACCTATATCACTCTTTTTCTCTGTCTAAATAGCTATCCTGCTGGGAGTCTCTTCATGAAGCTATTTGCTCAGAAAAGCATTCAGAGTGGATGCAATTAAAACTAAAAAGAGTTGGCTTATTTACAGTATGGTTTAAAAAATTGCACATAGTTATGGTAAGTTCATTAACAAAGAAATGGTGGCTGCACAGTCTGTGCTGAAGAATCGCAGAGAATACCAAATTACCCCTATTTGTGATCAAAATACTATGTCAGCATCTCTAAGGATTGTGTTGGTGAGAAGAGGTTGGATGTCTATTGGCTGGCTTTCAAAGTGGAATTCTCCAATGATCCTGACAAATAGAGATCGTGAACTATTTCGAGGGGAAAAAATAAACAATCAGCCTATACCTGAAATGGGAAAAAAAAAAAAACTTCTCAGTCATAGCCATGTAATATTCTGCCCAGCTCTTTGCTTTGAGATGGGTTCAATTACCAAAGATAGATGGCGTGGAGATGAAGAGAGCATTTTCAGCTTTGGGCAGCAAAGTCAATGCAATCGGCTATTTTAGACCAGGGAATATATTTTTCTGAAAAATTCAACATGTGCAGGAATATAGTACTTTGTCTGCAGGATCATGCACAGATCGGCTACAAGGCCACTCAAACCTGGGAGAGCTTTCTCGGAAAGCGCGGCTCTGTGGAAGGCAGAGGTGGAGTCACTAAAGCATGGCTCCTTCCAGACATCCACTGCTTCGGAATAATGACCATCCCTTCTTTAAAAAGAAGTCTCCAAGTCATAAGCGGAAATAGAACCCATTATTTTCCACCACAAGTGGGACTTCCGTTTCCAACAGACAACTGAAAACCAGTGAGCAATTTGACCCAAAGGTTGCTTGATGTGAGAGAATTTTACCTTTAGCACTTGCTCTACTTGGTACACTCTGAGAAGACGTGCCAGCCTTGATGTTTATAAGCATCTAGTTTTATAAGCTGGAAATGAGAGACGGTAATAACCGGCCCACTTGAAGCTTTGACGAAAGCTAAACTTTCATTTCGATGTAACTCTTGCTGATAAAGGGGAAAAAAATATCCCTTCTCTATACAGGACTAGAGAGCAAGCATGTGGTATCAGCTGCAAATATTTAAGTTGACACCGACTTATAAAGAATATCATTCCCATCCCTTGCAATAATAAAAAAAAATAACAATAAAATTATCAGACTTTAAAAAATTCTATAAATAAAAATCATCTGACAATTTTTCCTTTCATCTTTTGAAAACCTTTTGTCTAAATCAGGTGTCAGCAAACTATGGTCTATGGCAAAACCCAGCCCATTATCTATTTTTGTATAACCCATAAGCTAAGAATGCTTTTTACATTTTTTTTAATGGTTGAGAAAAATCAAAAGAATAATATTTGGGGCAGGTAAAAATTATATGAAATTTCATACATATATGAAAATTATGAGTGTCCATAAATAATGTTTTCTTGGAACACAGACTTGTGTATCTGTTTCTGTGATGTTTGTGATTGTTTTTGCCCTAAAATAGCAGAGTTGAGTAGCTACAACCCAAATAGCACGTCCGTCAAACCTGAAAATGTTTACTATTTGGTCCTGTACAGAAAAAGATTGCCAGCCTTCAAGCTAAAGTATCTATCCTGTAATAAATTTACTCCATCCAAAGCAAATTTTCAAAACTTTGTTGACCCTTATATTTTGAAATGAGTTTAAAAATTAGAAAAACATTGTTAGTCTAGTACAAAAAAACTCTTATACACCCTTTACACAGATTCAGCAATTTTTAACATTTTGCCACAATTGTTTTGCCATTCTTTATATATATATATATAGACACAAGACACGCGTATAATATAAATGCACATACAAATATATATGCCTATATAATTTATAAACATTTTTTTCTGACCCATTTGAGGGTAGACTGCATACATAGAGACCTTAATATATTAATAATTCAGTGCGTATTTCCTAGGAGCAAGGATATTCTCATAAATAAACACAGTAAAATGATCACACTCAGGAAATTTAATATTGATACAATGTTTCATCTAACATACAATCTATATTCTAATTTCTCAATCGTCCAAATAAATGCTTTCCTAACATTTTTTGTGGGGGAGGGCATAGGATACAATCCAGAATTGCATATTGCACTTAGTTATCATGGATCTTTAATCTTCTTTAGTCTGATATTTTTTCTGAAGTTCAGTCCTTTTTTAGGGGCTTGGGGTGGGGGTGGGGGGAGCAGATGCAGACCGAGGCAGGAGCCCAGGGCAGTGACTCTCCGGCCACAATCTGGGGCACTTGTCACACTTTTAAAAAACACTAGCAGCCAGTTTTTCTGTAGAATACTGGGTGTGCTGGTTGTTTCCCTGTGATTAGATTCAGCTATTCACTTTGGGTTGGAATGACCCAGAAACTATGCTGTTGTCCTTCTCAGACAAGAGGAAGCACCTCTTGTTCCTCTTTCCCAAATAGATCATATTAGTTTTGATCACTTGGTCAAGGGGTTGTCCCATTTCTCCCCTAATTTTGTTTTGTAATTAATAAGTAACCTGTGGGAAAATGCTTTGAGACTCAGTAAATATCCTGTTCCTCACCAAACCCCACTGCAAGTGGATTGAATACTGTCCCCCCCAAAATTCATATCCGCCCAGAACCTCAGAATGTGACTATTTGAAAATAGGATTTTTGAAGATGGAATTACTTTAAGAATCTTCAGGTGATAGCATCCTGGAATTAGGGTTTTGAGTGTGATTCTGTCCTGCACCAGTTGTCCTCAGTCTTTTAGCTGGCATTCTACAGAAAGAAGAGCTTCCCTTCTCCCTCGCTTGTTTGTTTGTCTGTTTATTGCTTGATGGATCAACCTATTTATCAGTATGGGTTCATGGGTTTTTATTTAATTCATTGTGTACAACCCTTCACTGACCTTATTTATTCTGTTCTCAAATTACCCCAGATTTGGCCAGTAGAGGAACTTTCAATCTGGCTTCTGTATCCTTTTAATATATCTTGATCATTCTTTGAGAATTTCTTTACTTTCTGGCACAAAAAGATTTCTCAGCTCCTCTTATACCTTCCTTGCCTCATCCCTGGAATTTACCATTCCTCCAAGAAGCTGCCTTTCTTTTGTGAAGCATGTGAATTAGAAAGCTAATAGGATGGAGTGGATGTGGCTTGAGCAGTTGGGCACCTGCCTCCCACATGAGAGGTCCCAGGTTCTATTCCCAATGCCTCCTAAAGAAGATGAGCAGACGCAACTAGCTGATGCAATGAGCTGATACAATAAGCTGACACAATGAGCTGATGAACGAGCAGATACAATGAGCAGGGAGTGGATGTGGCTCGAGCAGTTGGGACCTGCCTCCCACATGGGAGGTCCCGGGTTTGGTTCCCACCCAGTGCTTCCTAAAGAAGACAAGTGGATACAACAAGCAGACAAGGAGTGGACACAATGAGCAGAGACAACGAGCAGACACAGCAAGCAGACTACAAGCAGACAGATGAGGGAGCTACCTTGGGGGAGGTGGGGAAGAAAACTAATAGGGTGTCATTTGTATCTGGGCTCCAAGAGATGTTGCAGATTAAAACTAAATAAAACTTCCAAAGATTTGGAACAATACAACAGTTGAAAGAATTTCAGTTCTAAACTGAGCTAAATTTAACGCATTTATTGAAATCACTCTCAAAGCTGTGTTTAGTACCATAGCTACAAAAACAAATGCAGGGGGCGGATGTGGCTCAAATGGTTGGGCATCCGTCTCCCATATGGAAGGACCTGGGTTCGATCCCCAGGACCTCCCGGTAAAAAAAAAAAAAAAAAAAAAAAAAATGCAAAATATTCTTTCCCAAGGAGGGAACCAAGTCAAATGTCCCTGCACTAGAGATAGACAAGGATGTTGCAGGAACAGAGATGGACATCTTACTTTTCTGGGGTGGTGCTGGGGAGTGGCATCGCTGCCAAGTTTCAAGGGTTCCATGGCAAAGTATTCTTAGAAGGAAACCCATGAAGAGCAGAGAGTGAAGAAGGAAGAGATTTCCCAGAAAGTGGAGAGAGCATGCAACAAGCAAAAGAGAGAGAGAAACAATGTAATAAGCTCTGGAAACCTCCAGGAAACTGGTAACACCAGAACATAAAGTGGAAAATACTCCTAGGAATCAAGGGGGCAGCTAGGAGCAGATTTCCCAGTCCTTATGGGTCACAGAAGAGAGCTTGGATACTTATGGAATAGCCCTAAATTCTTGTCATTTTAACAGAAATCACCCTGCCTTTCCACGTAACAGGCTTTGGAATCTCTGCCGGATTCAGGATACAAGAAATTCCTTGTTTAAGAAAGGATTCTGCTCCATAAATTCAGCTGTGATTCTTTGGAACGCAGCATGCACTTCCTCATAGAAAACCATATTTCATATGGCAATTGCCCTCTCGTGAAAGCCTGTTTAACTCACACGTAGCTCAAGTATAGGACTGAAAAATGGAGCGATTAAGTAAAACCTAGGACACAGTGCACATCCTATCAGATCCTCTTGGAAAAAGCAAATAGCCTTGATATGTGCTCATGCAGGATCACCATCAAACCAAACAATACTAGCCTGAAGGATAAAGGGAAAATTTGGAATACTAATCACGTCTTTATTTACAATCTTGACATTTGATTAATCGGGGAATTTTTGCATTAACTTATTTTTTTCAAAGGTTATATCAAAATATAGTTCATTGTGATTGCTGAGTTTTTAGGCAATTTTGCATGGGAATCCAGTCCCCACCCAGTCCCAGTTCTGCCCAGGACCTCCAACTTTTCTTAAAATAGCTCCCGTTTTATCAATTGCAAGTGATTGTGCCACACGAATAAAGGATGTTTATGTGGGAGGATGTGGAAGGTGTGGGGAGCAGGGCATATGGGAATCCCTATACTGTCTGTGTAATATACATGTACTCTAAGTATCCTTTTAAATTTTTTAAAAAATATATTAAATGAAAAATAGCTCCCGTGTCATTGTGTGGTAATGGGTCTCTCTGCGTGTCTCTTTCTGCCAGCAGAAACTCCACAAAGTCAGAACTTGAGTCTATACTGTTTGCCATTTTATGCCCAGAAATCAGCACAGTGGCTCTTCAGAGCACGTGCTCAATAAACAGTTATTGAATTTACAGATAAATGGATGGAAAAAGGAATAAACTGGTGAAACTTTGATTTTCCCAGACCACATACTTATGAATTGGAGGAATCATTTTGGACTCATGCCTTTCTGTTTCTATAACTAGAAAGAGTGGCATGGAAGAAGAATTCTTACCTAACACCCCATTAAACTCAAATTCAGGAATTTCCCAGCAATCTAAAAATTTTAAATAAAAAATAGTGATGGAAAGGGGGATTTGGGGTTCAATTTGGAACCTGGGTGACATCCTCTGCCTTCGACTTCCCTGAACTTCTTCTGTCTCCAATTCTAAACACTCTAAAATATTGACAGGTGTTTTATCCACAAATTTCTCATACAGAGTTAGGAAGAAACCACTGCTGGACTTTTTGAAGGAGTACTGTGTGAACATTCTGAGCCGCCAGTTTAATTTTGAACAGTGTTCAAAACAAGGTCTGGGCAATTATCGGAATGTTTTAATATCTTGCTATTGGTGTTAATTTGTAAAACTAGTATAAAATGGAAAATGCACATGTTATACTAGAGAGAGAAGAGACATGCAATTAACAGAAAGAGACATGCAATCCTTAAACAGGCCTTTGACCCAATCAGATATTCCTTGAACCAGTGGATTACGTTTTCAACTGTGATCATAAAAAGTAGAACAAGCTGAAAGATCATATTTGAAAGACTGTAACTACTGAATCATTCAAAAGCGTCTAGAAGAATTGGGAAAGCGGATGTGGCTCAAGCAATTGGGCTCCCGCCTACCACACGGGAGGTCCCTGTTTTGGTTCCCAGTGCCTCCTAAAGAAGACAGTGAGCTGGTGCAACAGGCAGGCACAGCAAGCTGACACAACAAGATGATGCAACAAGAGACACAAGGAGGAAAACATAATGAGAGACACAACAAAGCAGGGAACAGAGGTGGCTCAAGTGATTAGGTACCTGCAGATCCCAGATTCTTTTCCTGGTGCCTCCTAAAGAAACAAGAAAGATGAAAAGATACAGTAAGTGCAAACAACAAGGGGGTGGGGAGACATAAATAAAATAAATAAATAAATCTTTAAAAAAAAAAGTTGTAAGGAAATATGTGTGCATATATGTGTGTACATATGTTAGCATAAATATATAATAAATGCATAATAAATATATTCCTTTATATTTTATGCAGATTTTAGTAATATTATAAATGTATATTATATTCATTTATATTAAATGTAAGTCTTAGTATATAAGTCATATAAAATATATACAGCATACTTACATAGTATAAGTCATATAAAATGTGAGCATATTAGAAATATATTTATATAAGATAAAACATAACTATGTCAATATGAATATGATGTAAATTATATGTTGATATAATTCATATGTGTTTGAGAGGCATAAACATGCTATGTGCACATATAAAATATTACATGCATATTACACATAAGGATGCATATCTGCCAGCAATGAAACCATCTTACAACCCACGAGTGCTCGTCTCCTCTTCACATATTCACCTTTGTTTCTCAGTCAAGAGATCCTGGTCCAGGGAGGACATGGCCAGAGCACTTTCCTGAAGTGGGGTCTTTGGCAATAGGGCCTGACAAGGGGACCGTCTCCAGCTTGTATGGCAAACGTTCTGCCACCCTCGCTTTACCCACTGGAAAGGAAAGGCGGTTAGAACAAGGCAGGGAAGTACACCTGGGGGGTGGGGCTGGGTGAGGATGGGGGGAGGCTGTGCAGCTGGTGGAGATGCCTGTGCAGCTGGGAGGGGGGCGGTGAGGGGAGGCCGTGCAGCTGGTGGAGATGCCTCCTATCCATCGTGACACATCCCCAGTGGGATCCAGGACCATGATATTTTTGCTAGTGGGATAGTCCCTTGTCTTTGGATCAGCTCCTTCTAAGCATCTCTTGAATACATGGCCATTGGAGCGTGTGACATATGGCACAGGTACACGAAATCCCCCTTATACTTGGTAAAAGGAAATAAAATAGAGTTACTATGGCTAACGGGTTTGGAATAAGAGTCAAGAGGCCATTGAGGAACTTACTCTTAAGCACGTCAATCAGCTCTCACAAGCTGCCCAAATAAGCCAAAACACTGGCAGAACGTCTCTTGGAATTCTGAGCACACTCAGGCACTGGGAACCAAACATGAGATAAAGAAGATTTTGGAAGCCTCTAATATCCACCAATCATAATTACTAAGAAGTAGCTTATGTAATCTTCCTCTTTGCTCCTTTAAAAACAAGTGTTTGATGACAATTCCACCCATCTGCCCCATGGGATCTAAGCCCCCTCTCAATCAGAAACAGAGTGGGCGTCTCCATCCCCAAATCCTCAAGATGGAGGAATGAGCAAGGATAAGGGAGGAATGCAACTATGGACTAAATTAGACTTGTTATTATCCTAGTAACGGAAGAGCTTATATCATTGACATAAAGGCAGTGGCCACCAGAGGTTCTGAGAGGAAGGAGAGGAAAGAATAGGTGTAACTTGGGGTACATTGGGGAGATTGGAATTGTCCTGCATGACATTGCAATTTTGTCAAAAACATTTTGATATTTTCTCAAAACCTATAAAATTGTGCGGTGCAAAGTGTAAACCATAATGTAAAGTATAGACCGTGGTTAGTGGCAGTGCTTCAATATGTTCATCAATTATAACAAATGTTCCACACTAATGAGGAATGTTGTTAATAGGGGAAAGTGTGGGAGGGGGAGGGAGTGGGGCATACGGGAATCCCCTATATTTTTGATGTAACATTTATTGAATTTAAAACTTCTTCAAAAATAAAGAAAGATAATAATAATAAAAATAGAAACCCTTGCTTGAAAACCCCAAGATGGAATGCAGTTTGGGTTACTCCCTGAATCTGTACCTGCAGAATTGCCATCCCAAGACCCCAAATGAATACTTTCATTGCCTTTCAGTTGGGTCTGTAATTTCTCCGTGTTCAGCTTGGAAACAAAATATTTTAAAACTAGGGAAACTTCCATTCAAAAGTCTCTCACCATAGGAAGCTGATTTAAAATCCAATGGCCAATGGCCATTTTCAAATAAATAATAGAGAGTTAATTTTAAAGATGAAGATGTGATTGTATCAATCAATTACAACTTGTAGACAACACCATTTTGTAAATTGTTTTAATCACTGAATATCATGAATTTTTGGCCATTTGACTTAAAACCCTCATCACATACATCTCCCTCTCCAGTCATTTGTGTGTGTGTGTGTGACATTGTTATGGAATTGTGGAACTCCCCCCAAAAAATGTATGTTTAAGTCCTTACCTTTGTCTCATAAATGAGACCCTATTTGAAATTAACATCTTTGAAAGTATCATTGGTCAAATTTTCCCAGAGGGGACAATAAATAGCACTGAGGCAGAGATCAACACAGAACTCTGGGAAGCCCCAGCCAAGAGCAGGAGAGAGGCATGTAACCAACTCTTCCCTGCAGACTTCAGCAGGAACTCAGCTCTCCTCACCACTTGATTTTGGATTTCTGGTCTCCAGACCTGTGAAACTATAAGTTCTTCTCATTTTAAGCCACCAAAACTTGGTACTTTATTATGGCAATCTTAGGAAAGTAAGACACATTCCCACTTCATGGGGCCCAAATGTTATTTCATCGTTCCATTTGCATTTCTGCGACAGCTAGTGACTTTGAACATTTTCAAGAAGGAGAGTAGTTATTTCATTTTGGGACATCTGAGAAAACCCCAAAGGGTTTTCATTGAGCTACAGCTCATTGAAAATTGCAGGTGGGGAGTGATGTAGCTCAGTGGATGAGCGCCTGCTTCCCACATACAAGGTCCCAGGTTTGACCCCCAGAACCTCCTAAAAACAAACCAAAAAAACCCAACTTTCATTGGGGAGTGGATGTAGCTTAGTGGTTGAGCACATGCTTCCCTTGTACGAGGTCCTGGGTTCAATACCTAGTACCTCCTTTAAAAAAAAAAAAAACACAGGTAATGCACAACATCTGGCCTTCTGGGGGGATGATTTATATCCTTCCTTGGGCACTGATTAGGTCAACTATAAAAGTGATTTAATAAAAATGGAAAATACCTCTTACGGCAGTTGGTGGCACCCTCAAATCCATGATACAGAACAGGTGGGAACCCCCTGAGAACTCCAAATTTAAATGGAAAAGTCATCATATCTATAAGGAAGTTTTGACAAGCATTCATTGATTAAGGAGTCATAAAATAACAGAAAGTGAGATCCAATAATTTTTCCAACCCTCTCATCTTTTACAGGAGCAGTTGGGTGGCTTCTCAACTGAGGATCAAAATACCTCCCTGAACTCTGAAAATCAAAATTTTAAAATCAATATCCTGCTATTTAGGGGACTCAAAGACACATCCTAGATGCCCTTCTCCAACACATGAGCTCTGCCTTGTTGGCCAGCTGAAATTCCCTGTCACGGTACTAAAGGAAGGAGAAGAAAGTTCAGGGAAGAGTTTAGTTGTAGCAAGCCCATCACTGATGCCCACTTAAGCTTGTAAAAATGTGTGAAACACTCTTTAAGACCTTTTCATCAAATTATACTTTCTGCACAAGTTACCACTTCCCTCTCTCACACACAAACCCCTCAAAAATTTCCTGCAAAACCAGTCTCCCTTTATAACGATCTGGGTCGATAAGTTGGACGTAGAACATTCCATTTCTCTACTTCAACTGCCTGCCATTCAGGCAGATCTGTGCCTCTCTTGGACTTTCTTTTTCATTGTCCTGACTTCATAATCCCCATCCCCATCCTGTTGGTTCTGTGTTTATCTCTACCAAATATATACCATAGCTATATTCACAACCACAGCCGCTACTAATTTTTTCTAACACAAAATTATGAGCCCACAGGAACAAATGAGCCTTACATTTTTATGATGATTTTACGTCCCTCCCCCCCCCAAGGCCCTGATTGGATGACTTAGCAGGAAGGCATCTTGGTAGCCAAGTTTGGGCATGGTAGGTTGCATAATAAACACCACATGGATTGGATCCAGTTCAGGGAGAAAGCCACGGAGCCTGGATCATTCGCCAACCATGGCTTCGGGGCAGAGTCTCATGGAGAAAGAAAGGTCCCTGATTTATAGGATCAAGGCAACTTCAGGTGGAAACTGTCCAGGCTCTCTACTAGTAGAGCATCATAGAAACACTCATGCCCAACCCAAATCTAAGGCACTTGAGATTGCTCGTGGTACATCATCACAAATCAAAAGAAACAAGGCGGCATTTTGGTTCTAGTCTTAAACACTTCGAAATTGACCATACGGTAAAAGTTTTCCTTTCAGGCACAAAGCAGAGTTGCAGGTTCTGAAATCGGGCATTTGCTGCAATATTGAAGTCTCATAAAAATCACGGGCTCTAGAGTTGCTAGTGTGAGAACAGACCCTCATTTTCCAGGTCGTGGTTCTGCTTGGCTCTATCTCATCCCTGGAACCCTGCCTAGCCAGCAGCTCTCTACCCTTTAGGAGGCACCCAGATGTTGCATATGGCATCCCTGGAGATTCCAGCTCACAGCTAAGGGGTCTTTTCCTCCTTGCTCTCCTGCAATTATCTTTAAAAAAAAAGAGAGAGATTTACTTCTTTATCCACCACCCCCCCATTGTTTGTGCTTACTGTCTGCTGTGTCCATTTGTTGTGCGCTCGTTTCCTATTTAGGAGGCACTGGGAACTGAACCCAGGACCTCCCATGTGGGAGAGAGAAGCTCAATCACTTGAGCCACCTCTGCTCCCTGCTTTGTTGTGTCTCTCATTGTGTCTCCTCTCTGTGTCTCCTTGTTGCATCAGCTCACCATGCCCGCCCATCGGGTAAGCCTTCTGTCTTGCTCGTCTTCTCTAGGAGGCACCGGGAATGGAACCTGGGGCCTCCCATGTGGTAGGCCGGTGCCCAAATGCTTCAGCCACATCCACTTCCCTGAAATTACCTTCTGAAAGACACCTCTACTTAGAAACAAATGCTTGCTCCATCACTAAAACCCAAACACAGTGACCAAGTTTCACACCCACACTTCAAATATCACACCTGGAAAAGTTATGGGGTTTTGAGTCATTTTGCCTGAAAATTAGCTCTGTGTATGTATAGGACTAATTAAATCATCTGAAAAAATATTTTTAATTGTATGAAAGCAGTATTGGAAACGGATGTGGCTCAAGCGATTGGGCTCCCGTCTCCCATATAGGAGGTCCAGGGTTTGATTCCCAGGGCCTCCTGGTGAAGGCGAGCTGGCCTGAGGCAGAGAGCTGGCCCACACGTAGATCTGGACCACGCAGGAGTGCTGGCCAGCGCAGGAGAGCTGGCCTGCACGGAGACTGGCATAGCAAAATGACGCAACAAAGAGAGGCACAGAGGAGAGACAATAAGAGATGCAGCAGACCAGGGAGCTGAGGTGGCACAAGAGATTGAGCGCCTCTCTCTATTCCAGAAGGTCCCAGGATCGGTTCCCAGTGCTGCCAAAAGAGAAGACAGGCAGACACAGAAAAACACACAGAAAGCAGACAGCGAGTGCAAAACAATGTGGGGTGGGGGGGAATAAATGAATAAATAAATCTTTAAAAAAGAGAGGAAGTATTAATAAATGATCCTAAGTATAAAGTGGAAAAATTTTTAAAGGGGGGCTAAAATAAACCCAGAAATTATTTGATATATTTGGGGGGGGCGGAATTAATGAATTCTTCAATAACTTTTAAGACAATATAATAGTAATATATTATAATATATATTAGACAAGGCTAATGACAAAGGTCATTTCAAGCATGGGAATAATTTTTAAAGAAAAAATAAAGTTTTCTGCCATGAAGAATTTAGATATTCATCCACTGATGGAGCATCTCTATATATTAGATGATCTATTTAGGTCTCCATATTTTTTTCAGGGGAGGAGAGCAAAAATTATTTGTGCTGGTAAAGAGAATATAGGGGATGCTGCATTAGTTTCAATTAGTTCCACATGTTTCCATGCCAGAGTTAACTATTTACCCATAAGATATTTTTCCCAATTTTGACTTTTTCTTCCAGAATAGCAGGGAGCAAAGCAGAGAGAAAAGTATGGCTTAGGAAAGCCAAGTTCCCAGACCAAACCTACACAATTGCGCAAATGAGCAGGGAAGATCTGATCAAGTCGATGCAGAAATGCTTCCCAATAAGAAGCTACGGGAAAATATGAAATAATCACCTAACCGAGTAAAATCATGTTCTGGCACTGATGGAAGATGAATGAGACTTTTTTCATTCTTAAAACCACGGCATATGGGTTTTTGGCTGTTAGTCTAAATCATTGCAACATCTGATACAGGATAGATGGGCTCTTGTAGAAACTTCCAGAATGATGCATTTTCAATATTACCCAAATGACGAGCCCAAAATGTAGAGCAATGATGTCATATGGTCCAGGGCCATTTTCACCTTTGGAAACAAGATACTGATTCTTTGTTTAAACACACTGTCATTTCGTATTAGGCGGAAGGACTTGATGTGATGAGTTTCTTCGGGAAATTCCCTTCCATCTGGTCTTGCTTGGATGCCCTGGAGAAACTCATGTTTGTTTTTCAGTCTCTTGTGATTCCAACGTAACCATACTCCTATCAATTGAAACCATGGATCCCTACCAATCTGTTTGTCTTGGGGGGGGGGGGCTCACACACTCACACAATTTCCTGGCTTTCCAGTGTAAAAGAATGAGATGCACAATTGAGCTCTGAATGTTTCACAGAGTTTTTTTTAAATGCTGAATGATGCAATTTAACAACCCACCCCCCCCGCCCCAGCCCCACTCCAGGCCTCTGGCTGTCACAAAATCGAAGGTGAATTTGCATGTGGATCCAGCAATATATTCAGCAATAAATCCAAGGTCACAAAGCTGTCTTAAAGAAGATAAACACCTCTCAGGGGGGAAAAAATAAAATAAAAGTTTTTGAGTTTTAAATCTATACAGCTGGGATATCAAAGAGACACACAAAGGATAAATAATCAGCTAGCTCCTGTGGTCCATATGATGAAAAGCAGTGGGGATGAGAATTTCTAGCTACTACAGCACAAAAATGCAAGTATAATTAAATGGTCCCTTTTCTTTTAAAAGACATAAAATCCCTATAAAATGTTAAGCCTTTATGCCTATGTATTAAAATCCAAAGCTTTTGAATAGCATCCTGAGTTGCTGGAAAGCAGGGATTCTTTTTTTTTTTTTTTTTTTTTTCTTTCCACTGGTATTACTCCTTAGAAGTTCAAGAACAGTGTCAACCACAGATTAAGAAAGACTCAAGATAACTTCCGCCAACTGGAAGGATGAAAATCTTGTAGGAAAACTGAAAGAGAAAATAAGAACATTGCATCCATATTCACCCATTTTACCTGGGACCTCATTCCCAGCCAGGAAGCTTTGCCAAAACCAATATTTCATATCTAGTGACTGATGGAAGTATCACCTTTCCCACATTTTGGAGAGTGTGATGGTTTCAATTTGACAAACAGGTGCACACATTCTAGATTCTGATCTGCAAACAAAGGCAGTCCCAGTGTGCAGAAAATCTGAATAGATAAACATATTGAATTGAAGGTGATAAAACAGGTGTACCGTGAGATAATGTGTTGCCACTGACTTTTAATCACACCTGGGTGTCCACCCAGCAGCTTTCCTCCCGTGTGATTTCCTGGCACACTCTGACTCACCCACACTCACCTCCTCTCCCCTCTGTGCTCCTTTCAGCTCATCCCGAAGGAAAGTGTCGGGCTCTACCCTTGCAAGGTACCGCAGAGCCGGAGAGATTAATTCATCTACTGAATTGAGCAGCTCAGCCCTGGAGCGCTTGCTCCTTTACCATTTTTTTAACGGTCTTTGCCTTCAGCTGAGCAACCCATGACACCATGCTCAGATCCAACAAGGCAGCACGTTGAATCATAGCATCGCTTCTTTCCTAATGGTTTCATTGTGTGTGTGTGTGTATGTGTGTTTTTGTCTAAATGGCGTTCATCTTCCATAAGGAAACAGCTCCCTCTACTGCAACAAAGTCGTTTCTCTTATTGAAGGCACAGAGTCACCAACCTGCTGAAATTTTCAGTTGCTTTCTTTGGGAATTCATGCATATCAGATCAATCTGATCTGAAGAGAGGGTCGGGGACTCTCAAAATTGAAGGTTTTGTAGGATTTCCCTCTATATAAAAAAAAAATTTAATGTTTTGGATGAAAAATATTTTTTTCCTATTAGATTACCTCGATTATAAAGTTTCTGATGTTTGAAGTACAGCTTGCCCTAGAGCATGCCTTTTCCTCTCACTATTATGAATATTATATTCTTAGATGATAGCCTTTAAACTTGTTTTAATTATTGGAGAGTTTAGAATTAATGACTCTTCTTATCTGTCCTATTATTTTATCTTCAAAGAATTTTATGATTTTTATGTGCCCTTAATTTCTGGAGAGTCACCATGTGAAACATCCAATAGATCAATAAGTATTTGTGAATCCTATATAATTTTATGCAACTATGTTTTAAATTTTATGATGTACCAAAGAAACATAAGATATGCTCCTACCCATAAGTAACTAGACAGAAAAACAAACATGCATGAATCAATTTACTGTGAAAAATAAACAAATAATTTGAGACCAACATAATTGGAAATAACAAGTAAGACCTTCAGAGAGAGGGAGATTCTTCTGAGACCAGTAGGATGAGTCTCTTGGGAACCTTAGAAGGAGGTGAAAGTATTTTCCATCTAGGAGAGACATGGATTATTGGAAACTGGAGGGTGGGCTGTAGCAGACAGAATTCTAAAATGGTGCCTATGAGTCTCACTGCCTGTAATATGATAGACTGACCACTTCCCTGATTAAGTGACATTATATGGCAAAGGCGAACAGCAGTATAATAAAGTCCACTGTAATTCCAAATTATTTTTACTACTGTCACCTACTACTTGAAAGAATTGGAGTAAACAAGCATCCCAATACCTGTTATTAAGCACTTTATCAGGTATTAATTATTTTATTAAGCTAAGTAATTATTAAGTATTGAATACTATTGAATAGTAAATATGTATTATGCACTCAACATTAAAAATAACCCTAAACAGGAGAATTAAAAATCACATATTAGTTGACCATGGATATATGTGTGTCCTGTTTTAATTAGTTTTTGATATTTACGTGTTGAAAAACCTGATATACTAAGCATATCTTAAAATAATGAGCTGTCAGGAAGAATCTTTTTAGTTCTGTTAAACTCATTTCTATATTTTTCTCTCAAACCCATATTCCATCCTGAAATGGCTACATAGGAGATTGACTCAGAGGCTGTTGATAAGAGAAATTGTTTATGGGCTTTATTTTCTAAGTCACTTTTATTTTATAATGCTGAAAAAATCTACCCAAGAGAGAAAAATATTATTCCGTGAATGAGAATCTCTATGTCCAACATAGGTGAAATTAAGGTTCCCTAATTAACAGACTATATGAGATAACAAAAGGGAGATAGCCTGGGTGGGTCTGACTTAATCAGGTGACCCTTAGAAAGCGCCCAGGCCCTCCAGAGGGGAGAATTCAGAGTAAGAGAAGGGGTCTGGGAGGGTGGAGAGTGGTTTCTTCACAGTGAGTTTGGCCAGCTCAGCCCCCTTTGAATATCAGAAGGGACCCAGACATAACAGGGAGAGGGGAAGGGGATCTCCTCAGGCAGGCTGTCACACCCAGCCACCCAGGTAAAGAGAGGAATTTGATTAGAGAGGAGGCAAGGACAGGCGCCTAATCAGCAGGACTCTGGAAAACTGCAAGGAATCTAACCTGCCTGAGGCAATAGGAGCAGATAACATTCTGAAAGGCTAACAAACCTGAGGAGACAGGTTAGCTCAGTGGAAGAATTCCTGCCTTACATCTACTAGGTCGCTGGTTCAGTTAAAGTGATCTACTGGGTTATCAGGCATCCAGCTGAAACTACGACAGGGAACATGTAGACATTCTCTTTATATTAGCTTTTCTTGGATCTCTTATTTAAAAAAAAAAAAAGTTTCCTTTTTTTAATTTTCCTTATTTTACTCACTAAAACCTGGTTCAAACCCTGCAGAGGGCAGGCTGCAGGGTGATTGATTGATGAACACTAGCAGGCTGAGAAGTTCCTTAGGGATCTAAGAGGGAAGGCTGTTTTTCAATGTTTATTTTTGGTTTTTGTTCTTTTTTTTCTTTCCTTTTCCTTTTTAAAAAATGATTTGCTGCTGTATTGATTCTTGTTTGCTATGTTTCCCTTTCCTTTGTTTCTCTGTTTATTTTTTTCATTTAACGTTTTTTTCTACCTATGCTATTTCTTTTCTCTCCTTCATTTTTCTATCTTCTGTTTTCTGCTGTTTTTCTTTCATTCCACCTCTTTTTGTTTGGTCTTCAATTTTTGCTTCTCTCTCTTCTTTTATCTCTGTTTTCTTTCTTTTTTGCATTTTTTCTTTCTCTCTTTTCTTTATTCTTTTCCTCTCTTCCCATCATTCCAGCCTTTTAATTCATTCTATGTATTTTTCCTATTCTCCTTCTCATTTCATTGTTTCTATCCCACTTTTTTAACCTCATTCCTCTGCACCTCTTACTTGTGTTAATTATTCATTTTCCTAGGTCTTGTATGGTTCCTCTGCTACCTTTTACTATTATTATTACTATTATTCTTTTTCTATTCCTATCTCTTTCCTTTTCTCTTGTCCTAATTTTTTTTCAAGGAAACAGAATAAGAGGAACGAAGTGTCAAAGCGAAAACTTACCACACCCCCCCCCCAAAAAAACAACAAAGAAATAAAATCCTAGAGTAGAGAAAGAACCTAATCAAATGAATAAACCCATCAAGATAAACTGATGCCTAGACACCAACAAAAAAATTACAAGCTATACTAAGAAACAGGAAGACATGGCCCAGTCCAATGAAAAAACTAAAAAGCCAGGAAGAGATGCAGAACATGGAACAACAAATCAGAGCTGTCCAAACAAATATCAGAGGAAGAGAAATTATCCTGCTGGCTTTCAAAAAGCAAAAAGTGCTGCTGTGAACTTCCTATGGAAGGGGTGACATTCAAAGGGACTGGGGCAGCTTTTAAGGGCTGAGAGGAGTCCCTGGCCAAGAGCCAGCAAGAAAACAGGGACCTCAAACACACAGCCACAAGAAAGGGATTTTGGCAACAACCTACGGAAGCTTAGAAGCAAGCATCTCCCTCACCAAGCATCCAGCAGCCAGCCAACAGCTTGACACATCGTTGAGACCCTGAGCAGAAGTCCAGGATGAAAATTACCAGACTCCTGACCCATGGAAATTATGAGTGTGTAAACGTGTATATTTTTAATCTGCTTAATTTACTGAAAAGCAATACAAAAGTAACAGAGCAAGAGACATCAAAGAAGAGAAAAAATTTTTTCCGAAGATGATGGATGAAGGAAATGACACAGAATGATGTAAGATGAGAGAAATGACAGGTTTTGAAAATATGAACAGGACCTTTCTTTGAAGACTCTCTCTTTTCTAATTAAATAAACTGGCCCAATGCATGAGTTTGAATTGATTTTCCCACCAGATCTGTTTTGACCAACACGACAACAGAATGGTCAGTGTCAGTTAGCAAGGGCTGCTATAACAAGTACCGCAGACTCGTTGGTTGGCTTAACCAGCAGGAATTTATCGTCTTATGGCTTTGGAGCTTAAAAATCCAAAATCAAGGTGTCAGCAATGCCATGCTGCCTCTGAAGCCTGCAGCGGTCTTAGGGTGGCTTGCCACTTTCCATAACTCAACCTCTTCCTCCATCACATGGACATCTGTCTCCTGCTGTCTTCTCTCTGTTTCCATATTTCTTCTGATTGTAAGGCATCTGGTCATACTGGATGAAGGCCTCCCTGATTCAGTTTGGCCTCACTTTCACTAGACACATCTTCAAAGGTCCTATTTTTTTTTTTTTTTTTTTTTTTATTATGGGTAAAAGGTCCTATTTACAAATAGACTCAATCCCACTGGACTGGGAGTCTTCGTGGGGTAGGTGATTCAGTTCATAACAGTTGAGATCCCAAATCTTGGCTCTATGGGCACAGCCCATGAATAATGAAAGCAAGAGTGTGTATTTGTTTCTATTGTATTTTTTTACTTCCATGACAAATAAAATGCTTCAAATACATGCCTCTAACTCTGCTAAAGGCATCCCTTTTCAAAAACAGCTCATTTCCTATTTTGTATTTTGGTAAATCTCACAAGTTTCAACATGATTGCATTTGAGTTGAAAAATTTTTAATTTTGTTTTGCCATGGCAGATCTGTAATGTTCACACACTGCTGGATTTATTGAATGCCGCATTTTCTTTAGTAGCTCTGAATTAATTTGCTTCTCAAGGTTTCTATTAGCTAACCTGGGTTTTACTTAGAAAACGGAGCAATCTTCTCCGCATGGCACCTGCATTTTCTAACACAGGATTTTTCTATTTACTCCAAATAATCATTTGTGATAAGCCACTTGACATTTCAGGTTTGAGAACATTGGTTGGGGAATATCATTCTTAAAAGCATTAGGTCTGCCATAATTGTTAGAATCTAGCATCTAGATTTTCAAGATATATCATAGGGTCCTAGATAATTCAAGTACTTAGCTGAGGTGTCTCAGTCTATAAAAAAATGCAATACTTGCATTTTTCAGCTCTTTTTCCTGGAGTTCTGCCCAGCCACCATGTGAACAAGGGTCAACTAGACTCCCAAAATGATTTGAAAGACCACAGGAAGCTGAAATGAGTTGCTTCTTGTGTTGCCAACACAAGAACTGACCTCAGATTCATTAAGGAGACTAGAGGAGAACAGATGAGCCACCAAGCTGAGCCCCGTCCAAATTACAAAACCAGAAACTCGTGCACTAAAAAAAAATCTTGTTTTTAGCCACTAGTTTTAGGGGTGGTATGCCAAAGAGAAAAAGCTATTTGATTCCTTGTTGGTACACATTTGTAGACACAAACATACCAAGGAATATTTGATACTAATTTAACTTCTGACCATTTTCTTTCTTTGATTCCATTGTTCATATTTTATGTTGGACAATGGAACTGATTTCCATGCTGGAAATGGAGAATCTCGTTCAAAGAACATTATTTTCCTCTGTTGGGTGGATTTTATCAGCATTATACATTAGCAGTGACTTAGATTTCTCTTATCAACAGCCTTTGAGTCAATCTCCCATCTTGCCAACATATATTGGACTGTAGGTGTATTTGCCAAGCTCTCTAGGGAAACAGAACTGACAGGAGACATATATAAATACTATGAGATTCCTAAAAGAAGTGTGTCATGTGACTGTGGGGATGCACAAGACCAGATTCCCAGGGCAAGCTGCACAATGGGAACTCCAATGAAGATCCTCAGTGAATTCCCCAGGGGAAGCCAGCTGGCTGAAGTAGAGATGATAATTCTCTCTTCTGATCGCTGAAATCATCACTTCTCTCTTTAAGGCCTTCAAAGGGCTGGTTGAGAAGTCTTTCATCACTGAAAGCATTCTCCTCAGTTGATTGTAGATGCAATCAGTCATAAATGCGATCAACTAACTGAAATATCCTCATAGTAACAATCCGACCAGTGTTTGCTTAACCAAACGTCTGGAGATCAAAACCTCACCAAGTTGATACATGAACTTAACCATCAGAGTGGGTTTGAGAGGAAAATATAGAAATGAATTTAACAGAACTAAAAAATATTCTTTCTGACCACTGATTACTTTAAGATCTGTTCAGAATATCAGTTTTTTCAACATGTAAATTTAAAAAACTAGTTAAAACAGGGAAGACTTATATTCATGGTTAAGCAATAATTGACTTTTAATTTAATGACATTTTAATGTTGAATATTTAATACTTAATAAATGCCTAATAAAGTCTTAGAACATAATAAAATAATTAATATCTAATAAAATACTCAGTAACTAGAAATGGGATGCTTATTGACTCCAATTGTTTGTTTGTTTGTTTTTGTAGTACTGGGGCTGGGGATTGAATGTGGAAGGCAGGTGCTCAACCACTGAGCTATGCAGGCTCCCTGACTCCAATTCTTTCAGTCAATAGATTTAACAGTAGTAAAATAATTTGGAATTACAGTGGAATTTATTATACTGTTCTTTGGAAATAACATATTCCTATCAAAAACTATGTTAGATCAAATTTACTTTACTTACTGAGGGTGGGGCTGAGGACAAAATAATTTTACATATGATGCCTCAAATCTATTTCAATAAGAATTGTATTAGAATTCAGAAAGAAAGAAAGAGAGGGAGAAGGAAGGAAGGAATGAAGGAAGAAGAAGGGAAGGAAAGAAGGAAGGAAGGAAATAAGGAAGGAAGGGAGGGAGGGAGGGAGGAAAGGGGGGAGAGAGAGAGAGAAGGAAGGAAGGGAGGGAGGGAGGGAGGGGGAGAGAAAGAGAGAGAGAGAGAAAGAGGAGAGAAAGAGAGGAAGAGAGAAAGAGAGAGAGAAAGAAAGAGAGAGAGAAAGAAAGAGAGAGAGAAAGAAAGAGAGAGA
>JAKSZT010054573.1:5174747-5188630 GCA_026826555.1 Tolypeutes matacus
AAAGAAAGAAAGAAAGAAAGAAAGAAAGAAAGAAAGAAAGAAAGAAAAAGAAAGAGAGAGGATGTGGCTTGAGCAACTGAGCTCCCTTCTACCATATAGGAGGTCCAGGGTTTAATTCTCGGGGCCTCCACGTGAAAGGCAAGCTGACCCATGCAGGAGAGCTGGCCCACACAGGAGTGCTAGCCCACACAAAGTACTGGTGCAGCAAGATGATGCAACAAAAAGAGACACAGAGGAGAGACAATGAGACATGCAGCAGACCAGGGAGCTGAGGTGGCACAAGAGATTGAGTGCCTCTCTCCACTCTGGAAGATCCCTGGTGCCGCCTAAAGAGAAGACAAGCAGACACAGAAAAACACAAAGAGCAGACAGCAAGCACAAAACAACAAGGGTGGGGGGTGGGTAGTAAATAAACAAATCTTAAAAAAAAAAAAGAAATCACAAAAAATTGAGAAAAAAAGAATTGTATTAAAATCTATTTGCTGTATTCCTTCAAGATGTTCAAAGCAGCTTTTTTTTTTTTTTTCACTAACTTTTAAACAATTTTGTAACTATTTCAAATAGTGGCACCCTCACCATCCACTTTAATCAACTCAGGCTTAAGATTCACTTTTTTTTTTCCAGTGACATCTTTCTTCATTTACAAAGCATTTCTATGGAATAATGGCAACAGCAAACATGTGAACCACAGACTCTCGGGGTTGGAAGAGGTTTCAGCAGCTCTCAAGTCCAACAGCTCATCCAGTACTTGAATCTCCCTCTTCACTGCTGAAGTTGAACCATCTGCCCCAATACCTCCTGTGATGGTAAACATCCCATTCCATTCCGAGAGAACTTAGCTGGACATTTCTCTTTACAATACATCAAAGTTGACGCATATAGGCAGCACTTGGAATCACGAAACAGACAACCACAGATTCTGATGCCAACAGAGAGAGAAGTGTGAGCCAGCACCTATTCTTCAAGGAAAACTCACATGGCCCCACTCTGCTGTCCATAACCACAGAGAGAGAGCCTCCTCTGCTTTTCATCGAAGGTCTATGATGTTTTAGGAAAGCTACTTGTATTAGTCAGCCAAAGGGGTGCTGATGCAAAGTACCAGAACTCTGTTGGCTTTTATAAAGGGTATTTATTTGGTGTAGAAATTTATAGTCATAAAGCCCTAAATAATCCAACTCAATGTACCATAAGAGGTACTTTCTCACCCAAAGTCATTGGCCATGTGTTGAAACAAGATGGCGGGCAATGTCTGTGAGGGTTCAGCCTTCCTCTTTCCTCTTAAGGCTCCATGGTCCTATCTCATTTGTAGGCTGGCATAGGGCTCATCTCTCTCCCTGGGGCTCATTTCTATCCAGGCTCAGCTGCTCAGTTTTCTTCACAATGTCAGCTGTAGACTATCAGGCTCATCTCTCTTCCCGGGGCCACAGGATCCTCTGTGTATCCTCTCTGTGTGTCTACTTCGTGTGAGAGTCTGTATTATCAGCCCATCAAGGGGGATGGGACTCAGTGCCGAGTTGCAGTCTAATAAATGTGGTTGAATCAAAGCCCTAATCTTAACATAATTTAATCAACATCTCAGCTGAATCTAATAAAATCAAAGGTTATCATGCCCAGAGGAACAGACCAGTTTACAAACAAAATCTCTTTTTGGAATTCATAAATAATCTCAAACTGCCACACTACCCATCTCCCCAATGTCTTCACATGGCAAAGCAAATGCATCCCATCCAACTTTCCATGACAACCTCTCTAGACCTCTACACACTATTAAAGGGCAGCAGGATAGTTTGGGAATGCAGGACATTCCGTGTGGGAAGAAAAGCCCCAATTTTGGCTCCCGGTCCAACATACTTTGTCATAGAGCATTAGAGCTCAAACGTTTGCTGCCATAAGGTCCCACTCCCAGAGACTCTGATTCAGTAGTTGAGGGGCAGACCCAAGAACCTGCATTTCTACTGAACTCCCCAACCCTACTGGTGATGCTGGACCTTGGAGTAGCTCCTTGCAGCGGGAAATGTGACCTCAAGGGTTTGATGTAGGCATTATACCTGGGCAATAAAGGCAAACAATTGTTTTAGCTATGGTAAGTGGATTTTAAAGATGCTCAGGCCAAGGGCAAAAGTTCTAAAACAAGGAGGGCCCTGTTAAGCTATGCTCCCCTCCCCAGCCCCAGCAGGGGAAGCACCACAGAGCACTCAGGAAATCCTGGAAGAGACATCCTCCTATAGACTTGGCCACAAGAGCCAATGCAAAACACCAAACTCACTCTGCAAATATGTAAAGAAACTTTCACCATTACAATAATCTCCCTTGTGTGTCTGTTTGTGTGTATGCTTTTGTGACGTGCACTATACAGATGAGGAAATGGCTCCCAAAGATAATTCTCAGTTCACATAGCTGTGAATGTAGACTTTGATTGTTAACCCAGTCTTGTCCACCTCACAGCTCTATTTCTCTGCAGGCAAAGAAAAGCCAGATGGTCAGAGTAACCCTGGTGACGTTTGTATCCTGTAGCCTGCCCAACTGGGCTCACTTTGCTCACTTAATTGCAGCTTCCAGGACGTCTAATGCACAATAACCAGGTCAGGAACACACAACACTTTGAAAGGTGGAGGATGTCAGAGTCTTTAAAATTCCATTAGCCTGAGAGTTGCTGGAATGCTGGTGAACACCTTTTAACTAGGAAACTTGAGAGGCAGGTCTGACATGGACTTGATAGAGGTACTAAAGCCAGGTTAAGCCATCAGTGGTGGGAAGCACTGATCTGAGAGCAGGGTGTCCAAGAGAATGGCCGCAAGTTCCTCCATATCACATCACATGCACGACCGCCAGGGGTCACAGACCTTGTAGCCCACCTGCCTCTACCTGAGTCTCATATGGCAGGATGCTCTCCTAAATTTTATAAGAAGCACCATCCAGTGCAAAGGCAGCCAGTCCACATAGTTCCTTCGCAAACAAATGCCTGGCAATCGCTTATTACAAAGACATGTTTTTTACCTTCTACTGGAGGTCAGCATGTTTACAATATTTTTGGTGTTTTTCTCAATTTGTTTGCATTCTATTTTGTGGGCAAAACAGGCTTACAGACCAAACTCAGCATATAAATGTATTACCTTCTCCCCAGTGTGGGACATGACTCCCAGGGATGTACCTCCCTGGCACTGAGGGATTACTACAAAGCACCAACTAGCAATACAATTGGAAAAAGACCTGGAATAAAAGGGGGATAAGGTAAAAAGACACATGAGTTTATATGGCTAAGAGACTTCAAAGTGAGTTGGGAGGTTATCCCAGAGGTAATGCTTATGTACGTCTCAGCAGGATCTCATAGACTGCCAAAGTAGATACTATACCAGATAGTGGGGCTCCTGAGGGCTCTGGAGACACCCAGGTCTTACAGTCATGGCAGATAGTTCTGGAGTTTGGTGCCTTGCCAGTGGGCCCTACTTTGGAGTTTGTGCTCCCGAGTGTGACAGACTTGGACTCAGTTGTGACTTCTCTACACATGCCTCTTCTGTTCCTTCTACTTGAACCTATAGTTGCTGCTGGAGTTGGTAAGTGTACATTCAAGAGACTTGAATCTTTAGGCTGTCCATGTGCCAAATGCATTCTGAGCCTCAGCGGAGTTGCAACACCTACTCTACTGTTGATTGGGCTCACCCAGGACAACTAACAAGGAGGTGAGGATGGACAACCACCACACCAAAGAACCAAGAGAGTCTACAACTGCAAGAAAGAGAGTCCCATCCATCAGCCATATGGGATCGAAGCCCCCTCTCAATTAGAGGTGTAGTGGGCATCACCATCCCAGAATCCTCAGGATTGGGGAATAAAATATGGACTAGAGTGGAAAAATAAAACAGGCTTACAGCTTTTTAGGGTTTGCATTCATTGATATCATTTTAATGCACATCAGGGACTGCTGAGAACAGTAACTCAGGCAGCAGGGTAAAATACGGGGAAAGGACAACTCCAGACCCTGATTTTTAAATATCACTCTTGCCCCCACCTCCCTCTCCCCTCTCCCTCTCATCCATCTACCTAGGTGCCTGAGAGGCTCCTGGCTGGGCAGATCCTATCTCCCTCCTCCTCTCTTAGCCCACACAGCCTCCCCGTGGCCTCATTATCGCAAAGGAAAACATTCAGAAACAACTGGTCTGTATCACAACAACAGTTAATCCCTCCCCCATCTCCGTTGAACCAAACCAGCCTAACTGCACGCCTCAGTGAATCACTCTCCCACCCCTGTGATTGGCCCCATGCCCATCTTCCTTGGCTTTCCCTCCCACTCACTCCCAACCCTTACAAAGCTGGATGGAGCTGAGTTCTGCTTTCTGTCCCCTGCTACAGAAGCTTCCAGAATAAAGTTATCTGGGCCTATTTCACATTGTCTGGAGGAGTTTTTTCTTAGACACCAGTAACTAATAATACTGAAATCTAGGAAGACTGTTGATCAGTTCTACCTCAATGCTTACTGCACTTGGGACTGATTTATAAACTTCAGGGTCTCTCTAGTTGGTTTTGATCCAGGCACTAGAGAGTTAAAAGTCCTAACAGTGAAATCAGCCTCATGCTTTTTTGCTTTCATCCTTGTCATCTGAATTTTTTTTTTAAGTCATAATTGCAAAATAATGCCCATGTCATTTTTATTGAGATAACAAATAGTACAAGTGTAGAAAAATTATTCCCCTGCTTTGGAAAGCAGTCCTCCAAAATGAGATTACCACATCCACCCTTGGCTATCAGAGTTAAATAGAAAAGTTGTCCCAGCATCATCGGATTGATGGTTTTAGACCAGAAAAATGGAAATTCTATTCCATAAAGGCTTTCTGAACACTGCTATTTCCAAGTCCTCTCTCTGGTTCCTGAGAGTCAAGCCTGAGCAATTCTATGATGTTGGCAATTAATATCAGAAAGAGAGCCAAAGGTAATGAATTCTAGGACTCCGAGGCATTCAGGGTGAGCTAATTATTGCTATGACCTTGAAAACGAGATGTAGGAGAAATGTAACAAATTCCAAGAGATACATCACTGGTTTCACAACTACGTTCTCACTGACACCCAATTTTTATTGATTTTAAACATTCAGAAATTCGTTTTCAAAATGCAGACTATTTAGCATCGGTGCAAACAACTTTGCCTTAGCTAAAATGTACGTTGTGTCATTAATTCGACACATTCCAAGCGCTTGGTCAAGTGGGGATATGAAAGTCATGCCTTGATTCCAACTTGGAACTTGGGCTCAGAAGTTTCAGTCTCATCCAAATTCATTAATTGAAATTTCTAAGCATTTGCCATGCCTCAGCACTTTCCGTAACCAACTTGCACATACAATACAGCATCCACATTAAAATGACGATGTTATATTTCCTTCTTTATAGAGGGTTTTTCAAGCACCATCATTTCTACTGTTCTGTAAATATATTTACCATTTAAGCAATGGAATTCCCATCTCAGGAAAATAACATGTCCACATTTTTTTTTTCTTTGATAATTTCTCAACGTGGGATTTTTTTTTTTTTTTTTTTATCAGAAAAGGGATTCCTGAACTTTCTGTCCATGGAACATTCTCTGATGACAGATGTTTCTGCTAAGTCAGCATTCAGCAAGCTGGAGCTTACTGTACTTTCCAAGCAAAATATCATCCATCATTTACACTCAATTCTACCTTGCTACCACCTGTCTCGGGGGCAGGGAAACTCCCTCGTCGGTAGAGTGAGGAAAACATGTTCATTCTACCCAGAAACTGGGATGCATTTCAGAAAGTCTCATGGGCACTGATGTTGCATATTCATAATAATGATCGAAAAATATATTATCTCAAAATATTAAGCATATTTGGAGTATAAGTTTGCTATGAAAATTATTTACAGCATTGGACTTTCTCCCTTAAATAATAAATCACTTAGTATGAAATCCTCAGATTCCAAAATACATTCTGTAATTGCTTAAATGGTGGTTATTGGCTCACTTTCATGCCAGAAAAGGACTTCTGGTGAATAAATAAGCCTTCCTCTCACAGCAAAGAGTTGGAAAGTTTCTAATTATGACCAGGTAATGTTACATGCCTAGTAAAAATATTTTTGAGGAACCAATAGAAGAATCTGGCAATCAAAAGACTAAATGCTTTGTTGAATTTTCTGACTTATGGTCCTATGATGCAGTTTGGCAGTTTAGTATTGTTTATGAATTCCAAAAATAGATATTGGATTGTGTTTGCAAACTGGTCTGATCCTCTGGGCATATTAGATTGTATTAGACTCAGAGGTTTCACTTTCACTTTATTAAATCAAGATTAGGGCTTTTATTTGGCCGTGTCATTAGGGCGACTCAGTTTGTGTCACCCTAATGATGACACAGACTGATGCTCAATCAAAGACAGGGAAGTAAATACACAGGAGAAGAACACAGAAGAGTAGAGACGGCTCAATAGCCTATGGAGGCCCTGGGAAGAGAGATGAGCTTGATAGCTTATAGCTGCAGCTGAGCCTGGGAAGAAACAAACTGCGGGGAGAGAGAGGAGCCTTATCCCAGCCTACAGCTGAGATCTGAACAAGCTGGGACCACAGAGTCTGAAGAGGAAGAGGAAGGCTGAACCCTTGTAGACATCGCCCACCATCTTGCTTCAACACGAGGCAACAGACTTTGGTGAAGGAACTAACTTATTCTTTATGGCCTTGTGACTGTAAGCTTCTACTCCAAATAAATACCCTTTGTAAAATACAACAGACTTCTGGTACTTTGCATCAGCACCCCTTTGGCTGACTAATACATGCAGGAAAACAGATCTTTCAAAGAAAGAATGACTCCTTCCTGAAGGATTGTCTTCACAGTAGGACATTTTTATACGTTAGCATAGTGCAATTGTTTCACAAGGTATCAAAGACCTAGGAAAATGGGGAAATATTAAGTTCTTACACGTTGTACTCTGTTCTAAATTTCTTTGCATGACCTTTAAATTCAGAGAGAAAAATTCTTGACCTATGGTTATACACCGTAAAAGTATTTGTTCCATTTGGTAAAACATGCCAACAATGGTCTGAGACAATATTATATTGTCTGATTTTTCTTCTAACCCATTTATTTAGTTGCATAAACACAACTTTCTGTCCAAATCAGTGGGATGGGAAGAGAAGCCAGGTGGGAAATGAGAATTCAACCATTGATCAGACATTTGTAATTGATCTTTTTCACTTAATGACTATTTTGGTACCATATAGAGATATCCTTAATTTTTTTCCTTGGATTGACCTTCTGCAATATTTTTCCTGCAGGTAGATTATATAAATTTGGGTCTGGGATACTACTCACTTATAAATATATAACTCTGTCTTCATGAGGAGATCATAAATTCAAAAAAAAGAAAGGTTCATTTTCTCGGAACCCAAGACTTTTGTAATGATGAAAAATTAAAATACTACTTTTAGCTTATGAATTTCTAGGAAGCCAGAAAAGATTGTAATATCTAGCTCAGACCTATGTGCAACATATTTGTGCATGTTGATAAAAAGGTAAATTATTAATTCAGAATAATTAAAGCAATTTTAGGATGTACTCTTGGACGATAGATATCAAAAATAGAAAAGAAAAAAAAGTAATCTCATTTTCTCACATATTTTAACTGAAGTGTTGATTAATTTGAAAATGATGTGATGTCTATGTCTTCCTTTTCATAGTATTAGACAACTAAGAAGGAAACAGAAATGTACTATTATAAACGTTCATTTTAAGACCTGCATGTGCCACACAAGGGACAAAAAAACCACGAATATTAGGGAATACCAGGCATTTCACTGGCATGGCAATGTTAAAGAATTTTAAAATGCACATGTGTTTTGTTTAAATATGTGAAAACACACATATACAGTATGTTGAATCCTTTCAAGTCTACTCCTTTGCTCAAAGGTACTGCTACGGAGCAAACAAACTTGGAACTTCCCTCTGGAAATATTTTCCAAGCCCAGAGCTCATTCTCTGATGCTCAAATCTAGCCCTCTTTCCCTGGACCTTAGTTTTATTACATACATTATTAGGAATAATAAGCTAAATCATCATCCTTTCTAGAAAGATTTGGATTTTGGCTACTACTCAAATGGCACTTGAACAAGTTAGGTAAGTAAACGTTACAGTGTCATTTGGGAATTCAAAAGTGATTCCCAAAATATGTATTTTCAAGCCAATGTAGCGTGTATCAGGTGGAAGAAGACAGTGACCACTGACATTGTCCTTTTATACCCCAAATCTTCTCACTTGTATGAGCAAAAGTTCCCAATAGAATTTTTTCAAGCTATGTTGTCCTTTTTACACCTCAAATCTCATTCCAATGGACAAAAGTTTCAAGAGAACTTTTTCAAGCTATGAAGGAGAACCCCAGGGGTTCTCTGGGTCCTTGCCTGTTGCAGAAAATTGGAGTCCACACAAGGTGTGATCACACAAGGGTAAGAGTTTTATTAAACCAGCAGAGGTCAGGAGACAGAGGAAAGTCTGCGTCCCCAAAGGAGACAAGGGTTTTTATTAGAATTAGACAAAGAGAGGTGAGGACAGGGATGCCATTGGCTGAGTTCACCTACAAACTAGGGTCTGAAAAATGGGTTTCTCCCACTTTAATTGCACTCCATAGAGTGTACTTGGTCTCAGGCATCTCCATCTGGTGCATTTTATTAGGTTTTAGATAAGGGAGAGAAGAAAAACAGAAGCTTGTCAGGAAGCAAAAACAGGAACTTGCTCTGGAGTGGAAAACAGGAACTTGCTAGGGAGGGCAAAAAAACAGGAACTTGCTTTGTGGCTAAAGGCAGTTTTAATTAATAAGCAATGGTACACGGTCACACAGCTACATGCTAGAAATTACATAGCTAAAGCTAAAATATCATTTGGTAGCTCAACCTAGAAATTAAAGCTGTAGTATAACACATACCATAAGAATTCTTTTGGTCTTTTTCAGCTACATCTGCATACTAGGCAGAGACATTCTAAGGACAGCACTGAGATGTGTCAGAATTACCTTATATTTGCACTCAATTGATCAGTTCTTTGAGTTTCACCTAACAGACTGTATTAGTCAGCCAAAGGGGTGCTGATGCAAAATACCAGAACTCTGTTGGCTTTTATAAAGGGAATTTATTTGGGGTAGAAGCTTACAGTTACCAACTCAAGGTGCCATAAGAGGTACTTTCTCACCCAAAGTCTGTTGCCACATGTTGGAGCAAAATGGCGGGCAACGTCTGCAAAGTTTCAGCCTTCCTCTTCCTCTTAAGGTTCTGTGGTCCCAGCTTCTTCCTATCTCAGCTGTAGGCTGGGATAAGGTTCTTCTCTCCTCCAGGCTCAGCTGCTCTGCTCTCTCCCATGTGTTTACTTCGCAGGCTCCAGCTCAAAACTCCCACTAACTCTTCTGCCAAGTAGTTTTCTCTGTGAGTCCCCACCCACCAAGGAAGCAGGGACTCAACATGCTACTGATGTAGCCCAATCAAAGTCGTAATCATAATTTAATCACACCCAGAGGAACAGAACAGTTTACAAACATAATCCAATACTTAATTTTGGAATTCATAAACAACGCCAAACTGCCACACAGACCAGCCAACAAGTGACTTTGATATTGTGTAAGGGAAGCCTTCTGGATTTACACATCTTGAGTTGCTCCAAGTAATAAAACAGCTGCTGAACCCTCAATCGAGAGACCTGGGTCTCTCTGAGTCATGACAGAGGCAAAATGTTTTGAAGTTGCTTCGGGATTTTGTGCTGACCAAGCAGAAGCAGGAGTGTCTTCTCCAGGAGTAAGGGCTGCAATCCTTGGCAATTGCCATTGGCTAAAGGACATAATTGCAGATTGTTTGACCACAAGAAGGGATCATAAAAACCCTCTGTACTAGTTATTGACTGTGTCACTATAGTATCACAAGCCACAAACTTAACACACATCTGATATCTCGCGGTTTCTGTGGGAAACATCTAAGCACACCTTACAAGGGTTCTCTGCTCCAAGTTCTCTCAAAGGCTGCATTCAAAGTGTCGACCAGGACCAAGAATGGGTGATGAGTTTGCTTCCAACCTCCCATGATTGTGGGAGAATCCATTTCCTTAGCTATAGTGGGGACAGCCTCATTCCTTGGAGGCTATTGACCAGAATCTTCTCTCTGCTCCTTGTTACATGGACCTTCTCAACAAGGACCCTTGCTTCATCAAAGCCAGCAAGAGAGAAGGTCTTTTAGAGAGTGTCTGCTAGTGAGAAGGAATCTTCTAGAACTCTTATGTAATGGGAGGGACAACTCACCACCTTGGCCATATTTTGTTTGTTAAAAGCAAGTCACAAAAAATAATAATAATAAAGCAAGTCACAGGGAAGCGGACGTGGCTCAAGTGATTGAGCTTCTGCCTACTACATGGGAGGTCCTGGATTTGGTTCCCAGTGCCTCCTAGAGAAGAAGAGCAAGACAGCAAGCTGGTGCAGTGAGCTGGAGAGGCAACCTGACGCAACAAGGAGACACAGAGGAAGCACAATGAGAGACACAACAAAAGTAGGGAGATGAGGTGGCTCAAGCAACTGAGTGCCTCTTCCCACATGGGAAGCCCCAGATTCGGTTCCAGGTGCCTCCTAAAGAGAAGACGAGCAGACACAGAGAGCACACAGCGAATGGACACAAAGAACAGACAGCAAGCACAAACAACGAGGGGCGGGGTGGGATAAATAAATAAAATAAATCTTAAAAAAAAACACACAAAAAACAGCAATTCACAGGTCCTATCTACTTCAACCGAAGCCTTTGATTGGCCTCTCCCTCAAGAAAACCACTAAATTCATGGTAATTAGGTACAAAGGCATATGAAGGTAAAAAGAAGTCCCCGGAACAGAAAAGTTAACAGAACAGGAAAAAACAGGGGGATTTAGTAAATATCTAGCAAAGAGAAGGTGGACAGGAAAAAGTATTTGCAGACAAGGCAAATGGGAGGAGCTGCATTTCAACATGTGTGCAAGGAGGGTTAGTGAGGTGCAAGACGGCAATGGTTTAATTTGCAGTCTCTAGAGTCTGCAGTAAAGAGGAGAAAAGGCAGAAATCAAGGGTGTCGATTAAAGAACCCTCTCTGTCGTGGGTTAAAAATGGGAGCTGATGCTCAATGTATGTAGAATTTTTAATAAGGTTTATTGTAAATGTGTGGAAATGAATAGAGCGGATGGTAATGCATTATAGTGAGTTTAACACTGCTGATTTATAAACGTGATTGTGGCTGGAAGGGGCAGTCTGTCGATGTGATATTTCAATTGAAAGGAGGCTAAGGAATAACGTAGGGACTGTATCACATAGCAATTTCGGTGGTGGATGAAGATTGGGGTTAATAGCATAAGAATGTTCTTCTTTTACAAAGTGTTAAGTATATGGTGATACACGGGAAAATTACAACTAATGTAACTTATGGATGATAGTTAACAGTAACATTGTAAAATTTTGCAACAATGGCAAATAAGATAGTGTATCAATTCTAAAAGGGACAACAATAGGGGGGTATAAGGGGTTATGGGATTTTTCCTTTTAGAGTAATGAAAATGTTCTAAAATTGACTGAGGTGATGACAGCACGACTCTGATGAAAATGAGAACCACCGAGTGTACATTTTAAATGGATTGTAAAAGCATGGGACTGTATAACACAGGGAATCCGCTGGTGGAAGATGGACTGTGGTTAACAGGACAAATAAGAGAATGTCCTCTCATGAACTATAACAAGTTTATAATACTAATACGGGATGTCATTAACAGGTGGAGAAATACATCAAATGTAAGATATTGTCTATAGTTAATAGTAATGTTTGGATTATGCCCTTTCATAGTTTGTAACAAATGTTTCACAACAATGCAACATGTTGGTGGTGGGGAGATGTATGGGAGCCCAATATGATGATAAGCATGTTTGTTTTATAAGTTCACAACGTATACACTTACTGTTTATGGATATTTTGTAGGAATGATGAACTTCAATTTTTAAAAAGTCTTTTTTAAAAAAAGAACCCTCTTTGCAAATCTTGATACAATGGGCTTAATTTCCCCTGATCCTTCCCTCCAGCTAAACTAGATGAATAATCTCCATCTCTAACCTGGATGCCCATTGTATTCACCTGGGGAACATTTTAAAACTCCAAGACCAATTGAATGAGAATCTCTTAAAGTGGGGTCCCAGCAATGATTTTTTTTCAAAGTCCTCCAGGTGATGAATAGAATGTACCACCAGCGCCATTGCTCTGGAAAAAGTGGGGCAAAAGTCTCAAGATTACAGAGTGAGAGCTGGCATGCCTAGTAAGACCCTCCTCATTTGGGGTAGGGAGTGTAGGGTGGGATAGCCTGCCTACCAGTTCCCCATCCCCAAATCCTGCCTTTCAGGGGACAGCAAGTCCACCCACCTATGTCAATTAGCACAGCCCCCCTGTCCATCAGCTGACAGCCATCCATCCTTTCAAGGTTGGTGACAGCGGGTCCCGTCGATTCAAACCAGTCCCATCCCGGTTCTACAGTTTTAATTAGACAATTACAATGCTTGGAACATGGCTCATTGCCAGTTTTCAAAATCAACCCATAGTCGTAACATAGAAGACTTAATAATAGTTAATAGAAAGTATAGAAAGAGTTAATAGTCATAGTTAATAGAATACATATTCATAGTTACAGTTAATTATTCATAGACTACATATTAATAGTTGATAGTTGCAGTTAATGATTAAAAGAATTTTTAATAGTTATAGTTCATGGTTAATAGAATGCATATTAATAAGTCTTGGCAATACAAAAATAATTTGAATAGCAAAAGTGTGTGAGTGAAGAGAGAAGTCCGAGAGAGGGAAGCATATCAAATGATTTCCGAATCTCACGCAGCGCAGACAGAATCTATCCGTATGTTATGAATCAAGAAAGCTTGTAGGTAGCTATCTTATGGTAACAAGAGTACACAACAGAAGTGTGAGAAAGAAAACAGATAAGTAAAGGTGGAAGGAGGGGAAGAGGATGTTAGCTGAAAGTCCATTTTTTTAAGTTAATTAATCAAGAATGGGAGGAATATTGTTTTGAATGTTTGAGGTAATCATGAGAAGAGCTAAAAGAAAAAAGAAACAGGAAAAAAAGCATTAAAAGATGTGGTCCTGTGACAGTGAGCCTCTGAAGAGCAAAGGACTAAAAATAAAAACTCTTGAGGATGTTTATGTGGGAGGGTGTGGGAGGTGTGGGGAGTGGGGCATATGGGAATCCTTATAGTTTTTGTGTAACATTTATGTAATCTAAGTATCTTTTAAAAAATTAAAAAAATTATTATTTAAAAAAAAATTTTAACTTAAAAATAAAAATTCTTAATTTACCTCTTAAAACCATCTGTAATCATGGAACTATACTACAAAGTGACTTTTGAGTTAAACCATGGGTTTTAATTAATAAGACAATTATTAAGATGTGCTATTGATAATCAGTTGTAACAAATGTTCCACAGCAATGCAAATTGTCGATGGTGGAGTGGTGTATGGGAATCCTGTCTTTTATGCATGATTGTTCTGTAAACCCACAACTTTTCTAATTAAAAAAAAAAATCCATATTGTTTGCAATGATGTTTCGAGGTAAATATCATTTTGGAAATAAAAAATTGAAATATCTAAATTATTAAAAACTGGTAAGTGTGCTTGTTATATATTATTATGAATCTCAATCTCTTCAAAGATCCCTGATGAAGGAAGAAATGAAGGAAGGAAGGGAGGTGGGGAGAGAGGGAGAAGGAAGGAAGGAAGGAAGAAAGAGGGAGGGAGGGAGGGAGGAAGGAAGGAAGGGAGGGAGGGAGGAAGGGAGGTGGGGAGAGAGGGAGGAAGGAAGGAAGGAGGAAGGGAAGGAGGAAGGGAGGGAGGGAGGGAAGGAAGG
>JAKSZT010054573.1:5192556-5204554 GCA_026826555.1 Tolypeutes matacus
AACGAGCAGACGATGAGCAAAAACAACGAGCAAACAAAAAGCAGACAACGAGCAAGACAAACGAGCAAGGAGCAGATGTGGCTCAAGCAGTTGGGCACCCACCTCCCATATAGGAGGTCCCGGGTTAAGTTCCTGGTGCCTCCTAAAGAAAAATCAGACAACAAGCAATAAACAATGAGCAAACAGACGAGGGAGCCATCTCAGGGGAAGAGGGGAACAACAGGTAAACAAACACATTAAAAAAAAATAACGGATCATTATTTGATCTTTCTCCTGTGGGAGCTAAAGGACTGGTTTTAGAGCAAAAACACATTCCAAGTAGTATGTGGCCAAGCGATGAGTAGCTGGAAACAGGCGAGGAGGCATCTTGGTTAAATTCTTATGTCTCTGGAAAGAGGTATCTCCAGACACAGCATTCAAACGTCAACTGGAGAATGGGAAAGGACGATGGAAAGGTGAAGTAGGGAAAGAAAGACCTGTTCACCCTCTCTTCCCTCTCCCTCCCCAAGCTGCGATCTGAAAACAGACCTTGCTAAGCCGGAGTTCAGGTCTCTGCAGGGGTCGTTTGCATGCCCACCTCCACCTGCTAAGTGAAGCCTCTGAGAAATACCAGCTCCCAGTGGGGCATCACAAAACAGCCTCTCTGAAGCCAAACAGGGAGCTCGTCCTACGTCTCGGCCGCTTCATTTCTGTGCGATTGACAGAGCCTGAAGTTTCATCTCAATAAGAAAGCCTAATGAGTTCCATTACTTAGCTAAAAAAAAAATGGAAGTTCCGCCACAAGAATAACAACAAACGGAAATTGTTCTTACGTGCAACCGTACATAATGTAACAAGATCTCATGCATGTTAATAATTTCTTAAAAACCCATCAACTCTCACCTTTATATTTCCCCTTAACTAAAACAAATGATACGTCTAATATTCTGCTCGCACTACATTTTCTTTTGCTGGAAGGGTGATTCTAGATAACATATTTATTTTTGCCATTCTTTGCTTTTTTCATCAGTGTTATTTCCTTTTCTTTGGTGTTATAGAGTAGAAAACTCCCTGATCTTGCTTTCTTATTTCTATATTTCCAGGTAGGTGCATTTGATCTCTCTCTCTCTCTCTCTCTCTCTCTCTCACACACACACACACACACACACACAGACACACAGACAATATTCATACAAGTATGACTTTGTTAAGTCCTAACTAATAAAAGTTATATTCTAGGGAAACAGATGTGGGCACCCACCTACCACATGGCAGGTCCTGGGTTCGGTTCCCGGTGTCTCCTGTAGAAGACGAGCAAGACGGCAAGCTGATGCGACGGGCTGGCATGGCAAGGTGATGCAACAAGATGACACAACAGGATGACATAATGAAGAGGCACAACGAGGAAACACAATGAGAGACACAGCAAGGAGAAAGCAGAGGTGGCTCAAGTGATCGGGCGCCTCCCTCCCACATGGGATGCCCCAGGTTCAGTTCCTGGTGCTTCCTAAAAAACAAAAAAAAGAATATGAGCACACAACAAATGGACAAACACAAACAATGAGGGGTAGGGGAGAAATAAATAAATAAAAATAAATCCTTTTTTAAAACGTTAGATTCTAAAAGCATAGTCTAAATCTGGTCCCAGACCCTGTATGACCGAGAATCACTGACCTTTGTTACATCTCAGCTTTCTCCCAGGTAGGATGAGTCAATCAACCTGGAAATCCTTCCTGTCCCTTATAAACTCACAATGCATTAGTCCTATACATATAGGAAGCTTCAGCTCGGAGCATACTGCTGCCTTCTCTTCAAGGATAATTCTTTTATTGCTACCCTCAGCCTCAGAACACCCCAAATGCAGATTTGCTCTCCAAAGGAGCATATTTCACAGAGAAAGTGGCAGCCCTGGGAACGCCCCCCCTCCTGGAGCTGAGTTCTGAGTTCAAGCAAAACCAAGTAACCCCTGCGTGGTGACAGTAGGAGACAGTACGTCAGAAAGTATTTCCCTGTCATGCTGTGTTCAAGGGAGGTAAGGGCAATTTTTAAAAAAGATTCCTTTTACCATGGAGATAACAGTAATTGTACAACCTGCCACTTACAGTTCCGCTGAACCGATTCCTCTGGTTTTGATTTTTTAATGGCCCTTTCACTGGTACTGCCTCTGGCAACTACTATTAGAAGGGAGGAAAAGTATCTTCACTAATAGGTATGCTATTTATGACCGCAAGCCGGACCAGGATAACTAAGCTCTCCCTCAAGCCCGCCACCTGCTCTTCCCTCTCCCCTCTCCTCACCATCGAGTCCAGACCCTCCCCCAGTTACCACTTTCTCCATGGCCAGCAGGAATCTCTCGTAGGAGATTTAAACCCCTTGTGGATTAGTTTCCGGGGATGCCAGAACAGATTACCACAAATTTAGTGGCTTAAAAAAAAAAACAACACAGAAATTAATTTTCTCACAGTTCCAGATGACGGACGTTTAAATCAAAGTGTCAAATCAACAGAGCCATTTTCCCTCTGAGGGCTGTGGGGAGGCTACTTCCTTGCCTCTTTCAGCTTGGAACTTGGGGTTATACCCTCCGTCTTTACACAGCCTTCTCCCCTGTGTCCGGTGACCCCAATATCCCTCTGTATGTCTCCTATTAGGACAGCTGTCACTGGATCTAGAATAACCCCAGATGCTCCCTTCTTGAGAGTCTTAATTCTGTCTCCAAAGACCTTTTTCCCGATAAGCTCACATTCACAGATTTTGGAGGCTGGGACTTGGACATATGGGAAGCACCACTCAGCCCACGGCACATTAGTAAGAAATTCGTGTCCCTATTTGCTTTATTTGTTTAAGACTTATTTTATTTATTTATGCCCCCTGTCCCTTGTTGTTTGTGCCTGCTGTCTGCTCTCTGTGTCCACTGCTGTGTGCTCTCTGTGTCTGCTCGTCTTCTCTTCAGGAGGCACCGGGAACCGAACCCGGGACCTCCCATGTGGGAGAGAGAAGCTCAGTCTCTTGAGCCATCTCAGCTCCCTGCTTTGTTGTGTCTCTCATTGTATTTCCTCTTTGTGTCTCCTTGTTGCGTCATCTTGTTGCATCAGCTTGCCAAGCCTGCCCTTCATGCCAGCTCACTGTCTGGCTCGTCTTCTCCAGGAGGCACCGGGAACTGAACCCAGAACCTCCCATGTGGTAGGCGGGAGCCCAATCACTTGAGCCACATCCACTACCCTCTATTTCCTTTAGAAGTCTTCTAGCAAACAGCATCCATTCACAGACCAAAATAATCACTCACCCTTTCTTGAAAATACCTATTTTAGTCGGCCAAAGGGGTGCTGATGCAAAGTACCAGAACTCTGTTGGCTTTTATAAAGGGTATTTATTTGGGGTAGAAGCTTACAGTCACCAGGCCCTAAAGAGTCCAACTCAAAGTACAATAAGAGGAACTTTCTCACCCAAAGTCATTGGACACGTGTTGACGCAAGATGGCGGGCGACATCTGCGAGGGCTCAGCCTTCCTCTTCCCTCTTAAGGCTCTGTGGTCCCAGCTTCTTCCGATCTCAGCCGTAGGCTGACATAAGGCTCGTCTCTCAGGGCTTCTCAGCTGCTCTGTTCTCTTCAGCTGCAATCAGGCTCATCTCTCTTCCCGGGGCCTCTGCCGTGTCTATGGAGCCGTCTCTCTTCCTCTGCGTATCTTCTCTGTGTATCTACTTCCGTGTTCTTGATTCAGCTTCCATTTATATAGCTCACCAAGAGGGCAGGGACTCAACCCTGCACACTCTGATGATGTGGTGGAATCAAAGCCCTAATCTTGATTTAATAAAGTAAAAGTGAAACCTATAAATTTAATACGACCAAAGGGATAACACGCCCAGAGGAACAGACCAGTTCTCAGACACTATCAATATCTCTTTTTGGAATTCATAAATAACATCAAACTGCCACAATAACCCATCTTTTTCTCCTTCTGTGTGTCTTCCCATAGCTCTCCCTCTCTCGCTTAAGATAATATCACAATCTGCCTTTTATGACTTTGTGGGGACCTGCGTCCTCACCCTCCTGGCTCCTCAAAAATAAATCCATACTTCATTTACTGGGGAATCCATACAACGCTTTGCCCCCAATAAGCACATAACGTTTGACAAATTGAACATCAATTTTTCTGAAGTGTAAGCCTTTAATAATTGTTGTTTTTTTTTTTTAATAGGTAGCTGTTTTTCCACATCATTTCACTTATTCTCTTGTTACATGTGCCCTTTACTGTGAAACCAGAGAGATTTTTTTTTTTTTCATTTCATACATCATTTGCCAATGTGCCCTTTAAAATGCAATGGAACTCGGAGCTTGAGGAAACAAAATGCTGTGGAAAATAAATTATCTTCTCTCTTTGTCCTGGGACCCAAAGGTCTTGCCTTATTAATGATCTCGGAGAGTCTCATGAAGCAACTCTGGCGGTTGAAGACAGCTGAACTCTGGCTTAACGGGGACCGTCATTAATCAGAAAAGGACATTGAGCCACGGCCACGGCACCTGGCAGCAGCAACCCTGCAGCGAAGTTCTCTCTCAGGACACAAGGAAAGAGCAGTTTGATGGAGAATGCATGGGAAAAGTCTGCGGCACATCATCATTTCATCTCCGTTCACCTGAACAAAAGCAGAATAGCCAGTGCATGTAAAACATGCCTTGTTCCTTAGGGCAAGGCTAAGCTGATTGAACTGATAAACCCCAAACTTCAGAGGCTTAACCAATAGTCAGTGTTAAATCCAAAAGGGGTGATTCCATCTGGCTGCTGAGCTCCTGCAATCTCTCATTCGGGGACCCAGCATCCTTTTACTTCGTGTCTCTTCCTCACCTGTAACCCTGGCCTCCAGGTTCGCTCTGGATACTGATATTTAATCCACAGGATGACGATGGAGAAGACATGTCTTACCATCTGGCCCAGATGTGTTGAAACCTGATTTCTGTTCATTCTTTGTTGCCAATACCTCATTCCATGGCCCCACTCGGTTCCAGGTGGTGTTGAGGATGGGGGGGCTGGCTGACATATATAGAGAGATGCAAAGTTCTTTTCCCCCAGTGAATGGACACCACTGAAGAGGAGCACAAAGCTTCCGTAACCACGTCCACCTCCACTGTACTTGGAAGAAATTTTTCTAGCTTCAGACCCAAATCATTCCCATTACTACTTGGGGTATCCATCTCCCAAGAAGTCACCCCTATAATTCACACTTTTTCTCAGTTGGTCACTTTTTTCTCATGGAAGCTGGTCCTGAAAAACCATTGTGCTCTTTAAGCTTTTTTCCAATATTCTACCCCTGCCTTTACGTCACCTCAAACCAGGATGCTGATTTGGTCTGGTATTTATTTTTCTTATTTAAGGAGCTGAATGGGGGAGGAAAATCCCATGGTGCTTGTGATGATGGTGAAACAGGGTAGCCTGCACAACGGAATAACTCCTCCTAAAAGTCTCAAGTTGGGACCCCAAAAGTGAACTGTCAAAAGGAGCATCGACCGAAGGAGAACCATTCACAGCATGGAATTCAAAGGTGGACTCTCTGCTTCCCCCATTCAGCAAAGATTTATTTGACATATGCAGTGTTGAAGGCGAGAGTCAGGTGCTGGGAATAGAAAGGACCATTCCAGTTCATGGTCCTTTGAAGTTGTTACAGTCTAGAGGGACAACAGACATCTGAACAAATCTTTACAGCAAAATGCGGTGTGTATTGTAAGAGAAGCACGTGATAAATAGAACCAACGAGTCAAAAGGGATTCTGCTCATACTCTGCAATGCTCTCCAAGAAGAGAGGCTGAGAGATATTTGTCCCATCATAATGTACCGGGGTGGTTTAACAAATGGAGACAAATGGCATTCTCGTTCAGTAGATACCTCTGATAGGAGAATGATGGATTTTAACCAGGAAGCCCAGGCAGTTTTGAGTCCAGTGCACAGATAACATTCTCGGATCCCGTGGTTCCCATAGTCTAGAGAGAAATTGGATCTCTTACAAAATCACAGAAAGGAGCAAAGGCAGTAGGGCAGGAAATATCCCTAGAGGACTAGAATAAAGGAATTTACCTGACCACCTTTGCCGACAGCCAAGGCTGAACTTCACCATCCTCTTCTACCATGAAATTCATCTCTATTAGGCTTGGGAAGATTGGTGAATGGCGTAGAGTACTGTGTGTGTCTTCCTAATGTCACAGTGAATTGATTTAACCTACTGCCATTAGACAGGAAGATCTTCTCTCTCTTGTCTTCCTTCTCCAGCAGTGGATGGAAGCGGTTCACAAAACCAGAGCTCTGTGTGGGTTCTTTACATCCCTTGATTATTTAGGGACACCTTTCCCTTCATCTACATAGAGAAAACAGGCACTCCTACAGCATGATTCCATATGTTATCCTCCTTCTAAAGGAGGACTCTTCTTTGGAACCACGGACACAAAATACAAGGCATTCTCTCTAGAACTTAGTGCTGTGAGAAGGTCATCTCCTGTGGCCCTGGATTGAAGTGTCGGTTAGTGCCTGGTGGCAAAACTGCCTGCCAAATCTCACTGAGATAATCTGGCCTCAAGGGATTTAATTATTCCGATTAGAAGGTCATTTTGAATGGAGGTCACGATTATGGGATTTGCTCTTTGATGGAATACCCCAAATGTGGTCCTCTTTCCCCTCCCCATTAACACAGATGAGAGCCTGTGACATGTCAGACATGAGGCTCCTACAGATCACTGACCAAAAAATCCTTCTGATACAGAGACACGTTCATACGTGGAATTCCATACTAAGGTTCTTCAACCCGACAAGAGCTGTAACAAAAGGACACTGTGCAGGTCACAAAACAATATCCACTCTCAAGAATTGTCCTCTAGGGAAGTGGATGTGGCTCAAGCAATTGAACTCCTGCCTACCACACAGGAGGCGCTGGGTTCGGTTCCCGCTGCCTCCTGGGGAAGGCAAGCTGGTGCAATGGGCAGAATCAATGAGCTGATGGGACAAGTTGACACAACAAAGAGACGCAAAGAGGAAAGACAATGAGAGACACAACAAAGCAGGGAGCTGAGGTGGCGCAAGCGATTCAGCTCCTCTCTCCCACATGGGAGGTCCCAGGTTCGGTTCCTGGCTCCTCCTAAAGAGAAGACGAGCAGACAGTGAATGGACACAGAGAGCAGACAGCGACCCCAAACAATAGTGGAGGAGGGGTGGAATAAATAAATAAAATCTTTAAAAAAAAAAAAAAAGAATTGTGCTCTAAACAATTTCCCCAGCTAAAAGAATCATTAGCTTTATAGTTAGACTGAACAATAATATTTTGCATGATGCATTGAGTACCTTTTTTTTTTTTTACACAATTAGCATAAAAATAACCCCCTGTGGTAACACTCTGAGAGCATTCTCTCGGTGGCAGGGCATTTTCTTACTGATATAAACCCAGCCCTGAAATTCTGATCACTTATCATTAAAGTGTATTTGCATGCTAAGTTATGCCACTTAAGTAAACACTTAGGAATGGTTGACCCTGAATCTTGTTCATTTGGTCTATCAAGATATGAGTTTATTAATCTAATTCCATTTAGATGGCCAAGTACTTGAAAACAAGAAATTATAGGACTTCTATTTCCAACCTTCCTAATGAAAATTAATAATGATGCTGGACAAAATATAAAAATATTCAGCTTCCAAAATCTAAGTGAAGATAATAAGTCAGATTTTCTGTGTAGAATTCAGACAAATTGAGCTTCCATCTTCTCAGACTCACAAAGACTAATATGAGATGAACTTACATCCATCTGAAGCCCCTCAAGGCTATACCCACAAGGAAATAGTGAACTTGGGCCAGCCCAAATAGAACCCCCAGATGACTCACACAACTGTGAGAAATAACAAATGTCTGTTGTCTTGACTCACTAACTTTTGGGGTGACTTGTTACACAGCATAAACTAATCGCTAGCCCAGTGTAGCCAAGGTGATTATACGAAGTCGTTGTTAGTGAGGTCTTTCATGCTACTCATTAAATAGATCTGGTTCTCCTTCCAGTCACAAGGTGCAATCGCATGTCTTTTCCCTCTTGGAATTCAGTGTGGCACGTGACCACTTTGCCCGATGATAAATGAGCAGAAGCCAAAGGTGTCAATTCTAGGTGAAAGTGGTAAGAGCCAAGCTGGTTTGCCACGTTCCTTCTCCCACCTTCCACAGAAAACAACCTTCCCCTGCATGGTATTGGAACTATCAGCTCTGCTCTCAAAGTAAGGACAACCCAAAGCAGAATATTTTGTGTGGATTCAAACCCGCTGAGCTCTGTGGTTGTTTGTTACTAAGCTAGCTCTTGACTGAGGCATAGCCAGATAAAAGCAGAAAAATATCTTCCTTCTGAACTTGTAACTTTAGGCAATCCTTCACACAGGATTGCAACTGAAAATCGCCTTCCCTGGGTAGTCTGAAAAACTTCAGGTCTACAATACAGTTTAAAGCATTTTGGGACTGGTACTGCCTCCAGTTGCCTGGTGGAATCAAAATCACACAAACTGTCAAGAGTATCCCTCTTCATTCCCGGAGACTTTCGACAGACAAAATTCCCAAAATATGAGTGTTCTGAGTCAAATAGTGCCCACCCAAAATTTATGTCTACCTGGAACCTCAGAAGAGGACGTTATTTGGAAACAATGTCTTTGCAGATGTCAGCAGCTGAGGATCTCGAGATGAGAGCCTCCTGGAAAAAGGGGGTGCCTAAATGGAATATGACTGGAGTCCTCATTTAAAAAAAGGAGAAATATACAGAAAAGAAGCTGTGTGGGCACGAGGCAGAGATGTGAGGGAGGCAGTTACCAGTCATGGAACAAGGTTTCAGGGAGCAAGCAAGAGCTAAAAAGAGGTGAGAAAACACTCTTCCCTACAGCCTTATGAGGGAGACAGCCCTGCCAATACCTGTATTTCAGGCTTCCAGCCTTCCACACTGTGAGAGAATAAATTTGGGTTGCTTTAAGCCATTCAGCTTATGGTCATTTGTTACAGCAGGCACAGGAAACTAAAATCATGAGCTTACGGTGAAAAAGTAGGCAACAAGATTATACCTGCAAATAATGCCGCTGCCAGAATTTTTAGACCTAGAATATGTGTTTTATATGGTTAATGGAATAAAAAAACTGATAAGCATGTAAGAATAAGATACTATAAGAGATGACAAAAGGAATTAAAGAGCCAACTGGAACATCTAAACATGAAATATGTAATGATTGGAGTTTAAAATTTGCTGTGCAGGTTTGACAGTATATTGGACAAATGAGAAAGTTGAGCAGGAGAAAATAATCATTAATCTAAATAAATGACCCAGAATGGAGTCTAAATAAATAATCATCTAAATAAATGACCCATGGGGAGCAAGATGGGTAAAACATGGAAAAATGGTTCTGAGACATGGAAGACAAGTTGCCTAAAGAGAAAAGAGAGAAAAGAGATCAGCTTTTAAAGAGATAACTCCTGAGAATTTTCTAGAACTGATAGTCTACAGACTTAGGAAGCTCAGTGAACCTGATGCATAATATATAAAAATAATTCCACAGCAAATCATGTCCAAAGAAAACTGCAGGACTCCAAGTACAAAGAGAAGATAGGAAAGGAGCCAGAGAGAAAGTACAGATTTCCTTCAACGTGATTTATATTTCAACTTTCACCTATGTAAGAACTAACCAGGACACCAGAAGACAGTTGAATCCTCTATTTAATACCTGAGTTTTTTTTTTAATAGTCATGTTGCCGGAAGCAGATGTAGCTCAAGTGATTGAGCTCCCGCCTACCACCCAGGAGGTCCCAGGTTTGGTTCCAGGTGCCTTCTAAAGAAGATGAACAAGACAGCATGCTGATGCAACAGGCTGGTGCGGTGAGCTGACAAAACAAAGTGATGCAACAAGGGACACAAGGAGGAAAACATAATGAGGGACACAACAAAGCAAGGCGTGGAGGTGGCTCAAGCGATTAGACACCTCCCTCCCACATGGGAGATCCCAGGTTTAGTTCCTGGTGCCTCCTAAAAAGGAAGACGAGCACACAACAGACACAGAGAGCACAAACAATGAGGGGAGTGGGGAGAAATAAATAAATAAATAAATAAAATAAGTCTTAAAAAAAAATGATCATATTGGAATTTTATACCCAGAGAAAATGTTCTTCAATATGATAAAAAAAAAAAAAAATTTTTTTTTTTTTGAGGTACTAGGGCTGAGGATTGAACCTGGGACCTTTTATGTGGGAACCCAGCTCTCAACCACTGAACCACATCCGCTCCACAAAACTATTTTGAGGTGAAAAAAAAGCAATTTCTTTTTCACTGGAAGATGTCCATGATTTGTAGACCAGCATAATCCCTCAAAGGATTCTACAAGGGGCAACTGATTATTTTGGACATGAAATCTCAAGCAATAACTACTTCTCTGAGAAGCCCTCTGGTGCCTGCTGGGGAAGGGAGGAAAACTTTCTCTACTAATCCCATTATCTCTACTTACTCCAACCCTCCCAACATGATACTTGTCATGAAGGGGACCCTCCCCCAAAATATCCCTTCTGTCCGGTAAAGGAAACTCAGAGAGATGAATTTCAGACAGAAGGAGAGGGACTCCAGATGATGAATAAAGAAAGCACTAAGTATGCAAGGAATGTAAAGTGGATGTGTAAGACAATGACAATGTTTCCTGGGGTTTCAAAAACAAAATGAAACCAAAATTAGCATAAAAATCAGGAAGGAGCACTTGCAGTTACTTAATTCCAAGGTCACTCCATATTCAGAAGGCAAATATATTAACTTTAGATTTGATAAATTCATGAAGTATAGATGTTTATGTTTCTTTTAAAAGATTGAAGCATATTATATAACCATACAATTATTAAAAGTAAAAAAAAAAAACACTTAGAAAAAGTAATTACTTAAACTAAAAAACGCCAAAACAGACAGAGGGAGAGAAACATGCAAAGGACAAGACAAATACAAATAAACTAACTGTAGAAATAAATCCAGATAGTGAGTTTAGGTGGGGGGTGGGCAAATGCCCTCTCAGGCATCATTCCTGGAAACGTAATATGTTGCAACTTTTGTCAAGCCATTTAACAAAATTGAACAACCTTTGTCCTGGCATTTTCGCTTTTAAGTATTTATTTCCACATACTCATTGAAGAAAAACAATGCTCTGATTATGTTCATTGCAATATTGACTATAGTTGGAAAAAAAATAAATAGAACTCAGGAAAAAAACTAAACTTATATCAGTAAGGACCTGGTTTTGTTTAAAAAAAAAAAAACACTATATATGTGTGTTTGTGTTTATGTATAAATACATACACATTACCATTAAAAATAAGATAAAAGTACTGATATTAAGAGATTGTAAAAATTAAAAAAAATATATGAAAGGAAAAAAAACTAAAAGAGAAAAACACACACAAAAAGAGATTGTGCACACACGTCTTATTCAATGTATGTTAATTCAATGAATGAAGTAATATATTAATGGGCTGAGGGAGGGTGACCAGCCTTTTTCTCTGGACTGAGAGAGAGAAAGAGAGAGAGAGAGAGAGAGAGACAGATGATAGATAGATAGATAGATAGATAGATAGATAGATAGATAGATAGATGATAGATAGATAGATGATATATATAGACAGATGATAGATAGACTGACAGATGATAGAGAAAGATAGATAGATAGATATAGATAGATAGATTGATAGGTATTGATTGATAGAGATAATAGACAAATAAATGACAGAGAGAGATAAAGAGAGATGATAGATAGATAATAGTAATAGATACAGATTAGATAGGTGGCAGATAGATAGATAATAAGATAAGATAGAAGACTGATAGATGATACATGATAGATAGATGATTGATAGAAGATCTATAGATAGGTAGGCAAGTAGGTAGATGATAGGTAGATAGGTTGATAGGTAGATGACAGATAGATGATAGATAGATAGATAGATGATAGATAGATAGATAGATAGATAGATAGATAGATAGATAGATAGATAGATAGATAGAT
>JAKSZT010054573.1:5204564-5251575 GCA_026826555.1 Tolypeutes matacus
GATAGATAGATAGATAGATAGATAGATAGATAGATAGATAGATAGATGATAGATAGAAAATAGACAGATAAATGACAGAGAAAGAGATAGAGATGATAGATAATAGATAGAAAGATAGATAGATAGACAGACAGACAGACACAGATAAAGGAGGAAAGCCTGATGCCTACCAGGATGCAAAACATAATCCTGCTTGTACAAAAGGGATCACACACAAATCTGCATATACCATACAACTGTATAAATGGGGAGTACATGAGAATGTACTTTCCCCCCAAATGGAAGCTTCCTGTCCTAAACTCTTGCACACGACTTAGCTGGACTTACTCCCTCCCGCTTTGCACAGAAGTGTGGATGCCAGAAACCCAGCACCCATTACCTCATAGTTCTGGAAGCAATTTGCTGCTGCCAATGAAATGTGATTCCAAGACACAGGAGCACAGAGAGGAAGCAGAAGATGTTCTTTTTTTGGTAAGGAGCCGTGCACCCAGCTGGGCTCTGGTCCCCCACCAGTCCTCTTTTCAGTGATAAGTGAGCATCCTCACAATTCCTTGACATTCCCTGACTTCCCAGAGGAGCACATGCTGGTTTCCTAACACTCCTAGCCCACGGCCAGGATGGTAGACCTGAAGGTTACCAGCCACCTCTCTTTACGTTCAGTCCTCCTGTATCTGGCAGGAGTTTTGTAAACACCTAGTTCCTTGCGTTAGAGTTCTATATTTGAAATACAGAATTTAGAGGGATGTCTTCTGTTGTTCTGGCTGAACTTAATTGATGTCGATGGTTATCTTCGGTGAGAGGTATTGAGTATTAGGGAAGAACCGAGAAAGAGAAGAGATTTTTAAGTTTAGTTTTAGGCTCTATTCAGACATTTACTAATTGTATGTATTAATTTACTATTTAAAACTTCTTTTAAACCTTTTAGATAATTTTATCATAAACCTCTGGCTCCATTCCCCCATCCTTCTCCTTCCTCCATTGTACACACATACATAAACATACTGATAAATTCACATGCACAAATGCACACTTCCAAGAAATTTTCTAGGTAAAGATTAAACACTAAATAAGTACTTGCTGGTCAATTCTGAGACTTCTAGCTCTGCCATGGAGGCTGCCTTCACCTGGGTGTCTCCTCATGGAGGATTCATATTCTGAAATATTTCTGGTATACCACCCACCTGGACCTTCTCTGGATGTACACCAGGGAAACCTTCTACCTTCATCCAATTCTACTCCATCACAAGATTTTTAAAATTGTCTTACCAGAAAGACTAGTATTTGAAACTACAATTTGCCACCTACTCTTTCACAACTCTCTATCTCCATTTAGATGACACTCAGATATCTCAGACCCATCTCAGATCTGTTCAAAACTGAATGACCTCCACCAAGCCAGTCCCTCTCCAGTGCTCCACCAGCTCAGTAAACCACATCTTGCTCCAGGGCTCAAGCCAGAACTCTGTGGTCAGACTCCACAGCTTCCTCCCTCTGGGCCCTACCTTTCATTGAGCACCAACTCTTGGTTCTCCCTCCTGAATCAAACTCATGGTGGTCTACTTCTCTCTGCCACCCTCTTGTCCAAGTCCCATCACCTCTTGGATGGCTCAATGCATTTTCCCACACTAACACTTGCCCAATTCCATCCATTCTCGACTCAGCACCCAGAATGCTCTGAAAGCATCAACCTTACCAAGTCATTTCCCTCTTAAACAATTTGTATGACTGATGCACTCATGCCAAATCTGGATTCTCCAGCTCTTACCTCATTTTTTACCCACTTCAACTCACTCAACTGCAGCCACTTTGGTCTTTTTACAACTCCTTAATCTCCCAAGCTCTTTCTATCTCAATCTTCCTGATATGTGATTCCCCCATCTGGAACCCTCTTTCCAAGTTATTTCCCATTCAACCTTCAGAAATCTCCTTAAATATCAGTTCCTTGGTGCAGCTCAACAGACTGCCTCAGTTAGGGTTTCACCTTGTCATAGGCGCTGATGCCAATCAAAGTTTTCTTTGTTATCATTTATCACTACTGTAATTATTCATTTGTCTGGTTATCATTTAGTTTGTATCTCCCTAGAAGCTAGTAATCAGTAGGAGGTCAAAGTTCATGTCCTTTTTCTTCACTCTTCTATCTCCGGGTATTGCCCAGTATTGAGCACAAATAGAACTTGCTAAATAAATATCTGATGACTCATTGGCCAATTAATTAATGAGTGAACAAATGAAGGGATTGAGGGAGGATGACCAGCCTTCCTCTCTGTACCGATTACACATCAATGTTGCCCTTCACCTAGCATCTTCTTTGGCACGGCATTTTTTCTTTTTACTTCTCTAAGAGTAATTGTGAGCTCACAGCCTTTGCTCACCATGACCAACTCAGTGGTGTAAACAGCCTCTCTCACTGTTGCTATGGTTTCCTGGTCACTCATAATTAGGCTGCAATTTGAGAACATGCTTCAGCAAATCCTTCAACGGCACGATCTGTCCTCCCATTTGTAATTACTTCTCTTCAGTCTGCTGAGAGAGAGCTCCCAGGGCATTTCCATGCTCCAATTCCACACTTTGGCCATCCCAAAGGAGAGGTTATGAGCAATAGTGGGAAACAGATGGTTCCCAGTCTTCATTAAAGGAGCATTAAACCAGCACCTAATGTTCATAAGGGCATTGCGACTGCCACATACTTCAGAAAGCTCTGGCTGCAGGAGAGAGTAAACCTAGGGGCATCCAGAGGGAGCACTTACTTTAGAAATTGATTTCCAAGTCCCCATCTTTCTCCAGTATTGAGAAATCTTCCCCCATTGAGCAAATCATACAGCCACTCTGTTCAACAATGAGCAAGCCCCACCGCACTGAGTGCCTTGGTTTATATTTGGGCAGATCTCACTTTCTTCATAAGCATGTCTGAAAAGAAATGACAACTTTCAGAGGAGATGTTAAATGTACATAAATGTTGGTTCTGTTTTGGGACATAGAGACAGAGAGAGTGTCAGCAAGAATTGGAGTTCCAGAGACAAATGACTCTTATTTGCCCAGTTAAATTTTAATTTCAGATAAACAGTGAATAACTTTTAGTACAAATATGTTTTAAATATTGCATGGGACAGGTTTATACTAAAAAAAAAAAAAAAGACTGTTATTTATCTAAATTCAAATTAGACTTTTGATTTGCTATATCTGTCAACCCTAAGTGGACAGAGCATTCCTTTCCCCACACACTTCTTAAGATTTGCATCTGGATATCTCTACCATATGCTTCTGCTCCGTCAAAGAAAATTTAAGCCATATTCGCTGTGTACAGTGGTTTCAACAGTGTTTCCCAAAAACTCACCTGGGACCTCAGAATGTGACCTTATTCGCTGTTGTAATTTATTAGAGATCTTGAGATGAGATCATCCTCAACTTAGGGTGAGCCCTAAGTTCAATGACTGGTGTCCTTACAGAGAGAGAGGAGGACACACAAACTTACAGAGGAGGAAGACAGCTGTGTGAAGATTGAAGTGATGCATCTACAAGCTACGGATTTCCCAGTATGGTCAGCAGCCACGAAAAGCTAGAAGACAAGCCCTTTGGACATCTTGATGCCAGAATTCTGATCTCCAGAGCTGTGCGAGAATAGCTTTTTGTTTTAAGCCACCCAGTTTGTGGTCATTTCTTACAGCAACCCTAAGTAAATATGACAACAAGTCACAAAGGAGGTGGATGTGCCTGCCTTGTTTCTTTTGGATACCACCAGGAGATGTACCTTGTCATCATTATCTGGGAAAAGATCCACAGAGAACCTGCCAGAGAGCTTAGATTTCCTGAGGATGTGTTTTTGTTTTGTTTTTTAAAGATACTTCGATTACATAAATGTTACGGAAAATATATAGGGGATTCCCATATACCCCACTTCCCTCACCTCCCACATTTTCCCACATTAGCAACATCTTTCATCAGTGTGGTACATTCATTGCAATTGATAAACACATTTTAGAGCATTGCCACAAAGCTTGGATTATAGTTTACATTGTAGTTTACACTCCCTCCCTTTCGACTCTGTAGGTTATGGCAGGATATATAATGGCGTGTATCTGTCATTGTAATGTCATTCAGATGATTCCCAAGTCCTGAAAATGCCCCCCTATTACACCTGTTTTTCCCTCTCCCTAACCCCAGAACATCCATGGGTCACTGCCTCCACAACAATGGTATTTCTTCCATTGCTAGAATCACTATAAGTCTATAATAGAATACTAGTAAGTTTACTTTAGTCCATAGTTCATTTCCCAATCCTGAGGATTCTGGGATGGTGATTAATTGAGGGGGCCTTGGGTCCCATACATCTGATGGATGGGACTCTCGGTTCTTTGGTATGTTCTTTGTCCACCATCTCCTCCCTGTTAGTTGTTCTGGGTGAGCTGAGGACCTGCTTTGTGTCTTGCAAATTATGGGCATCATCACAAGGGTTATTCCATTTGGTTTTCACAATGGAACTCCAAGGTCAGAAGCAAACGCTGCCTTGCTTACTTTCCCACTGCTGTTGGCAGACCCCTGTATCTGCCTCTGGTGCCAAGCTCATGCAGACTCTTCCTAGGCAAGAGTAAGTCCAAAGAAGGTAAGCCCTGTATCACTCCTTTTCCAAGTATTCTTAAAATTTAAACACATTTTTAAAAAAATCAAATAGTACAGAAATTCTTATAATTAAAAAAAAAAACCCTTCCCCCAAACCTTTCCACTCCTAGTCTCTCATCACTTTCAACTCTTTTAAATGTTCATTTTGATCTTTTGATCTTTAAATCCACATACCTAGATAGTATTCTTTTTTTTTTTTCTTTTGAGGTACCAGGGCCAGGGATTGAACCCCGGACCTCGTATGTGGGAAGTCGGCACTCAACCACTAAGCCACATCGGCTCCCCTGAGTTCATTTTTTCATTTGTTTGTTTGCTTTTGTTTTGTTTTTAGGAGGCACTGGGAGCCACATCTGCTCCCACCCTAAATAGTATTCTTATCCTGCAATGCCAAGAGTTACCAATTTTACACCTCCTGTTATTGAAGATTTTGTCTCTTACCTGCCTCTCTGGCAATAACAAATGTACTTTCCCTCCCATCAGATTCTTTATATATTTATGTAACATTTTTTCTTTAAATAATAGTATTTCCACTATAGTAACCATTTGAATAATATTATGTGATGAACTGGTGATGACAATGATTTTGTCATCCTTCTTTTACACTCCTTTCTTTTCTTTTTCCTGGAGTTAATAATTGCCATCTATTTATGTATATGATTTATAACTATGTTATTCAAAATTCACCTAAGGGTCTATCATGGGCCTTTAATTAATCTATTTTTGAACTCCAAAACACAACTCCAAACCCTCTGTTCATTCATTCCCTTCTTTTCCCTTTTACCCCTTCTTCTAGCATCTGTCTACCAACAACTCCAATATGACCTCATCATCTGTCTGGCCAGGTACCTTTCTATATTCCTCACCACTCTCTTGTGTTGGAACTCCTCAATTTCCTGCATCCATATCTTCCCCTTTCTTGGTTTCCTCCACCCTTCTCCTGAAGCACATCCTGCAATATCTTTCTAGGATGTATTATGGCACTGGTTTCCAGAGTAACTCTGTGGTTATAAATAAGTAATCATAATTCCCCTATAGTTTTATAGATAGAAAAATTGTAGCTATAATAGCTGAGATGACTTGTACAAGGTCATGCAGTCATTAAGGGAGAAAGCTGGGACCTGAACCCCAAATGACAGACTGTTGATTCTATATTCTTCCCTGCTTTAAAGGCTCCCCCAAATTTCTATGTCTGTACTCCTCAGGGTTGAGGAGTACAGAAGAACAGTTGTGAAGTGGGCATCCTTTGTCACTGATTCCTCTCCCATTTTTTAACCTATTCTCCTGTTAACATAACTCTCTTCCAATGGTTCCTTTTGCCTACTTTCTCCCACGTGAAAACTCACCTGCCCTATGTTCAGATCCCTCTCATGGCACACTCATTTCTAAAAAAAAAACTATGTTTTTAAACAGTCTTCCCTGAAACAACACCTTAACCTAAAATAATAACTCTAATTTAGGGAGTTCTGGACTTTCTGGGATGCTTCTGGGGAGAGACTGGTAGTTATTGATAAGGGCAGCTCTCCATTAGCAACCATTCCATCCTACAAATGGATGACACACTTCAACTGCTACTTTCCTTATTGTGGAGCCAGATGTGGAAGTCTGCTTCATAGCAACTTCCTCTCTCTTGGCATTTCAACAAACTGATGGAAGGTGGGCTGGTGAGGCCATTACCAGCTCTCGATGCTGTGAGAAATTCACAAATTACATAGCGTTGATGACATGGCTCTCCAAGATCCCATTAGTGAATGCTTAATTCTATCTGGCAGCAAAACCCCTGCTGAGATGAATGGGAGCTTCTAAAATATCAGGAGACCCTTTGCAATCATCAATTTCCACATCGAGAATACCAACTCAGTGATAAAAAAAAAAAAATAACAGGCACTCAGAATTAAGGGAAACACTCGGGTTAAGCATCTTACTCTGAGAAATATCTTTATAATTCACCGTGCGAGCAGCTTAGCAATGAGGCATTTAGAAAGCAGAATTCTAAATAGGTATATCTCTAGCATCTCTCAATGCAGCTTGGGACCAAATTTTCCTGCCTTTCAAAGCACTCAAATAACCCTTTTAGTGTAATTTAAATAAGAGGGCTTAGACTTCTTTCCTGTCATGAAAATTGCTTGAAATTTTCATTGTCTTCCTGACCCTCTTATTCATCCTAGGATATCTCAAAAAATTGGCTGGGGTGGAAGGGAGAAAGTTCTAGAAGGACACAAGAACTTGTACATCTCCAAGAAAAATGTATATATTAAGGTTAGAAGGTATAACTGCATTAATATAACATGTTCACTTAATCAGATCGTGTATTTCCAGGGGCTTTAATGAATACCTTACATATTCATTCCTACCTCCTAAATCATGACCCAGATGTAACTGAACACTTTCAGTGATCTTTGAGCATCCGTGAGAAATTAAGTTTTGGTAAGTGGATGGTGATGATGGTAGCCCAACACTGTGAATTTATTAACAGCACTGAATTATGTATTCTGATGTGGTTAAAAGGGGAAACTTTAGGTGGTATATCTGTTACAATAAAACTTTTAAATAAAAACTTTTTTTAATTATATAACTATGCAATACAAACTGGGGACTACAATATAAGCCATGGACTATAGTTAATAGTGGAATTATAAGATATTCTTGCATCAGTTATAAAAAACAAGCAACACTAATGCAAGGTATTAATAGTAGGGGGTATATTCTTTATTCTCTGCATGATTTTCCTGTAAACCTACAACTTCTCTAGTAAAAAAAATTAGCAGAGCAGGTATAGCTCAGTGGTTGAGTGCCTGCTTCGCACGTACGAGGCCCCAGGTTCAATTCCCAGTACCTCCTTAAAAAATTTCTTTTAAAGAGAGACAACATGTTTCTTCAGATTGTAAAGGAAAAGTTTGAAACCCCATATTCTATATGGTATATACCAAATGTGAAAATAACATTAAATGGAGCAGGCCTCAGCAATAAGAAGGAACAAACTAGTGATGCTTGGATGAATCTCAAGGGAATAATGTTGGGTGAAAAAGTCCAATCCTGAAAGGTTACCGACTGTTTAATTCCATTCATATAATGTTTTTGATTTTGTTTATCTTATCATCCTTTATTGTTTTAGAAAACAAGCCTTCTCACTTTTGAAACAATGAAGTTATATATTTACCATCATGCTACCTCCTCTCTTTACTTTTAAAATATTTTGCTGTCACTTTCATTAAGTAGGCAACTAAATATTGTTTCACAGTTTCCCATGAGCTTATTTAACACACTGTTAAAATCTGACAACTTTTGGCATTTTCCTTCAAAAAATCGAACCATAAATATCTCCTTTTTTTTTAACTTTATTTTTAAAGAAGTTTTAGATTACAGAAAAGTTACATCAAAAATATAGGGGATTCCAATATACCCCACCCCCTCCCACACTTTCCCTCATTAACAACATCTTGCATTAGTGCAGTGCATTTGTTACAATTGATGAACACATATTGAAGGATTGCTACTAACCATGGAATATAGTTTACATTATGGTTTGCACTTTGCACCACCCAATTTTATAGGTTTTGACAAAATGTAAAATGGCCTCTATCTGTCATTGCAATGTCATGCAGGACAACATTAAGAAATGGAGGACAAATTGGATGGAGGGAGGTGAGTATGCTTATAAGATAGCAAGACCAGAGGGCTTTGTGGTGAAGGAATTCATCTGCATCTTGACTGTAAGGGGGGATAGAGCAAACTACACTTGTGTAAAATGGTGAATAATTAAATACATACATGTGCACACACAGACAAGCAAAAGTGACACGAGGGAAAGCTGAATAAGACAGGTGGATTGCATCGATGTCCGTTGATCTGATCTTGACTACAGTTCTGCAAGATGTTACCATTGAGGTACCTGGGGAAAAAAAGATACACAAAATCTCTCTACATTATTTCTTACAATTACATGTGAATCTATAATTTTCTCAAAATAAAAATGACTAGAATTAAGAAAAAGCCCAGCTCCCTTGAATGATGGGTGGATATGACAATCAGTAAAACCACTTTATAAAACTCTGAAGATGGTTGCACATTATTGTAGTGTAATCAACAGCACTGAACTGTTGAAGTGGATGTTTTAGTTTGCCAAAGACTGCCAATGCAAAAGACCAGAAATGGGTTGGCTTTTATAATGGGGATTTATTACGTTAAAAGCTTACAGTTCTGAGGCTGCAAAAATGTCCAAATCAGGCATCATCAGAGACGGCTTTTTCACCAAAGTTCGGCTGCTGGCAGATCCTGGACTACTGCCACATGGCAGACAAAATGGCGGCTCTCCATCTTGGTCTCTGCCTTCTCCTCTAGGCTGCTTTCTCTCAGAGAACAGCTGTGGGGAGACCAAGCACATGGCAGGGCTCCTCTCTTCTGCTTTGAGCTGCTCCATGGGCTTAGCCTCTCGGGATCTCTTTCCATGCTTCTATGCTCTGCTGATTTAGAGCATGCTCAGCCTCCACCCTCCAGGACCTCTCTCAGCCTTCAGGGCTTCTTTCTTCTGCAACTGCAGGCTATCCTCTCTCTCACATGTCAGGGTCAAATGGACTCATGGGTGCAGTCCGATCTAAGATCCTAAAGCGATCTAATCAAAAGGTGTTTTAATCAAAAGGTCCCTTAACTGAATCTAATGTAATCTATGGGTCCCACCCCCACAGGACTGGGTTAGTTCTAAGAACATGATCTATTATGGGATTCACAAAAACCTTCAAACTGTCACAGCAAATGTGGTTAAAAGTAGAAACTTTAGAATGTATATATTACTAGAATAAAAGTTAAAATATAAAACATAGGACTGTATGACACAGTGTACCCTATTGTAGACAATGAACTATAGTTAATAACACAAGTGTAAGAAAGTTCTTTCATGAATTATAACAAATGTATCATAGAATACAAGGTGTTAATAATAGGGTGGTATATAGGGGGAAATACTCCTAATGTAAATAATGGAAGACAGAACTATTTTAACAATCTTTCATCAATTGTAAAAAAAGGTAACTCTTGTTTTAAAAAAAAAAAAAAAAGAAGTACAATTATTTTAAAAAGTGCTATCATCAATAGTAACAAATGTTCCATGCCAATGCAAGGTGTTGGGTGTGGGGTGGTGAATGGGAATCCTGTATTTTATGTTTATGCATGTTGTTTTGTAAAGTCACAATTTCTCTAATAAAAACAACAAAAAAAGAAAACTCATTGTCTTAAATTGGTCTCCCTGGAATTAGATTCTAAGATGGAGTGTTGTGTGCAGGAGATTTATTCAGACATTTATTGTCTTACATTTCTGGAGATCCAACATCCAAAATGAGTCTAATGGGGCTAAAATCTAGCTGTTGGCAGAACTGGTTCTTTCTGGAGGCTCTGAGGAAGAATCTATTCCCTTGCCTTTTCCAGTTTTTGCATTCTTTGGCTCATGGCCTCCTAGGACACCACCTTCTCTCCTTCTGCCTCCATTGTCACAACATCTTCTTTTTACCATTGACCTTCTTGCCTCCCTTTTATAAGGACACATGTGACTGCATGTTGGACTCACTGGGATAATGTGGGATAGTCTCTTGATCTCAAAAGCCTTGATTTAATCATGCCTGCAAAGTCCCATTTGCCATATAAGGTAACATTCACACATTCCAGGCATTCGGGCGTGTATAACTTTGGGGCTATGATTCAGCCTCCCACAACTACCTTGGCTGTGGATGAAGGTGAGGGAACTTTTGAAGGTTTCCATTTGTCCTTCCCCACTGTATTAGACAGCCAAAGGGCTGCTGATGCAAAATACCAGAAATTTGTTGGCTTTTATAAAGGGTATAAATTTGGGGTAGAAGCTTACTGTTACCAGGCCATAAAGCATAAGTTACTTCTCTCACCACAGTCTGTTGCCACATCTTGGAGCAAGATGGCTGCCTACATTCAGCGTTCCTCTTCCCCTTAAGGCTCCATGGTCCCAGCTTCTTCCAATATCATTTGTAGCCTGGGATAAGTCTTGTCTCTCTCTCCCAGGGCTCTTTTCTCTCTGGGCTCAACTTCTCTGTTATCTCCACAAGGTCAGCTGTAGACTACCAGGCTCTCTAAGCTTTGTCTCTCTCCGTGGGACTAGGTTCTTTTTTGGCTCAGCTGCTCTGCTCTCTCCCGTATGTTTACTTCCCAGGCTCCAGCTCAAAAAACTCTCACTCTCTTCTCTGCCGTATAGTTTTCTCTTAGTCCCCATCCACCAAGGGGGTGGGGACTCAACATCCTACTGACATGACCCAGTCAAAGCCCTAATCATAATTTAATCACACCCAGAGGAACAGACCAGTTTACAAACATAATCCAGTATCTATTTTTAGAATTCATAAACAATTCTAAACTGCTACACCCACTATGATAATTCTTATTCCAGAGACCAAGAAACAAATGGGGGTTTCTGCCAATGACCAAGGATGTCCATTCCAGTTATGTTTTCAGGGATTGGGGAAATGACCACCAAGTCGGGCTACGGACTCAGTGGACCAAAGCTCGCCAACCTGGGCTTGTGGACCAATTGTTGCTTGGTCATATATCCTAACTCTAATAGGAGGGCCAGAGTGGCACTTTGGGTTCTGAATATCCAGACCCTGTATCCAACAATCTTTAAAGGAAGGGGCACTGTTCTTTCCCTAGTGGACAGCTGTCTCAGTAAAGGCTGTAGGTGTCTTTGGCACTTGCTGACATACTGCAGGGTCCTTCTTCCTTTTGACCTGGCCTTTTCAATCAAAGGATTCTGGCCTTGAAGAATGACTCAGGTCCAGAAATGAGAAAAAGGATCATGACATGCTATTGGGGCAGCTGCCTTCAACTTCCTGATCATCCTCCCTGAATTCTTTGGATCGTCTAAATTAAACAGCCTCTCTTTTGGTGTATAATGTCATAAATGGGCTTGTTGATTAGTGCATACATTTGAAATTATTCTTGAGGATAACAATCATGTTTCATTTATTTACTTTAGGGTCCTCAGATATGACTTAAGTAGTTCGTCTTCAGTATAGCTTTAGGAGAGTTTTTAAATAAATGTGTGATAGTTTTACTTATTGAAGACTGAGTAAATCTCATAAAACTTGGAAAAGAAATGAAAGTTTTAAACTTGTGCTTTTAATATAATTTCTAAATTAATCTCACATTAATAAACATAGCTATTAGCTATGTTATCATTTTTAAATGAGTCATTTCATGGTTCCCCAAAGATTTTTATCTCTAAAATGAGGAGCAAAACAAAATGAAACCACAATGGCCATGTTTTCCATTTTGGAAGACAAGGGAATTTGTTAGTGTAAAAGAAGTTATCATTTTAAATATCTAACTGGTTAACTTTCTACCAACTAAACAATGGACTATTTAACTGGGTAAGGAATGCAAAGTTAAAGGAATATTGGCTTTTACAATACCCTAACTAGTTAAGCAAAATCAGCTTCTGAGACTGGGCCAAGCTTCTCTCTCCCATCCTTCTTACCTCTAGGAATATTGACTTCAACTCAACCCAAGCTCTCTATAGTTCAGAGTATCAGTCAGCCAAAGGGGTGCTGATGCAAAGTACCAGAAATCTGTTGGCTTTTATAAAGGGTATTTATTTGGGGTAGAAGCTTACAGTTACAAGACCCTAAAGAGTCCAACTCAAGGTTACTTCCTCACCAAAGTCTTTTGCCACACGTTGAAACAAGATGGCGGGCGATGTCTGTGAGGGATCAGGCTTCCTCTTCCTGTTAAGGCTCTGTGGTCCCAGCTCCTTCTGATCTCAGCTGTAGGCTGGCATAGTGCTCATCTTTCTTCCCGGGACTCATTTCTTTCTGGGCTCAGCTGCTCTGTTCTCTTCACAAGGTCAGCTGTAAACTTTCAGGTGAATGACTCATTTCTCTTCCTGGGACCATAGGATCCTCTTCTGTGTCTGTGGAGCTCCCTTACTCTGTGTATCTCATTCTGCGTATCTACTTCTGTGTGTCTCCTTGATTGAGTTTCTGTCTATATAGCCCACCAAGGGGGTGGGAACTCAAACTGAGTCACCCTAATGATGTGGTCGAATCAAAGCCCTAATCTTAATTTAATCTCAGCCGAATCTAACACAAACAAGGGGTATCATCCCCAGAGGAACAGACCAGTTTACAAACATAATCAATATCTCCTCTGTGGAATTCATAAATAATCTCAAACTGCCACAGTCAGGCTCTGGGCAGCCCACTCTGATATTACCACTCATTTTAAAGCAAGTCCAGATTGCTTTTGGCGCTTAATCACCATCACCTACCTGCAACAATTTTTGAATCTTATCATTCCTTTTGCTATGAGACAGCCCAACGTCATAGCATCTGCAAAGTCCCTTTCGCCATATATATACGGTAACTCTCACAGGTTTTGGGGATTAGAGCACAGAATCTTTACGAGGCCAATTATTCTGTCAACCGTAGCTACAATGTGGCTTAAACATAAATTGTTCATTATGTTCAAACTATGTTCAACAAGCACACGTCCTACCATTACTCCTGAGCTATAGAAGATTTCCACCATGGACCTTCTTGGTGACACTGGCTCCCCTTGCTCCATCATCTACCTAATTGCTTTGGTTACTGGGGCATCCTCCTGGCCCCTGGTTTTCTGAGATGTGTCCACTCTATCCTGCTCACTTCTCTGAACATTTCACTCGTCTCCACCGCCACCTGCCATGCGATTCTGACACTTGTAGTTCATTTAGGATGCGCCATCACTTTTTCCAAGTTGGCAAGAACCATCCTGGCTCTCCCAGACTCTTTGCCTGGACGTGAAATCCTGAATCATGGACAGTACTTCCATATCAGGCAACTCTCCCTCTTATCCAACTTTACATTCTACCCCCTTGCTCTGACAACCTCAAAGTCCAGTGCTGTGCACACTCTCCTAGGCTCTGCTGAAACGTTTTATCCAGACTGTGCAGCATCTTCAACTCACAGACAACATTCTCCTCCCACTTTCCCTAGTGGACCCAACATATGCCCTCAGACTTTTGTTTGTAGCCAGGAGGGAAGGTAGAGGAAGATTCTGAGAGAGGAAGCATTACCTTGTGAGGCACTTCACTGTCTGTCTCCAGTGTCACACGACCTCCTCTCTTATCTGTCTCTTCTTTTTCTAATTAGCACAGCAGGCGTGTTGGATTAGAACCCACTCTACTCTGGTATGATCTCATCTTAATTTAAGTAATACCATCTGTAATGATCCTATTTCCAAATAAGTTCGTATTGTGAGGCACTGGTGGTTAGGACATGAATACACCATTTTAGCGCCCATAAATGTAGGCTATTGCTTGCTTAACTAATTCCTGATTGGTTACTTGGCTTGCTAATTCATTCCTCAGTCTCACTCTGGCTTCACTCATTTGGTTAACACCCACCTGGCACTACATATAGAATAGACGTGGAATCTGCTCACAAGTTGCTCCCCAGATTAATCATTAAACCAGAATTGAGAACTGGTGGGGCAGCATGAGAAGGTCCAGCCCCCCACGCTTGGGGACCCAGTCCGAGGTCCCTCTGGAGAGGGGCTCTCCATGCCCCCCACCATCCCATCTGCTACTGCATCTCCAGGACAGGCAGGGGTGCTCCTTTGAAAACCGGGTTACATGCTAATGACAGATCCAAAATACATAAGGCCGGGGAATCGGATGTGGCTCAAGCAGGCGAGCACCTGCCTACCACATGGGAGGTCCCAGGTTCGGTTCCCGGTGCATCCTAAAGGAGACGAGCAAGACAGTGAGTTGATGCAACGGGCTGGCGTGGCAAGCTCATGCAACAAGATGACACAATGAGGTGACAGAATGAAGAGACACAATGAGGAAACACAATGAGAGACACAACAAGTGGGGAGTGGAGGTGGCTCAAGCCATTGGCACCTCCCTCCCACATGGAGGATTTGGTTCTCCGTGCCTCCTAAAAAAAAAAAAAAAAATGAGGAGCACACAACAAACCAACACAAGAGCAGACAGCAAGTGCAAACAACGAGAGGGGGTGAGAAATAAATAAAATCTTTAAATATATATATATATTTATATAGCCGGCATTTCCCTTCACCGTGCGTGGGACAGCAGAGCTGGCTCAAGAGTTCAGAGCCAGAATTGGAATTCGTGTGTTTACTTTTCTAATTTCTGAGTGATCTAAAGCCCATGTGCATGAGTGATTCTCCTGACTGATGATTATATCAACAGGATGCCTGTGTGTCATGTCACCTTACCCCAAACACTTACTTGGTGAGGGGAAGTCCTCTAATTCACTTACCCACAAAACGTCCAAACCCCAAGTATGTTGACTAGCACAACAAACAGCTTTCATTTTATATATTCCACGGATCATATTTCCAAGACTTTTCTGAGGAGCATGGCAGAGAGGTAACAAGGATGCTTGCAGAAGTGATAAGTTAATTCTGCAAAATCAACTCTATTTGCATAAAATTCCACTCCATCTCCTAAGGGAAGGGCGGATCCTCTTCTCACACACACACAAAAATCCATTTGAGGGGAGCAGATGTAGCTCAGTGGTTGAGCACTCGCCTCCCATGTACGAGTGTCTGGGTTAATCTCCTGTACCTCAAAAAAAAAAAAAAAAAAAAAAGGATCCTCCAACTTCGGGACCAGAACTTTTAAGTTGATTTCGCACCCCTGGTTATAACATATCTGCCAAGCAAGGGGGTCCTGGGTGGGTAAATGGGGTTGTCGCCAGTGGCAAACTCCAGGCTGCCGAGAGCAACTGATGAAGGGTTTAAATGTTTTCTTGAGTTTGTATGACTCACTTCTCAATGAAAACCTTTATTCCTTCCTCGGGAAAAAAAAAAGGAGACTGAAGCTGGTGTTTAAAGCGGGATCATGAAGGAGTTTGAGCCTATAAAGAACTTGGGGAATCAGAAAACAAAGGCAGAAAACCAGGAGGTGTTCTGTTCCCACTTGGCCGCCAGGTGGCGTGTTAGGCAAACACAAGGCAACTCCAGACCGCCAAGCCTGAAAACCACTATTTTTTATCATTTTTTATTACCATTACATCATCATCATCATTGCTATCAATGAATCATCATCATCGTTAAAGTCTCACATATTTTTAAAATCATTTATTGAGGTGAAATTGACATCACATAAAATTAACCTTTTTTTTTAAAAAAAAAAGATTTATTTTATTTATTTATCCCGCACCACCCCTCCCCAAGTGCTTGCTGTCACTGTCTGCTTGTCTTCTCTTTAGGAGGCTCCGGGAACCGAACCTGGGACCTCCCATGCGGTAGGCGGAAGCCCAATCAATGGCTTCAGCCACATCCGCTTCCCAAAATTAACCATTTTTAAAGCATACAGTTCAGGGGCATTCAGTACGCCCCCCATGTTGAACAACCACCACCTGTATCCAGTTCCAAAATATCCTCAACATTCCCAAGCGAAGCCCCTCAGCCTCCAAGCAGTTTCTCCCCCTTTCCCCATTCTCCCTGCCCTCCCCGTCTCCTGGCCACCACCAGTCTGCTTTGTGAATCTGTGGCTTTATCGATTCCAGATATTTCTTATCGTTGGACTCATACAACATGTGAGCTGTGCTCCCTGGCTTGTAAGCCACAGCATTACGCATCCAGAACTTCATTTCTTTTTATGGCTGAATATTCCTGTATTGTGAGGATAGACCACAATTTGTTCTTCCACTTGTCAGCAGATGGACATTTGGACTCTTTCCACCTTTTGCCTCTTGTGAACTGTGCCGCCATAGACACGTGTGGAAGTCTATTTCTTGGAGTACCAGTTTTCAGTTCTTTGGGGGCATAAACATGGGAGTAAAATTCCTGAGTTTTATGGTAATTGCCTCATAGATTTTTGCATGTTTTATTAACATGTAAAGGGTCTTGAGATTTTTTTTTTTTAACTCAAAAGATATTTCAGAGCAGAAAATAGTTTGAGGAAAATGTTCCATTTCCCTGAAAGTCCTTTTACTTATCCCAGCAAATGTTACCTTTTTCTCTCTCTATGGTGCCTGAGTTCCTTTCTTTCTCTTCTAAGGGCAGCACCTGGGGAAGGAGATTTTCCAGACCTGCAGAGCTTCAAGAAACTGCATTTTCTCCACTAGCTCCCTCTGCTGAATCTAAGGCTTCCCATTGTTCTGGTGAATGGAAGAGCCCAGCTTCCCCTTTCAAACCACGTTCCTGCGGCGTGACTTAAGGATTCCGGAACAAGGTAAAATAAAGGAGGCTTGGTAAGCATTGGCTTCTATAGGACCTGGCATGTCCCTATAGAGATGGCCCTATATTTTGCTTTCAGCCGTTCTGCAGCAGCTCGTGTTTCTCTCATCTCACTTTCTAAGATCTTCTCAAAGATAAATCGCCCGGTAAGCTTGACTCACATAGTTACAACTCAGAACTGAGGCTCACAGCTAAAACAAAGTGACCTGATGTCCATTCTTGCTATTCTAAAAATTTGGCAGAAGGTGCAAAAATTTGGCCGTGGTATAGCAGCGTCGTGAAGATAGGTGGTGGATTATTCATCTCCCCCTTTGGACCATGAGGAGGCCGGGGGTCTCAGAGTAGGGGTGGACATCCAGGCTAGGAAGGCAAAACCTCTTTACCTACCCACATAGAGAAACATCCATATTTTAAACCTCGAGAAAGGTCTTAGCTATGGGCGCACACTGGCTGGTCAGACTTGCTTCTACTTAAAACTACCCAACTCAAAAAAAAAAAAAAAAAAAAACAATGGAGAAGTGGAATGACTTAAAGACACAAACAATTGGATCTCAACTCCTGAGGAAAGAAGCAGCTGTGTTCCCAGCCATATTCCGAGGCTGAGAACACGGGAGAATGAAAACTGTGCACCTCCTGGCAACCAAATCCTTAGTCATTCCATAGAATATTCCAGTGTCTCCCCCTCAGAATTGAAAACTACCTGCCAAATGAATCCAAAAAAAAAGTCACAAGACTTCCCGAAGCTTCTCCAGTCCTCCTCCTCCATCACATTTTCCCCAAGGGAAACAGGCTTTGTCCAGTCCTCCTCCTCCATCACATTTTCCCCAGAGGAAACAGGCTTTGTCGTGACATTCCCCCATAATACAAACCTACGTATCTGTCTCTGCAAACCCTGCGGCGATTAGAGCTCAGAACGGGCATGGAAATAGATGCAGCCCTTTCCAGGAAAGCAAGAGCATGGAGGATATTCCCAAAAGCTACTTTTCCCTCTCCCACTGGGAGACAGGAGGGTAAACAAGTTCTTCCAGCTCATTCTCAGAAATCTAACATCAGTCATGTTCTGAAATCCCAGGGCCCTGGTTGGAAACTCAAACTTTCTTGAACACTGTCGGAATGTTCTAGATAAGCAGGGATGTACACTTATATGCCCAGGGAAGAGGGAGACTCAACACCTTCTTGGCAGACCTTGAAGCATGGACATGCGACCCGTAGAAGACAGAAATATAAAACAGAGCAGACGTGCTCTCCAGTTCATTGGACTCACCCAGGACAACTAACAAGGAGGTGATGATGGACAACGACCATCCCAAGGAACAGAGAGTGCCTGCAACTGCAAGCAAGAGAGTCTCATCCATCAGCCATATGGGATTGCAGCCCCCTCTCAATCAGAGGTGGAGTGGGCATCACCATCCCAGAATCCTCAGGAATGGGAAATAAAATATGGACCAGAGTAGACTTACTGGTATTCTACGATAGATTTATTTTGATTCTAGCAATGGAAGAAATTATATCGCATGTGGAGACAGTGACCTCTGGAGGTGCTGAAGGCAGGGAGAGGGAAAAAGAGGTGTAATACTGGGGCATTTTCAGGACTTGGAATTGACCTGGATGACATTGCAATGACACATACACGTCATTATATATCCTGCCATAACCTACAGAATTGAGTGGGAGAGAGTGTAAACTACAACATAAACTATAGTCCATGCTTAGTCGCAATGCTCCAAAATGTGTTCATCAATTGCAATAAATGTAACAAACTAATGAAAGAAATTGTTAATGTGGGGAAAAGCGGGAGGTCTGGGGGGTGGGGCATATGGGAACCCCTTATATTTTTTTAGGTAACATTTTATGTAATCTTTTAAAAATAAATTTTAAAAATATTTTTAAAAAGAGCAGAGAGAGAGAGATGCTGTCCTTAGGAAATCACCCCTGGGCCCTGGTTTCCAGCCCTGGTGACCTTACCTTGCCACCCCCCTACCGCTCTCCACGCCTATAATGCAAGCCTCTCCTGGGAACGGTTTTAGCCATCTGTCTCTTTCTCCACGATCGTTTGTTTTAAGTGCCGCTTCCTTTTAACCATGGCTGGTTAAAGAACAAACTCATTTCCTTTCGTAAGTGGGAAAAAAAATGGATTTAATCTGAAAGGGCGCTGAAGGCCTTCTGATGAGGATGACAACCCTCAGCTAAGTGTCACTGGTACATGCCCCCCCACCCAACCAGGGCAAGGCCCAGAGTGCCCAAGGCTGAGCGCGTCCTTGCCTCTGATAATTAGCTCTCCTGCGGCAGGGACGTCACTGGGGGACCGAGAACCGCCTCCTCGTGGCTGGGAGGAAGAAACAGGTGTGATTTTCCTTCCCAATCCCCCCAGGGCCCATGGGCACATCTTGCAATTAGTCCACATGCAAAATAAACACAGTGCTTCCATGTCGGAACCCAGAGTTCTGGGGCTCCCATAAACTGGGGGGGGGGGGGGGGGGGGGGGGGCTTAAATCAACAGACAAGTGTTGGCTCACTGTTCTGGAGACCAGAAGTCTGAAATCAAGATATCAGCATAATGCGAATATTCTCGCTGTCCTGATTTTGTGATGATCAGGGCAGGCTAAACATTCGCTGTGTTAGAAACCAGGCATGTGTCTCCCCAGACCTAGTTTTTCTCCCTAGGTCTGGTTTTTAGAATGCTGGTGATAAACTAAGCCTGATTTATTATATGACCATCCTGTATGGGAAAAGACTGTAACTTTGGGTATCTTTGGTCAACCTTAAGAGATATAGCAGGGGAGCGGATGTGGCTCGGGCGGTTGGGCATCCGTCTCCCATATGGAGGGACCCAGGTTCAATTCCTGGGACCTCATGGTAAAAAATTTAAAAAAAGAAAAACATAGAAGGCATGAGGGCCGCCAGGTGCATGGGTGAGTCGCCAGGCCCCGCAAGCCACGTAGCAAGATGAGGACATAACAGCAGAGTGACAAAAGGGAGAGCCAAGACAAGACGTGCCAAAAAACTAGGAACTAAGGTGGCGCAGGTGGTAGGACCCCTCTCTCCCACATCAGAAGTTCTGGGGATCAAATCCCAGTGAAGACAGGAGAAGGATGAGAAGAGAGGGCAGGAAATGGACACAGAGAGTTGCTCAGCGAATGGACCCAGAAACAGCAAAAACAGTGGGGGAGAGGGGGGTAAAAATGGATAAAAGTAAATAAATAAATAAATCCTTAAAAAATGTCTAGGGGAGGAAGATACGGACTATGGTTAGTAGTAATTCTTTGACGAGGCTCTTTCATGATTTGTTAACAAATGTTTCACAACAATGCAGGGTGTTTGTGGGGGGGTGATGTGTGGGAGCCCTGTGTGAGGTTATGCATGTTTGTTTTTTAAGATCACGATGTTTACTGAACACTTAGAGTTTAGGTATGTTCATGTAGGAATGATATACTTCAATAAATTGTTTAAAAAATGAAAAAAAAAGGTTTATCTGTTCAATCTTTAGGAAGACTTTTGCAAACTAATGTCTTTGTTAAACGTTAAAAAGCTGAAAGATGCATAAATCTTATTTTCCTTGTAATCTTCCTTAGGTTCCCTAGAGGACAGGGCAGAAACCATGGGGTAGGGGTGGGGAATGTAGAATTAGCTGAAAAATTATAGATTAAGATCATACTTATCCATCATAGATAATTACGCTTGCTTAATCCTGAGAAAGGTGCTGGCAAGGGCCACGGCAATTATACACTGGCAGGAGCAGACAATCAACGGTGTGAAGAGATAATATCACTTATTACATTGTCACAGACAGCTGGAAGCACTTCAAGCATACTGGACTCCCAATGTTGGATGAGCAGGTGAGAAGCACACAGTTCTCATACCTGTCCCAGCACGTCCCTGAAGTTTTAATTTATTTATTTTGAAAACAAGCTACAACTCACTAGGGAAGACCCAAATTCTGCAGACAATGGAAAGGATGGTGATAAAGCTCATACTTCCCGGTTTGCCACAACCATGAGTCAAATGGAAATGATCATGTTGCCAAGTGCTGCACCAGGCCCCAAGTGGGGCATTGTTCCCCAGACAGGAACTTCCAAAACTGGGCTTTCTGTTTGTATCAGACAGGGTTTTCCAGAGAAACAGGATGATGAATAGATAGATAGGTGATAGATAGATAGATAGATAGATAGATAGATAGATAGATAGATAGATAGATAGATGATAGATAGATGATAGATAGATAGACTGATGATAGATGATTGATAGATAGATAGATAGATAGATAGATAGATAGATAGATAGATAGATGATAGACTGATGATAGATAGATAGATGATAGAGAGATAGATAGATGATAGATAGATAGATAGATAGATAGATGATAGATAGATGATAGATAGATAGATAGATAGATAGATAGATAGATAGATAGATAGATAAATAGATAGATGATAGACTGATGATAGATAGACTGATGATAGATAGATAGATAGATAGATAGATAGATAGATAGATAGATAGATAGATAGATAGATGATAGACTGATGATAGATAGACTGATGATAGATAGATAGATAGATAGATAGATAGATAGATAGATAGATAGATGGTAGATGAATAGGTAGATAGATGACATATAGAGATAGATAGATGATAGATAGATAGATAAATAGATAGATAGATGATAGACTGATGATAGATAGATAGATGATAGATAGATAGATAGATAGATGATAGATAGATAGATAGATAGATAGATAGATAGATAGACAGATGAGATACATAGATAGATGACAGACTGATGATAGATAGATGATATATAGAGAGAGAGAGAGGAGGGAGGGAGATGATGGATGGGTGGGTGGATGGATGGTTGGATGTAGAATAGATAGATGTATAATAGAGAGAGAAATGGGTCAATGGATAGATAGATGGATATATGAGAAAGACATGATAGAGAGAGAGAGGGAGATGACGGATGGGTGGATGGATAGATGGATGATAGAGAGAGAGAGATGATGGATGGATGGATGGATGGATGGATGGATGGATGGATGGATGGAAAATAGATGTATAATAGAGAGAGAATTGGATCAATGGATAGATGGGTGGATGTATGAGAGAGAGATGATACATTAGATAGGTAGGTAGGTAGGTAGATAGATAGATAGATATAGATGGATGGATGGATGATAGCTATATTATAGATATAGATAGCTGATAATACATAAGATAGACAGATGATTGATAAATATAGAGATGATAAATAGGCAGGTAGATAGAGCTGAAGATTGATAGATATATAGATAGGTTAGATAGATGATAGATATAGATAGATGATAGGTAGGTGATAGATTAGATAGATGATAGAATGAGTGATATTATATAGATAGAAAGATAGATTGAATGATTTATTTTAAGGAGTCAGCTCACATGACAGTGGGGCCTTGAAAGTGTGAAATTTGTAAGGCATGTGGGCAGGCTGGAAACTCAAGCAGGATTTTATGCTGTAGTCTTGAGTCAGAATGTCTTCTTCTTGCCACTGGAAAGAACCACAGAGAAACCTCCATTCTTTGGTCTTAGGCTTCAAATGATTGGATGAGATCCACAGCGTTACCAAGGTCCACCCACATGATCTCGTTTCCTTAGAGTCAGCTGATTGTAGGTGTTAACCGTATCAACAAAGTACCTTTATAGCAACATCTAGATTAGGGCGTGATTGAATAATTGAGGACTATGGCCTGGCCAGGCTGATCCAAGACCATCCATCAACACGGGCTCAATAGAACAATAGGACAATTAGCTGGGAGGCTCTGGACACACCATAGCTTGAATTCTACTCTGATTATGAAACAAGTGACTTCTCCACTACTTGAAAATAATACTCAGGTATGTGCCAGTATTGCACTTTTATTTCTCCTTACCTCTTTCAGATGTGACTTTAAACAATGTGCCTGTTCCCTGATCCCACCCAAATCTCTTGGTCTTCCTTATTGATTCTCAGAGTTTTCTTTAATGGCCCATACCCCACCCCACCTGGTCCTGAGATGTCTACAGTCTTATTCAGGTTATGTGTGCTAATTTCAAGGAACTTGCTATTCTCAGTCCCACAGTAGGTACAGCATGCCTTACCTCTATAATTCTGTGAGCTATTCTGCTCATGATAAGCAAGTTACACACAATGCTGAAGATTGAGGAGATTAATTCATTTACTTTTCCAATTCACTCTGGAAAAAACACCTACTCTCTGATCCCGTCCCTGATGGGAAAAAAATCTCAGAGCAGGTGCCGTGGTAGCTTCTCGCCACAGACAAGGACACATGCTAGAAGAAGCATTCAGAAATGAAATCCATGAGTAAGAGCCCACAGCAGGGTGACAGAAGCTGGAGAAAGCAGAAAAGGGTGTGGAGCAGAAATTTTAAAAATATACTTAACTAAAGGAATCTTGCTTCAGACCTTTTGCATGGAACACCAGGACCTCAGCCAGTAGGTGGAGATGCTGAAAAAGATCCAGAACCTCCTGCAGAGGTCAGAGGAGGTAGGCCTGGACCTCTGCCCAAGCTTGAACACACCCAGGTAGAATGACCTCGCTTCCCATGGGTGCAAGAATGCACCGAGGTGCATAACTACCTGGAAAACCAAGGTACATAACTACCTGGAAAATCGTCCCAACTGCGCAGAAGGCATGGAATACGGATGGCTTCCATATAATACTATCAGACCTCTCTCTGTTTGCCATCCACATCCCTTTCAATCTTCTAACTCCTTCTTGCACTGCTGAGTAGATGGCAACACACACCAACGTGGAAAACTCAGACAAGTCAAGCATTCGTAATCTTCATTTTGTCATATTATCAGAGTCTTGCTTTATCTCATAATTGCACAGAAATATGTGTGGAAAATGTGAAAGAGTCCACAGCAGATTAATTTTTTTCCTCCCTCTTCCTTCCTCCCTTCTCCCTTCCTCCCTTCCTTCCTTCCTTTTGTTCATTCTTTCTTCCTTCCTTCCTTTTTCTTTCTTTCTCTCTTGTTCTCTTTCTTTCTTTCTTTCTTCCTTCCTTCCTTCCTTCCTTCCTTCCTTCCTTCCTTCCTTCCTTCCTTCCTTCCTTCTTCCTTCCTTTTGTTTACTCTTTCTTCCTTCCATCCTTTCATTTTTCTTTCTCTTTCTTCTTTCCTTCCAATTTTCCTTCCTTCTCTCCTTGCTTTCCCTCTTTTCTTCTCTTTCTTTTCCCCCTTCTTCTTTCCCTCTCTCCTTCCTCCCTTTTTGCCTGTCTTCCTACTTTGAGCACACCCACATCTCCAGCCCTGTAGAATCAAGGGTACTGGCATGAAAAGGGCATGGCAATTGACAAGTACCGTGTACAAAACTAATGGCAATGAGTGAAAAAAATGGGGACGTGCTGGTTGAGAAATGATTGTGGAAGCACTCAGTCTCTCTATTCCACAATTAGATGGAAGTTGAAAGATACCACACAGCCATTTTAGAACACAGTCTCAACTTTATGACTTGGCAACCCAACTACTTAGTATATACTCCAAAATTGAAAGCAGGTGCTTGAACAGATATTTGCATACCAATGTTCATTGCAGCATTGTTCACAATAGCCAAGAGGCAGAAACAACCCAACTGCCCATCAATAGATGAATAGATTAAGAAATTGTGGCATATACATACAAGGAAATATTATTCACCCATTTAAAAAAAATGAAGTTCTCATACAGGCTACAACCTGTGTCCCAGCTGCTAAAACAAATATTATGCATTGGGTTGCCTTAAACAAAAGGAATATTGGCTCACAATTTTGAGGTTACAAGTCCAAAATCAAGGCGCCACCAAGGTGATACTTTCTTCCAGAAGACTGTAGCCCTCTGGGGCTGGCTGCCAGCAATCCTTGGTTCTTGGCTTTTGTGTCACATGGCAATGCACATGGCGGCCTCTTCTCCTTCCTCTTTATTTCCATTGACTTCCAGCTTCTTCTTGCTTTCTCTCTCCATGTCTGATTTTCACTCTGCTTATAAGGGATCTCAGTCATCCAGATTAAAGCCCAATCTGATTCCATGGGGCTACACCTTAACTTCTTGAAGAGATCTTTTTTTACAGTGACCAAAGAGCCACCAATGACCAAGAACAATTCATTCCACCTCAATGTGGAAAACATGAGGGAAAGGAGCTGGACACGAGACAACATGTGTTGTAGAATTCCATTTATATGAAATGTCCAGAAGGGACAAATCTATAGAGACAGAAGGTGTGGGGAGGGAGGAGTGTGGTGGTTGCTAATGGAGAGGGACTTTAGAACTAGATGGTACTGATGGCTCACAGCATGGTGTATGTTCTAATTTCACTGAATCGTGTGCTGAAGTGGTTAAAATGGTGAATTGTATGCCATGTGAATTTTACCACAATTAAAATATAGACACACAACGTAGCGCTAGGGTGTGAAGCACAAACGAGTGAACAATGAAAGTGCCCCTTTCCTTCTGGTCTCACATTCAGTGTATTACCATGCCCTTTGCTCAGTAAGCCCTTTTAAGGGGCATTTTGCAGAATTTAGGTCAAGAGCTGAGGACCAAAAGGAAACAGAACTCTGCGCTGTGCTTCTGGGATGACCCTTCTGGCTCTTCTATGCACCTCCGGTTTTCATCTGAGCTCCTCTGAGCCCCGAGACCCCAGCCGCCCTCCCAGCAGCCTCTCCCCTTTTGTTCCAGGGCTTGGGGCAGCCATCCCATGTCCTCACAGAACCCCAGGCAGCACCTCAACACCAGGATCCACTTGAGCATACCTGGTGGTACCCCAGGGGGATGCTTGCCTCCTGGGTGGGGAGGCTGGCTGTGTGGGCAGCACCCCAAGTTTATCATAAATGCCAGACTATCTCCTAAGACTGTTGTCCTCTCCGTTGAAGTCCAGCCATTTCCTAGAGTTTTTTATTATTATTATTATTATAACTGGGTCTTCAGCTAGAAGTAAAACTTTGATGTCCAAGGGAGCCCATTGGAAGACAGCTGGAGGTACTTTCCACTGTCCTTCTCAAGAAAACTCCTTTGAAACGGGAATCCTTGAGCCTCCCGGAATGAGATATCAGAGCAGACTGGATTCACAAGCCCTGCTGTGACCTGCTTTCCAGAGCTGGGCTTCCACGCCCGCCCGTCTCCTATCACGGGCTGGATCTCTGGACCCACTTGTCTGCTAACCGAGCGCTTTCTCTGCGGCGCTTTTGCACGCAGATTTGGGACAGGTCTTCAAAAAGGACGATTTGAAAGGGCAAAGACAGGGTCTCCCCTTTCCCAAAGCCCCCTAGACATCTTTAGAAAGCAGTGGCAGCATTGGATTCCATCCTCACTCGGGCGCTTTGTTTGGAGAACTCCCAGGGGACTTCCAGGGAGCCAGCTCTCTCCGCCAGCAACCCGCCCTGCCCATTCTCTTCTTTTAGCTCTTTTGAAGAGCTCTGCAAAGCTGGGCGCCACAGAATTCAAGTTCTCCACGTTGCCAAAAGAGAATCTCTTTAAAAACCTGTCTGCCGGGTTGTAAGCATTACAAGAAATAAACCCGCTGACCAAAAACATGTAAGGGAAATTGAGAAATGTATTTGATGTCTATTTTCCATGCATGCTGATGCACCAGGCAAGAGCTTGGTGGAAAAATCAGGGACCCCGAAGCCAGCCAGATATGGAGACTTTCTCCCTTGTCCTTCTAAATATGCCGAATGAGAGAACTTACTCTGGAGAGACACTTTTTCAATGGCTGTTTATTTTCTATGTTTGGAAAAGGGCCAAAATGTGGTGATGAAACACCTGCTTAGTGGGATAATTTTATGTGCTATTGATTAATTTAAAAGTCTATCATTGCAAATTAAGCAATTTTTCAAGGGCAAAACAAAACAATTAAGAGGAAGAAGCAGTTCTGGTCCTAGCTATATTCTCTTTTCTCAGCCTTTCCCTTTTATATGTAATTTCAGAATCAAGTTAATCATTGATAGCAACTATAATAAAAATGATTTCTTGGCTAGCTTTAAATTGTCTTACTCATATATTTTAGATTATCTTCACCTTGGAAGATAAATGCTACTTAAAAGGTTTCGTTTGAAATATTATTGATTGAGTGGGATACTTTTTACATTTGTGAACAAGAAAATTGCAACTGTGAATGCTACCAAACTTAAAGAGCCAAAGCAGAGAATCATTTGCCTCCCTCACCTCCAGGAAACAAGGTTGTCATACCCCAAATTATTATGAAACAAGTTATGATATTGGAACCCCCTGCCCCTGGGGGAGTTGCCATCTCTCCTCGGATAGAGAGGTCCAGAAATGCCCTCCCAATTATGAACATATTAGCCAAGGACCCCTTGTCTCTGTAAGTAGGACCTTGGGGTGAACTTCCTTTAGTTGAGGTACAGCCCATCTCATTCAGGATGGATCTTAATCCTACTACTGTCTTGGCTCTGAGCCCACACTGATTGTATCTTTCCTCCTGTGACAGTTTGAGATTATTTATGAATCCCCAAAAGAGGAAGACTGTGTATAAACTAACTTATTCTGTGTGTAATACTCTTTGATTATACTGGATTCAGTTGAGGGGTCCTTGATTAAATTACCTGTTAAGATTAGGGCTTTGTGAGGCCCCTGAAGGCTCTGGAGACATCCAGATGCTATAAGCAGGACAGATAGCTCAGGAGTTTGGTGTCCTGCCAGTGCGCCCTACTTTGGAATTTATGCTCCCCAGGATGACAGAGTTGGACTCGGTTGTGTTTTCCCTACACATGGTTCTGCTGCCCCTTCTATTTGAACCTATAGTTGGTACTAGAGTTGACAGGTTTATGTGCAAGAGACTTAAATCTTTGGTCTGTCCATGTGCCAGTTGAGCACTGAATCTCAACAAACTTGCAACACCTACTCTCCGGTTCATTGGACTCACCCAGGACAACTAACAAGCAGGAGATGATGGACAACCACCATCTCAAGGAAACGAGAGAGTCTGCAACTGCAAGCAAGAGAGTCCCAGCCATCTGTCCCATGGGATCGAAGCCCCCCTCTCAATTAGAGGTAGACAGGGCATCACCATCACAGAATCCTCAGGATTGGGGAATGAATGATCGTCTAGAGTAGAGTTAATATTATTCTACTATAAACTTATTGTGATTCTAGAAATGGAAGAATTGATCTGGAGGCAGTGGCCAACGCAGGTTCTGAGAGGAAGGAGAGAAAAAAACAGGTGTAATGCAGGAATACTCTTGGGACTTGGGAATTGTCCTGAATGACGTTACAATGACAGATACAGGCCATTATATATCTTGCCATAACTTACAAAATTGTGCAGGAGAGAATTTAAACTACAGTGTAAACTATAATCCACACTTAGTGGCAATGTTCCAAAATGTGTTCATCAATTGTAACAAATGTACCACACTAAAGAAGGATGTTGTAAATGTGGGAAAATGTGGGAGGTGTAGGGAGCGGGGCATATGGGAATCCCCTTTGTTTTTAATGTAATATTTATGTAATCTAAGTATCTTTAAAAATATATAAATAAAGAAAGAAAAATAAAATTAAATATATATATATATTTTTAAAAAAAGATTAGGGCTTTGATTCAACCACATCAGTAGGGTGTGGCTCAGGTTGAGCCCCACCCCCTTGGTGGGCTGATATAAATGGACACTCACTCAAGAAGACACACAGAAGAGGAGAGAACTTGGTCATTTCGGTCCTGCCATGTGACAGAAAGGAGAAGGCTCAAACAGCTAAAGCCCCAGGAAGAAAGATGAGCCATTGCCTGATAGTTTGCAGCCAAAGAGAACAGAGCAGCTGAGCAGCTGAGAAGACCCGAGAGACCAGGCAGACGCCGCCCGCCATCTTGCTTCAACATGTGGCAACTGACTTTGGTGAGAAAGCAACCTTGAGTTGGACTCTTTAGGGAATTGTGACTGTAAACTTTTACCCCAAGTAAATACCCTTTATAAAAGCCAACAGAGTTCTGGTACTTTGCATCAGCATCCCTTTGGCTGACTAATACACCTTTATTCCAGGACTCGAGAAAAATTGAAAGATCATCTTAGCAATGCTAAATTTCCAGTGAGCCTCCAGACACCTTCTTTTGCATAGCTTGGTGTCTTGTACACAAGGAGATGTTGCAAAGTTATTGAAAATTCAGCAGGTGTTTAGTCACACCTATGCTGAGACCAGGGTCAATGCTGGGTGGTACAGAAGTTCTTCTTTTATTTTTTTTTTCTTTTTTATTTAATTTTTTATTAGAGAAGATATAGGTTTACAGAAAACTCACGCAGAAAATACAAAGCACCTATATACCACCATCCTCTGCTCTTCCCCTCCATATTGCCCTATTATTAAGTCACTGCATTTGGATGGTACCTTTGTTAAAACTGATGAAACAGTATTATTTTAATTATATTATTTACTACTTTCTTCTTTTAAAGCATGTCACTGGGTGTAGTGGTTTGGAGCTGACTGTAAAAAAAAAAAAAACATATCTTAAACTTAATTCCTGTGGGTATGAGCCCATTGTAAGTAGGACCTTTTGATGAGGTTATTTGGTTAAGATGTACCCCACCTCATTCAGGATGGGTCTTAATCCTACTACCGAAGTCCTTTGTAAGCAGAATGAAATTTAGACAGAAAAGAGCAGCCAGAAACTGAAATCAACAGAATGAAGAAAAGAAGAGAGAGGCCAGAAGATGCCACCATATGCATTGCCATGTGACAAGCTAAGGTCCATGAATCAACAGCAAGTTCCAGAACACCAGTTTTTGGGGATAAAGCATCGCCATGATGACATCTTGATTTGGACTTTCTTTTAGCCTCAAAACTATGAGCTAATAAATTCCCATTGCATGGTATTTGCTTAGGCAACCTAGAAAACAAAAACACTGGGTATCCCCATTTCAAGGGAAGGGGGCTACCAAGAGCGTGAATCCCAGGAATCACTGGAAATCACCAAAAATAACTTAACCACAAACCTCCAAGAGTCTTTGGGTTTGGACCAAGATTTGAACCAAGGATTGGGAGGCTGAATTGAGAATGTACAGACTATAAAGTTTGTTTTTATTGACCAAATATAATAAGCCAGGAAGACTAATCCTTTCTCTGCCCTTGAGTTTAAGAAGTCTTAGAATAGAGCAAATGGGTATTTTCCTTTTCATCTGATTCTAAAGTGTGGGATTTTGCTAGAAACCCGGGAGAGAGAAAAGCCAAACTGAGTAGCCCAAAGCAGAACTAGCAACGAGACCCAGAGCAGAGGGGAGAGACGTCAGCAGACTAGCATCATGCCCTGCCATGTGCCAGATGCTCACAGTTGAGCTCAAGGAGAAAGTGAGCCTGGAGGGGAAGGCAGAGACCGGCAGGGCTGCCATTTTGCCTTGCCACATGGCAGGAGTCCAGGATTGCCAGCAGCTGAACTTCAGTGAGACAGCATCTCTGATGATGCCTTGATTTGGACATTTTCACAGCTTCAGAACTGTAAGCTTTTCACCTAATAAATTCCCATTATACAAGCCAACCCATTTCTGGTATATTGCATTGACAGCCATTAGCAAACCAAAATAATCGTCAAGAGCTCCCATTTGCAATGGATTCATACCACAGGAATGCAAATTAACATTACGAGAATGTCTAAATTGGGGTACATAATCCAATCCACCACAAAAACCACACTTATATAGCTGGAATCTTTACGGGTACAAATGAGGATCCGTCAAAATCCATGACAACATTTTGCTTTCTGGAAGCTCTGGCTGCATTACTGGAGGCTCAAAGCACTCCTCCAAGTTCCCACTGCTTTATTATCTCCAGATATCCTGGAGAGAAGGTGAGTATCTCACCTGAGCCTGGGAAGTGTCCACTCAGGAGTCTTTGTCTCCTCCTGGCACCAAGCCTGCTGCCCACACTCTAGGGGACAGGTCATATCTGATGTCCCAGACACAGCTGTTTCTCTCCTCTGGGGGTGTCCCTGAATCTCAGAGAGCAGAAGCTGCAGTAGGAAAGGGTATCCCAAGCCCCAGCTCTCTGTTCACCCTTCACCCTCGAATCCTCAGCTTGTGGGCTCCCAGAGCTCCCAGAATTTCCCGGGGAAACCCCAGCCCCAGCCTCTTCTCCCTGCCCTTCTCTGCCCCAAGGCTCAAAGCCTGCTCTCAGGACTGATGACGGTAGAAACCACCCCTCCCTGCCTTGAACTCAACTGCTCATCTCTGTCCCCCCTCACCCAAACCTTCTCTGCTCTCTTTAATCCCATAAAACACCCAAGAATTTGCCATTTAAGAAGAATCCCCAGGGAGCAGATGCAGCTCAGGGGTTGAGCACCTGCTTCCCATGTGTAAAGTCCTGTGTTCAATCCCTGATACCTCCTTAAAAAAAAAGAATCCTCAGTGATTCTTAATGTACACAACGGTGACAAGTTGCCTCCCCAGTGAGCATGTGCAAAAAAAAAATGAGCCAACAGTTTAATAAATCCTCTAAGAAGCATCCAAGTGAAGAGACAAACCCTACAATAACTGGCCAAGTTTGTGTGAATCTGGGGGAAAGTAGTGCTAACCTATGAATCTCTAAAAGTGAAGGACCTCTCGCAGATTATCTCCTGATACTGAGTCTGATGCTGCAAGGATTCCGGGCACCCATGCTTCTGCGGGTGTTATTTAGACCTGGTAGAGGCGAAGCTCTTTGCCACCCATTCTCTCTCTCTCTGACGTAGACCTCACTCCTGGGACATGGTTGTCTTGACGTTGAAGACCGCTCACCCAATTCCCAGTTGCACCAAGTGTGACTGTCCGTGTTCTCAGTGCAACACCTGAGCCAAGATTGAAGAAACAAAAGAGGATGATTTGAGCACTTCTGAAATTCCTTGGATGAACTCTGGCCACCCAACAAAGACAGCCTCCCTAGACCATGCAATTTTTTTTTTTCTTAAAACTACTTTTTTTCTTGGAAATATCAAGGTTCTGCATCTTGGTGAGCCTCGTGTTGATGATACATAGTTTCCAGTATTTATATCTCGATTATTACCCAAGTTAATCTGTTTCTTTTTGTTTTGTTTCTGTATTCAGGTTTTTTTGTTTTATTTTGTTTTTTATTAGAGAAGTTGTAGGTTCACAGAAAAATCATGCAGAAAATACTGATTCCCATACACATCCTTCATTATTAATAACTTACATTTGTTACAATCAATGAAAGAATATTATTGGAATTGTTCTATTAACTATAGTCTATAATTTACATTGGAGTTTCCTATTTGTGTTGCAGATTTTTTAAAACTTTTATTCTATTACCTCTATATACAGCCTAACATTTCCCCCTTTTAGCCACATTCAGATATATAATTCAGTGTTTTTAATTATGTTCAACCAAAACTTTTCCATCACCCCAAAGAGAAGCTCTTTACAATTTAAGCCTTAACTCCCCATCCTCTAACCCTACCGCATCCCCTGATAACTGATATTCTAGACATGGATATGAAATCATCAGAATAAGCAAATTCATTGAGTCAAGTTCTTTCTGACAAAGTTCTCTCCAGAGGCAGAGAAGGCAAACACTGAACTGAATGCTATACTCAACTCTTGCTCTATCCCCCTGAAGTTTCAACTCAAAGTGTATCAGTGACAGTAATTCTTCATTAAATATATTCGACCCACCCCACCCTCAGTCCTGACAGAGCTAGAACCTGGGATAACGAACATCCTTAAATGCTGTAAAGATTTATAACACATACCCTGGGTGGGGAGCTTGCAGGGTGCTGGGAGCTTCCTAAGGACAAGGCACAAAACAAGCCCAAAGAACCTGGAGGTCCATGCCCAGTAGCATGGTCCCCACTTTGTTAACAAGGAAACAAAGCTCAGATTCATCTCACAGTCACCATGGTGATGCCCATCCAGGATCGAAACTCGTCCCCCACAAAAGACTCGTTCCAATCTTAATCCACGTTAATTCCTCAGCAGGGGAGAACGAGTAAAGCTATAGACGCCTTTTCCCACAAACAACGGAAACCCCTTCACAGGGCATCTCCTCATGCATATACCTATCTCCTAATCTCATTCCCTGGTGTTTGGATCTCCAACTGATAAAGAATTTGGCTCTTTAGAATTCTCCTATTGCACTCTTTAAAAAAAAAAAAGATTTATTTTATTTCTTTCTTTCTCCCCACCCCCTCGTTGTTTGCATTTGCTGTGTCTGTTTTTTGTCTGCTTGTCTTCTTTTTAGGAGGCACCAGGAACTGAACCTGGGACCTCTGATGTGGGAGGGAGGCACCTAATCGCTTGAGCCACCTCTGCTCCCTGCTTTGTTGTGTCTCCCATTATGTTTTCCTCATGTCCCTTGCATCATCTTGTTGCATCAGCTCACTGTCTTGCTCGTCTTCTTTAAGAGGCACCAGGAACTGAACCTGGGACCTCCCATGTGGTAGGCGGGAGCCCAGTTGCTTGAGCCACATCCGCTTCCCTCCTATTGCACTCTTCAGTTGACAGTCACCCTCCTGGCTCCAGGATCCATTCCACCCCACTGGATGGAGTACTTTCCCCAACTCCGAGCTAATCGTTTTGTATTAACTCCCCAAGGGTCTCAGTAGGACAGTCTTCTGAGGTTGTTGACCTCCAAAGCACAGCCTTTGAAGGACTTTAGCCTTTCAAGTCAAGGCACCCCTTCGTCAAGGTATCCTCAGCCGTGTTAACTGCAGATACGTCTTTCCATTCTCCCAAATGTTCAGAGCAAAACATCGAATCATACACACTTTAATACCCAATTCAGGACACTCTGCACATAAAGAAGAGAAACATTTCCTTAGTGCCACCGTAGTTTACACGGCCGAGCATCTCAGAGTAAAGGCAACACTTGACCAGTATCTTCAGCACAGGCTCATTTATTTACTCCACTCTCTCCCTTCCATTTCTGTTTCATCCCTTCTGACTTCCAAGAAAACCAGAAGCCACCGTTGAGCCGCATTATCACTCAAATTTGTCTCTGTGGCTTCACAAAAGCACAGAGGAAGTTTGGAAATTTCTCGTGGCAAGCTTAAGTTCTCACTTGAGGATCACGCTTTTCCATTCTTTGGGTCACATGTGTGACAGACTTGAGTTTCCATCCACACATGTTGTAGTTCAGATGCTAAGTCTCCGAACATTTTATACATGGCACTGTGCAGAAGGTGTTAGCAAAGAAACAAAACCTCAATGCAATTAAGGGCTGTCATTGGGTAAACCCATCTAACCTAATGGAATACATTTCCATTTTTGACAAGAAAATAAACCCACTCGTTAGCTCTTTCCATAATCAGGTCACAGTGGTTAAACGAATCTCACGACCATTTAAGCCAGTGGTTCAAAAAGGGGTCCCCGGACCAGTAGCTTCTGCACCCTCTGGGAACTTACTCAAAATGCAAATTTTGGAAGCAGATGTAGTTCAAGTTTCCCATGTATGAGGTCCCAGGTTTGATCCCCAGTACCTCCTACTCTGGGGAGCCAGTGTTGTCCAGTGGTTGAGCACTGACCTCTCACATACAAGGTCCCAGGTTCATTCCCCACCCCGATATTTCAAAAAAAAAATGCAAATTTTTGGGCACACCCCCCACACACACTTAAAATCAGCATCTCTGTGTTTTTACAAGTTCTCTGGTGATGCTGATCCAAGATGAGGTTGGAAAACCACTGCTTTAGGTGTTTCTTTCTTGTAAGTAGGTTAATAGCATATTCGGCAAGTGATTTCTGTAATGGCTCTGTAACGTTCAAACAAAGCAGAAACCTCAGAAAGCCGAAACCACTCTCAGGATAATGACTCAGACGTCCCTGTCTCTGATAAGTCAAAATAAATACTTAGGGAAAGATCAATGGCCTCTCCTAAAAATAGTGAGAAAAAATTAATTGCCTTTCCAGTATAAAGCATCATCTTGAAAATGACATATTTCCCTCGACCTTGTTTGTGGGGAGGTTTCTGGCCAGAGATTTGTCAGGAATGTGCCATCCTTTGGATCCCTTACTCCTGTACTTCCCAGGAAAAACAAAGGTTCCTACCAGCTCACTCCCAAAGTTCACGTAGCAACATTATCATAACTTCACACTTCGTTCTGGAATGAATAAGGAGATATCGTTTGACTTTGAAATTGAAGGGAGACATCAGCTGGGTAATTTATTTTTCCCCAAGATGTAGTTTCAATTTAAGAAGGTTTTCTGCTCTAGCCTCTGGTGGAAGACTCACCACTTCCATCCCTGGACAACACTAGCAGAAATGGCCCCATAGCTATTTATTCCAAGCTCCTCAACATGTCTGCAGTCTCAAGGCATGTGAAGGACTGTGAATCTTCCCCCAAATGGTGCTTTCAAAATTATTTAAAATTATTTCTCCAGCCCTGCTTATAACTGTCCTAAACTGAAAGCTATTGAGATGTGGATCTTTGGAGAGCTTTGCTCACAACAAACTTTCAACTATATATTATGTGACATATACAAATATATTTTATTACCACAGCATCTGTATTTAAAGAGACAATTAAAAATTTAAAAACATTTCATGTATGAATAATGAAAATGCTCTAAAAATGATTGAAGTGGGGAAGCGGATGTGGCTTAACCACATAGGAGGTCCTGGGTTCGGTTTCTGGTGCCTCCTAAAGAAGACAAGCAGGACGGCAAGATGACACAACAGGCTGACACAGTGAACCGATGCAATGAGATGATGCAACAAAGAGTCACAAAGAGGAAACACGATGAGAGACACAACTAGTGGGGAGAGGAGATGGCTAAAGCCATTGGACACCTCCCTCCCACATGGGAGATCCCATGTTTAGTTCCTAAAGAAGACAAGCAGGATGGCGAGATGACGCAATGGGCTGGCACGGCGAGCTGACACAACAAGATGGCCCAACAAGATGACACACCAAGGAGACACAAAGAGGAAACACAATGAGAGAAGCAACAAGTGGGGAGCGGAGGTGGCTCAAGTCATTGGGCACCTCCCTCCTACATGGGAGGTCCTGGGTTCAGTTCTTGTTACCTCCTAAAAAAAAAAAAAAAAGAAGACAACAAGCACACAATGAATGGAAACAGAGAGCAGACAGCAAGTGCAAACAATGGGGGGGGTGGGGAGAGAAATAAGTAAATAAATAAATCTTTTTAAAAAGTGATTCAAGTGATGAATGCACAAATACGTGATTATACCGAATACCGTTGATTGTACACTTTGGCTGGATTTATGCTTTATTAAAGTGTATCAATAAAACTGATTTGTTAAAAAAAATTCCATGTATATTTTCACCTGGAGCTAGAGTCAAAGTCAAGTTCAATATCAAGTGATCTAATGGGAAGAAGTCATAGGAATTCTACAATTCTATTTCTATAAAAATTAGATTAAGATGAGGAATTACTGAACATTTGTAAACCTAGGCAGAGTTCAGTTCTATGTTCATGCATTATCCAACATATATTAAAATCCTGCACTATGCTGAGTGTTGGGTTTTGCTCCCAAATCAAGGAACATAGAACCTAGTTTATGATCCTTCTTGTTCATGAAGTATTTAAAAGAAACACTACTTTCATAGCCTAAAGATGTAGTTGTATGTGTTTAAATTCACCATAAATGTGTTTTTCTCATTTTTCTGCTCCTAAAATTAAACAGCAGAAATTCACATTTATTGAGTATCTCAACTTTACATAATTACCTCAATTAGAATAGTCCTGAAAAATGAGTATTATTATTCCCATGCTATAAATAGGGAAACTGGAAAGTTAACAATTACAAAGTGACTCCTAACTTCCACCATCTTACTTTTGTTATATCAATCGATCCTTAATCCAAGTTTATGGCCAACCAAGACAGAGTAACAGGGACTGGATCTATCCTCCTGGGCTAAATAACTGGAAAAAAAAGACAAAATATATGAAGCAAAGATTTCAGACATTGAATGGTGATCACTAAAAGAGGTGGGTCCTTTCATTGCTCCAGCTTAGTGCCTGGAGAGGGTTATCAGGCTGCATTGAAAAAGGGGTATCCCGGGGGTGCCTGGCAAAGTCCCTGAGCTGAGGGAACAGAGTTGGGAGATGTGGGAGGCCACATCAGCTAGAGTCTGTGGGGCAGAGTAGCAGGGAGGATAGAGCTACACAGAGAGACCCCCTTCTAAGTCTTAAAGTGAGCAATGGTGATTAGTATATGTGTGCAAAGAACTGCCCCCTCCCCTAGACTGGGGAAAGGACCACCTGAAAGAATTAGAGGGAGCAATCCCTGGCACTCTCACAGGCTACATGAATTTCCTGTCCCCACAAATAAGACTAGGAAGTCCTCATAATAGTTGGGGCTTTGGCTAAAGTAATCAGATCAATTTTTTTCTCAGTAAAGTGGGAGGAGGGACTCAGCCATAGACTAAAGATGGTTTTGTTACTGCCCAACAAAGCTTAATAGCAAGCCTAAAAAAAAAAAAAAAAAATCAAACCATTTCTGAAAATTTTGCCTAAGAACATTCACGATGTCCAACATCCAATCAAAAATTACCGGGCATGCAAAGAAGCAGAATATAACCCCAAATGAGTTTTAAAAATCCAATCAATTGAAACTGATCCAGAAATAAAATAAGTGATAGAATTATTAGACAAAGACAATAAAACAGCTATTGTAACTATAAGCCACATGTGTGAGAAGGTAGAGGAAAACATAAACATGTTAAGTATAGGTAAGAATGATAGTTTAAAAAACCACATTCAGACTTCTAAAGATGAAAATATACTGTATGAGATTAGCATGACATTAGATGCTACAGAAGAAAAGTTTGGTAAACATGAATACATAACAAGAGAAAGTATCCAAAATGTGGCCTAGACAGAAAAAAGACTGAAAAAATTTTCTGTAATAAGAACCATTTCTATTTTGCGTTTGAATAAAATGATTCAAAGTATGTTCATTTAGCCAGTAAATGACCAAGTGCAGATTTGAACCAATATGTTAACTCTTCCAAAATATTCCATAACTCACCATATTTGAGAAGCTTAAAAATTTGTTTAAAAATTTGATATTGAAATATATCAGACAACTTTTAGCCAAGCTGGTTTATTTTAAACTATATGTATATCAAGATACTGTAGTTCAAAATCTGAAGTTATTGCCATAAATAGTAGATGCTTAGTATTTCACTCTCTTACATACCCTGGAGTGTTGGAAAGCTCCAGGAGGTGATTAAAATGTTGTTTCCCAAACTATGTCAGCATGGAATACTTTGGTGGGTGTGTGAAAACTGCCTCAGAATTCTCACTGTCAAATGCTGGATGCAGTGAAGCTGAAGGATGCTTCAATCTTTAAAATGCCATCTCTTTCAAATCAGGTACTAAAAATGGGTCCTTCAGACCTTTAAAATGATTCAAGGCAATTTATTCGTTGCTATAACTATTGAGACTAGGGCATTCTACTATGAAACTCTATAGCTAAGTTATCTAGTTGTTAAAAAGAAATTGGTTGTCCTTCATTGATCTATGATTTATTTCAGATTTTAACAGCAAGAAAGTCCATGTCTTAAGAGGTAGAACATTGCATAACATCAAAGAAAAGGGAAATTAATTCTACCAATGCAATTGGTGTCCCTTCAAAACTGTAACACTGACAAAATGAGCTAAATTATGAATGGTCTCTCATTAAATACTTTGGCATGAAAATATGGCTCTCTAAATGGAAAAAGCAGTCAGTATCCAATCAACAGATGGATTCAAAGAAATATTTTAAAGTCATTCCATAGATAGTAGCAGTTATGAATGTGGCATTTCATTTTCTCCTCATGATTAAAAAGATGTATAATATAATCACCCGATATTGTGGTTAATAAAATTCAAACTAGTTGCAACCATCATAGCTACATATGACGCTTTCCATAATCATATGTAAAGCCGTGACTTTGGAAAGCCAGCTTAGCAATGAGATCGTTCCTATATGCGCAAGTAAAAATAAACACACAAGCAAAAACTAAATGCCCAGGTGAAAGGTGGTCTTACCATTTGTGCTAGTTATCTCCTGCTTGCCTCCTGACTCATTCACTCTGATCCTTCTCCAGGATCTTGGGGGAGGGGGCTCACCTGGAAGTGTGGGAAATACCAGACGGCAGGAAGGTGAGAGAAGTGGCGGCCCTTCTCCATGCCCAGAGCGCCTTTCCATACAGCCCTCTCTGCTTCCATGTTCTGATAACTTTTTCCCTTCTGCCTCTTCAAGTTCACCTGAGCTTTCCTTCTGCTTTGACCATACCTTTGAAAATAGTTCCTTTTTAAAATTATCCTCAAATCATACAACTTGAGCATGTCATCTGTTTCCTGCAAGGATCTCATGACCCTTCGCCACTTTTGGAAGCAAATTTTCTGGCTTACTTAGGCTTTCAAACACAGACTAAGCTGACTGATTTTAATTTTGCAATCTGAGATGAGTCAGCTGTCAACACATTTATTTTCTGCCATATTTGTGGGCAAGTCTACCAACAATTGTTTCTTTTTGGTTATTGAAACTACAATTGAAATATTATTATATTGTCTGAGATGATTTCTAAAGAATGTTTTGATTGTAAATGACTTGTGGGAAACTCTTGACAAAAAAATACTTCTTGTTGATTGACTGGGACAGCCTTCGGTATTATTTGCATACTGTATGAAACCTATAATTATGACTATGTTTGATTATGCCAATAAGGTATAATTTCTAAAGCCATGCTCTTATTTTTACTTCTGTTCTTGAGGCCAATGGGTCAGATGTAGGAACATGAATTTTTTGGACTTAGGGAATGGAACATAGATAAATCAGTACTGTGGGTCCCCTCAGGAAAGATACAACACTTGAGAAATTTAAACAAACTTAAGAGCATGAGCTACTGTCCTTCAAGAAGAGAAACTCCCAATTAAAAAAACTTTTTTATATTTTCCAATCTTTTCTTCCCACTAATTCACTGAGCTTTTTGTAGACTCCCAACACTCATGAATACTCACACAAGTGAATGTGGAGAGATCCATGTCCCTTTTTGGTTGGACAATAAAACTTTATTTACAAAAGCAGACAGTGGGCTGGATTTGGACCATGGTTTGCTGACCCCTGAAACCGCGCTATGGATTGAATTGTGTCCTCCAAAGAGACATATTCAAGTCTAACCCCTAGTCTTGTGGAAGTGAACGCATTCATAAGCAGAATCTTTGAAAATGTTGTTAGTTGAGGCCAAAGAGGATTAGAGTGTGTTCTACTCTAGTTTTCTTATAAGGACAGGAACTTTGGACACAAAAGGAGAGAGACACAGAGAAGATGGCCATCCGATGGACACTGGGTTATGCCACAAGCCAAGGAATGCCATGGGTTGCCAGCCACCCATCAGACACCAGGGGAGAGGCGTGGAAACCATTCTCTTTGAGAGGGTGGACAAGCCTGTCGACACCTTGATTTCAGATTTCCGGCCTCCAGAACTATAAGACAATAAATTTTTGTGGTCTTCAAAGTACATATCTTTGCCTCTGCACTTCCACCTTAACATTAATCTATTTAAATTCTTAATGAGGTAAGTTCTGGAGACCCTCCATGATGGGTCCCCTAGTTCGCTTTCAGTTCTATGTTGGTGACCATGATTTTCCACAAGCCTTCCAGGACAACGCCCTGTTTATCATCAGAGATTGAAACCCCAGCTCTAAGTGTCTCGTAGTGAGCAATTAAGGCTCGTTCTTTCAAAGCCAGGGCATGTGTGCAGTTGAGCTCTGCACCCTAAAATCATATGAAATCTGAACTAAGTGCTGGGGAGAGGCAGTGAGCACACCCAGCCAGGCTCTTTCGGCAATTCCCAGAAATGTTAACTCTCAAGTTCTGCCCGTCTGATATTGCATCAATGTTTTCTATTTTTCTTTTCCTATAATGAAGAAAATATTGAAGGATGTCATAAAAAAAAAAAGAAGATAGCTGTTGGATTCCAGCCCATGCTTAGAGATTATGGTAATATAAGAATGTGCTAATGCACAAATGGACAACCCTAAGGATCCATTAAAGGACACACCCTGACAAACATCTGCCTCACTTGTGCTGAAAGCAGTTCCATCAGCTCAGCCCATCTTCTGCCTCTCCCAACAGTCTAGCCTCCTCAGGACCACATGATACTATTGACGGACATTCCACCCTCTCTCCTTCTACCTTGTCATTCAGCAAATGGGGGTGGCTGCTCCTTGAATCATCTCTTGAGTCCTCTCATATGTCCATTCTAGAACCTTCCATCCTAAACATCCAAGCAACCACTTGGCCTCTGCCCTTTCTGTGATTTTTATCCCTTACAAACCTCTCTCATCCCATAACTTCCCCACATTTACACCTGAGGTAGGGCAGACCATTCATCCCACTTCCTGGAAGGCACCTAGCACACCCCGCACCCCAAGAGTACAGATATCAATCGGGGAGGAGATGGAGAACAGCAAAATCCTAAAGATTCAGTGTTTTCATGAATGGAATGGGACATGCTTACTTTGACTAAAGCTACCAGATTGGGCTAATTCCAGTTCTCCTCCCTGCTTAATACACACTCAAAGACCTCGCAAAAACCCATCACACAAGTGCACACAGGTACACGCACTCATGCACACACAAACACACACAATTTCACATGCACAAGACACACATAAACCCACACAGCACACAGACACACATGTACCACCTCACCTGGCCTTTTCTAGCTTCTAGAAGCCTCCTGCATTCTTTGGCTCAGGGTCCTTTCTTCCATCTTCAAAGATCATCCCACCAACCTCTGCTTCCATGGTTACCTTCTGCCTCTCTCTTAAAATGTCTTATGATGACATTGGGCCCATCTGGATAATCTTCCGTTCTTAAGATCCTGGATTTAATCACATCTGCAAAGCCCCTTTTGTCATGTAAGAGAACATAGCCACAGGTTCCTAGGATGAGGACATGGACATCTTTGTGGGGTGGGAAGGTTATTTTGCCTACCACAGTGATCCACTGCCCACGGCTGTTGAGAAGATTAGATACGATACCTCATAACATACAAATCATATGAAGTGCTGAGAATGATGCCATATAGATAGAAAACACTCAATATTCTGATTCTGATTCTGGCATCACTATTTCTCTTGCTAATCCCTGAGCTAGATTTGCACGTGTAGGTATATGTCAAAGCAAGCCTGGACTCTCAGCTGCTGGCCCTTCCATAACACGCCTCCTTCAATCTGCTTTCCCACACACAAAGCTTTTCCAAAGACACACCCAAAGTACCTGGAAGAGTGATCAAGAGAATTTCCCACTTCAAGCTCTTTCTCTCCCCAGAACTATCTCTCCCATATTTAGTATGGGAAAGAGACACACTAACTGGTCTCCTTGAGTGTGAGGCTCATTTGTGGTGGGTGATGGTTGCAGGATGACAACGATGTTGCCCAAATTTTGAGTCATAGCTCTTGGAAACATGACCTATTTATGTCTAACTCCCAGCTGCCTCCATGTGGGCAAGAGACACATTATCCCACCTTCACCGCCCAAAAAAATTTCCCAGCCTTCGGGGCCTCTGGAAACGGAAGTTTCCAAATACACTGCTGTCTTATTCCCTTGGGTCCGAAAGTCAACCACTAAATTGAAATCTGCTTCGTCTTGAAGGTCTCACACTCTTTTTTCCATGCAAACATGGAAACTCTCGTTTCTACTGTGGTACCTATAAATCGTCCATCATGAACATTTAAGTTCTTCTTGATGACCATGTATTGCTAGGATCAAGGAAGGAATGAAAAGAGACAGAGCCCAGGCATGCATCTCTTCTTTGAATTTAGGCAATGTCTTCCCCCACAAGGGAAGGAATGAATTGAATCTCCACCAGGTGCAGTCTGAGAACCAAATGCTCCATTTCAATTGACTTACTTAATAAAAATGTGGATTCCTTTGGTCTATCTCCAGTCTGATCAATCTCTGGTCTGTGGATGGGTCCCAGGTAATTGTGATTTCAACAAGATTCCCAAGTGATTGATTCTGATGTGCAATAAAATGTTTGAATGGTGACCTAAACCATAATATATTTATGAGCCAATAAATTATAGAAAAAACTTGTTTTACTCTCTCTGAACTTGAATGACCTTGCTATGAACTTAGAGGTTGCCTGAAATCCAATTGTCGGAAAGATTAGCTAATCCATTTCCAGAGTCAATAAATACTCCTACAACCGGCAATTTTCCACCAAGAAATAAGTCAAAACAAGATAGACATCTAAAAAGCCAACTGAAAATAATGTTAAAATAATAATAATTGGAAGTCACCTCTATGCTCAACAACAAAGAAATGTTGAAGTAAATTGCTATATCAATATATAATAGAACATGATACCATGAAGAATGGTAAATATTAAAACTGTGTGAGGACATGGAGAAGTGTCATGTTTTAGTGAAAGTGAATAGAATACAGCTTTGGTGACAGAGGTTACTAACTTGGGTCAGAAAGAATGGCCTTCCAATTCCATGCCTTCCTATTTATTTATCTATTTATCTATTTATTTTGAGGTACCAGGGACAGGGATTGAACTCGGGACCTCACGTGTGGAAAGCCAGTGCTCAACCTCTGAGCTACACCGGCTCCCCCATGCCTTCTTTCATGAATGACATAGATGACCTTGATGAAAACACAGCCTCACAAGGTCTCAGATTCTTACACTCGAGTCAAAGTCCAGCCATTATCCTTCCAGCTGTGCCTGAAGTGCAGGGATGAGGATGGGATCATGCGATGGGTAATATGGTGGCACCTTTCTCTGTTAGAGCATGGACCACACACCTCTCAACTAAGCTCCCATTTTGGAATAACTCCTGAGGTCCCTATTCAAGAAGAATAATCCAATGAAGTATCTCAGTCAAACATACTTCTCCTTCATCCAAATTCCTATTACTGCGCCTTTGACAAATATTCTATGGTGATTTGAATAGGCATCCTTACAGATTTAGTTATTTTTGAACCTCTGCCCCTAAAGGCTATTTACTAATACAAATACCTACCAGGTGGGTTACAATAGTTTTTGTCATCTATACACTGAGTACTGGGTAAAGTGGGAATCATCTAACTCTAACTCATACAAAAATAAATTGCATTCTATAGGTAAATCAATAAAGACAGAGAGCAGATTGGTTGTTGCTGTGGCTGGGGAGACGGGAATTGGCTAATGAGTATGGTTTCCTTCTGGGGCAATGAAGATGTCTTGGAACTTGACAGAGGTGATGGTTGCACAATATTATGAAAGTACTAAAAGTTGTTGAATTATACACTTGAAAATCATTAAAAGGCATATTTTGTGCTACACGAATTTAACTTCAAATTTAAAAAGGGGGGGGGAGAATTACATCTTAAATCCCTGTCTTATCCAGAATTATAATCAAGACAGGCAAGTATTAAATATAAAAGCTATCAACATTTCGCTCCAGATATTTATCCTGACTGGTTCATGAGTCATTGGTAAATTCAATATGGCCATGGTAAACCAGCAGCCCCAACAACAGATGCCCAAGTAGCAGGGCTCAGAGAATAGCTGAGTTTTCCATCTGCCACATTGGCAAAAATATCAACAATGGGCAAAGAGCCCAAGGTCTGTCGTAGTGAGAAGTCAGTGTCACATCCCAAAAAGCACAGTGAAATGAAGGGAAATGGGCTGTGAGTCACACTGTGTATTTCATGGTCTCCACCTTCAAATGAAGCACTGTGTATTTTTTTTTGGAAATAGTTATACCACCAATTTACCATGATGGAACCAAATATTCAAGCTGACATTCCAATGACACTTTTCAGCTTCATGGGCACTTTTGTGTAGATTTTAAATATTGAAAAACACACACACAATAAACACTACTGCTCTACAAATTTGAGCTACATTTGCACCCCACCACCAGCACTCCAATTACAAGCATGGGACAAGCAGATTAGGTGATTTAAAAATCCAGAGGGTTATTGAATTCTTAACGAGGTTGAAAAAAGAGGCATATGTACGAATACTTCATCTGGGGATTCTGAGTTTTTGAGCTGTGGGGGACCAGGTAATCTCGGAAGAGCCAGATGGTATATTTTCTTGGACAGGGAGTAATAACCCTGGACTTTGTACATACTTTGAGTCCATCACATCTGCTGGAAATTGTCTGCATTTTGCCTACAAATCATGATTTACATGCTTATGACTCTTCCATAGAAATTAGCATATCAGATGCTCAGAAGTTTCAGGCCAATGTCCAAATGAACTGACAGCCTAAAAGGGGATATTTCTTGGCAAGCACATTAATTAGGATTCTGTGAGCGCTGGTGTTTCTAAATAACATTCACTTTTTATTTTACATCAAAATCTCTATGAACTTTGAAAGAAAATGTGCATAGAAAACAAAACCAAAAAAAAAAAAAAAAAAAAAAGACCTTAAATTTCATTGGTGCATGTTGAGTAGTCTTTCCTATATTTTTTTAGAAAGGATTTATTCCAATATTTACCTAAGAATGGCAAAGTCCTAAAAATAAACAACAAAGATATTCATCTAAAATGATTGAATACCCCTTAACAAGTCTTCTTTATTTCTACTTAAGCCAAATCTAGGTTTTAGCTACAAAGTAAATGTACATTTTTCGGGCAAAACCCCCACTTTCCAAACCAAAAGCAGACATATTACTTAGTAAATGTTGAAGCATTTGGCAGAAAGTATTCTATTCTGTCAGCAACACAAATTCCTCCTTACCCAAATTCCAAAGTACTCAGTCATTGTTTGGTTGGGTGGAAGCATGTACCTTCCAAAAATATAGAGTTTTTAAGCAACTGATTTTTTACTGGAGATTTACAGTCACTTTTATAAACATCTTATCCCCTCTGAAAATGCTCAACCACATTCGTTACCCTCTGGAGTAGTATCAAAGATGAAACTTGCTGAAATTCATAATCATTCACAGTTATTTACAAAACCTGTCTAGGAAACTACTAGTTTATTTGAAACACAGGCAAAAATTATAAAACACTGCTTACTTGAAATTTCTTTTGAGAGTTATTTCTCATCCATAATGAGTTTCAATTTGAGGCAGGTGCAAGCAAGCTCAGTCAAGCAAAATCATTTGCTGCAAATTTTTCAATCCCTCATATCATTCATCACAGTTTAAAAATTTTCTCAGTTAAAAGTTAAGTTCTACTTCATCAAAATTAAAAAGTTTTTGCTTCAAAAGACGTCATCAAGAACATAGAAAGTCAGTCCACACAATGGGAGAAAATATTTGCAAAACATAGATCTGTTAAGTGTCTAGCATAAAGAGCTCTTACAACCCAACAATTAAAAACCATCCCAATTTTTAGAAGGGCAAAAGATTTGAATAGATATTGTTCCAAAGAAGATTTACAAATGGTCAATAAGCACATGAAAAGATGTTCAACATCATTAGCCATCAGAAGAATGAAAATCAAAACCACAATGAGATACCACTGCACATCCATTGGGATGGCTATAATAAAAACAAAACAGAAAACATGTGCTGGGGAGGATGTGGAGAAATTGAAATCTTGTGCATTGCTGTTGGGAATGTAAAATGGTGGAGCTGCTGCAGAAAACATTCTGGCAGGTCCTTAAAAAGTTAAACATAATATTTGGTAACGGAACACAATTTTTTTAAATCCATGGAACTACTCTACACAGTGAACCCTAAGTTAAGCCATGGACTAAAATTTGTTTTCAAGTATAAAAAATGTTCCACACCAACGCATGGTGTTAATGATTGTTTCACAACTTCTCTAATAAAAATCAGGAAGACCCAGAAAAGGAGCATAAAATGGCAAGAGTCCTAGAGATGTACAAACCTGTGTGGAGAGTCATCACAAAAGCAAGAGGGAAAAGCAGGACAAAGAGCAATAGCGAGATTGATTTAGTGTTGACCTCGTGAGCCACTGAATCAGGTTCCTGATGTTACACCTGGCTTAGAACACAGAGGATATCAGAGCCTGGATGCCTGGGCCTGGGGTGAGGAGCCAGGGACAGGCTTTGGGAGAGGAGGCCACCAGGACTGGAATCTGAAAGGCCACTGTGCTGACCACAGCTGCCCATCTCCCCACAAACCCATATGACCCAGAAGTGGAGCACTATCAATTCCACTTAGTGACCAGACAGGAGGACTCTTACATCCCCTAGCATGCAGAAGAAAAGGAGCAATAAACTCAATATTGGCCTCTCCAAATACACAATGATATAGATAAGTAGATAGATAGATAGATAGATAGATAGATAGATAGATAGATAGATAGATAGATAGATAGATA
>JAKSZT010054573.1:5251585-5293600 GCA_026826555.1 Tolypeutes matacus
ATAGATAGATAGATAGATAGATAGATAGATAGATAGATAGATAGATAATGGATGGCTAGATAGATGAGAGAGGGGGGATGGATGACAAATAAAGACAGATCTGAATGGATGGGTAGATGAATGAATGGATGGATGGATGGATGGATGGATGGATGGATGGATGGATGGATGGATGAAATGGATGGATGGGATGACAGATAAGATGGATGATGGATGGATAGGTGAGGGGGGTATGGATGATAGATATGGACAGAACTGAATGGATGGGTGGAAGGTGGATGGTGGATTGTGGATGTTGGATGGATGGATGGTGGATGGTGGATGGTGGATGATTGGATGGATGGATGGATGGATGGATGGATGGATGGATGGATGGATAGTGGATAGTGGATGGTGGATGGATGGTGGATGGTAGGTGGATGGGTGGATGGATGGTGGGTGGTCGATGGATGGTGGATGGATGGATGGATGGGTGGGTGGATGGATGGATGGTGGATGGTGGGTAGATGGTAGATGGGTGGGATGGATAGATGGGTGGATGGATGGTGGATGGTGGATGGTGGATAAATGGTAGATGGGTGGGATGGATAGACGGGTGGATGGATGGTGGATGGTGGATGGTGGATAAATGGTAGATGGGTGGGATGGATAGACGGGTGGATGGATGGTGGATGGTGGATGGTGGGTAAATGGTAGATGGGTGGAATGGATAAATGAATGGATGGATGGGTAGATGGATGGATGGATGGATGGGTAGATGGATGGATGGATGGATGGATGGATGGATGGATGGATGGATGGATGGATGGTGGATGGTGGGTGGATGGATGGGTGGATGGATGGATGGGTGGATGGATGGTGGATGGTGGGTGGATGGATGGGTGGACAATAGGCAGGTAGATAGATTGATGGGTAGAAATTTATTGTTGTGTGTGTGCATAAAACAATGAGTATATATAGAATTATAATTTATGGAAAATCTAAAAGCCCTACTCTAGTCCCTCATTTCCATCACTCTGATCGTGAGCATTTGCTAGAGCTGTTACAAAACTGGGCATACTTGGTTTTATCTCTTTATATCGAGCCTCATTTCGAAGTGATAAATAGGAAACAGACCAAAGTGCAGAATGTTAGAAAGGGGAGGCATAGAAAACAAAGCAATTCAAACTCAAGGATTGGCCCTGCAGCATGCAAAGCTGATATTGCACAGGCATGTTTAATATTTCATATCTGACTCTCGTTCCGCTTCAGAGAATTTAACCTACACACTGAGATGGTCAGATATGATTAATCTTACGGCTGCACAAGCCTAGACGGGTTTAGCCCATATTAGCCAGGATTCTCCATGGAAACAGAACCAACAAGGTATATATATATATATAATGTACATATTATGAGATTTACTGACTGAGGGAGGTGGCATTTGTCTCCAACATGGCACAGTGCATGCCTTTAGGAAAAAGGCATAGAGGGAAAGGGAAAGGGGGTCCCCAAGGGCTGGCACCCAAACATATATAATTTAAAGTGTCCTACTGGGTCCAGGAAAGCCTGGCAGCCTCCTTAGTGCGTCCATCTGCTCAGCTGGCTGGTGCCTGGGCTGAACCCCAAATGAGCTCCACAAGCCATGCCCTTTGGGAAGCACCAGCCGGAGATGATCTGTGCCTGGCTGTATGGCATCCTGCCCTTCCCAGATGGCAGCTATGTGGGGACTGATGCAATTACAGGACAACGACTCCTGGAACTGGAAAATAACTTAGGACCATGCCATTGGATTTCAATCCATTACCCATGCAAAGAAAGGGAGATTGCTGTAGTCTGGACATCTCACTCGCAGATTGACCGCATTCAAAATATCCACATGTCCAGCCCAGAGAATCATGACCATATTTCCAAGGCTGTTCTATCCTCATGCTTATTATCTGGAAGTATTTCCGTTTTCCCCTCGAGATACATCAAAATTACATCTGCAAATCTCCTGCTCTGTTTTCTCAGTATCTCCTGAAAACACCCAAGCAAATATCCTTTAGCTCATCCCACAGGGCCTAGAATAAGGTCTTCCTTATGATCTTAGCATATTTGTCTTTGCAAAAAATGAGACATTTAACAATTATGGAGTGCAGAAAGCATGGTAATCATGAATCAGCACAAAAATGCTTGCCATGCATTATTGGCACAACAAGGCTAATTTGTTATGTTTGGCAAAATAAGCAGATTACTATTTATCTTTACTATAATGATAAGATTCCTCCCATTAATTTTCATTGTTAGTATTATTGAGAGTACTATAATATACATCTACATTTTTATTTTGGAAGGAAAGGGAGGGAGGGAAGGAAACAGAAAAGAAGAAAAGGAAAGAAAGAGGAAGGGAGGGAGGGAGAGGAAGAAGGAAGGAAAGAAGGAAAATTCCATTTAATTAAGAGTCTCTCCAACAAGCCCTAAGAGACTTTCTCCAAATAAAAACTGTGTAAGATTCCTCTGGTCTGCTGTAACAAACAACCACAACCTTAGCAGCCAAAACAACACAAATTTATCATCTTACAGTTCTTTAGGGTAGAAATCTGACACCGATCTCACTGGGCTAAAATCTCCTTCTGGAAACTCTAGGGGAAAATCCATCTCCTTGCCTTTTCCAGCATCTAGAGACTCCCGGCATTTCTTGGCTCATGACCCCTGCTTCCACGTTCAAAGTCCATCTCTGACCTCTGCTTCCATCCACCACATCTCTTTCTCTCACTCTAATCCTTCTGCCTCCATCTTTTAAGAACTCTTGTCATGGGTCATCAAGGAAGATCTGGCCATCTCAAGATCCTTCACACCAGCAAAGACCCCTTTATCATATAAGGTAGCATATCTTACAGGCTCCGTGGTCTTGGCCTGGACATTGTAGGAGGCTTTTATTCTGTCCACCCACCAAACTTCAGAGTGGATGACCTCTCTTTACATCTAGACCTTGGGCAAGGACCACAGACTTGACCCATTGGTTCCATCCTGCATTGTTTCCTTCCCAATATGACCCTTGTTTCCATGAACAGCGATTGTACATGGGTCTAATCTTGTGGTCTTTCACTTCTCCACTGGGCAAAGCTGGGTGCCCAAATTCTTATCTCCTCTCCACCCAGTATGGTGGCTTGGAGCTGCATGTACCCCAGAAAAAAACATGTTCTTAAGTCTAATCCATTCCTGTGGGCGTGAACCCATTGTAAGTAGAACCTTTTATTGAAGTTACGTCAGAGAAGGGGTGGCCCACCTCAGTCAGGATGGATTAAGCCTATTACTGGAGTCCTTTATAAGCAGAATGAAATTCAGACAAAGAGAGAGCCACAGGGGAGCAGCCAGAAGCTGAAAGTCAACGGAACACAGAAGAGGCCGCCATGTGCATTTCCCTGTGATAGAAAAGTCAAGGACCAAGGATGGCCAGCAGCCAGTCCCAGAATGCCAGACTTCAGAAGAAATCATAGCCTTAATGATGACTTAATTTGAACTTCCTAGCCTCAAAACCGTGAGTTTTAAATCCTCATTGTTTAAGCCAACCCATTACTTGGTATTTGCTTGAGCCACCAGAAAACCCAAAACACCTAGAAAGTGAATCTATTTTTTTTAACAACATGAAATCAGTTGTCTAGCATTGTTTAATCATTTAGTCAATTGTTTTAAGTGGATAACATAAATTTAAAATATTCACTTACATCTGTAATATCATCACAGCCTAAGTTTTAAGGTAAAATTTAAAGTCACCACATTGTAAAATTTTGGGTCATAAACAAACATCAGTCGACTGAATCAGCCTTGAAATTTCAACTTAGTTCTAAGATTCTTTTTTTTTTTAATAATAATATTTTTTTATTTTTAAAAAGATACTTAGGTTACATAAAGATTAAACAAAAAATATAGGGATTCCCATATGCCCCACTCCCCACACCTCCCACACCCTCCCACAGAAACATCCTTCCTTAGTGTGGCACATTCGTTGCAATTAATAAACGCATCCTGGGGCTTTGCCCCTGAGCATGGACCATAGTTCACACTGTAGTCTGCACTGTCTCCCACACAGTTCTACATGTTATGTGATAAGAACCTTTTTGTTTGTTTGTTTGTTTGTTTGTTTGTTTGTTTATTAGAGGTAAAGCAGGTGCATGAAGCAGGTGTGAAGCAGGTGCTCAACCACTGAGCTACACCCACTCACCAGTTCTAAGATTCTAAGCTTAAATATCATTCGTGTTTTGATCTCTTTTCCTTTCCCCTCTAAAATATTCATTTTATGCTATTCAGGAAAAGACCCTCTTTGCAGAAGTACACACCATCTCTCCTTTTTGACTTTGTGCTATTGTTCCTTCTTCCAATAATCTCCTGGGCCATTTTCCGCATGGTGACTCCTCTCGTGCTTGACCCCGAGACCACCCCTCCTCTGAGCTGAGACTGTGCTTTCCCTGAAATGCCCAGGTACTGTGGAGCTGCAAGTCTTTGGCTCGTCTCTATCACTGCAGCTCATGCATTACTTCAGCTTGGGAATATCCTAGGCTGGTATTTCTCCAACTACAGCCGAGCTCTCCTCCTGGAACTCCTGCCATGCAAATGTCACCGCGTCTGGATCTGTCCTTGGCATCTCGGCATTTGCACCTGTTCTTCCTTTATTTATCTCTTTGTGGGAATTCTAAGAAGATTCTTGACCTGATCTACAAGTTCACACTTTGCCTTTAATCTCCACTCATTCAGGGATTTGTTACAGGCTCTTCTTCAGCAAGAGTTTTTCTTTTACTTTTACATATAATTTTAAAATTTTTATTAGAGAAGTTGCAGGTTTACAGAACAGTCATGCATAAAATACAGGATTCCCATATACCACCCTATTATTAACACCTTGCATTGGTGTAGAAGATTTGTTATAGCTGATGAAAGCACATTTTAATAATTGTACTATTATCTAGAGTCCATGATTTAACTTAGGGTTCACTGTATAGTATGGTTCCATGGGTTTTTAAATATATATATTCTATTACCATATAAATAATCTAACATGTCCCCTTTCAGCCACATTCAGATATATATTTCAGTGCTGTCAATTGTTTTCACAATGTTGTCCTGCCATCACCACTATCCATTACCCAAACATTCCCATCATTCCAAATAGGATGCCTGTACATTTTAAGCCTTAACTTCCCATTCCCTATCCCCACCCCATCCCATGGTAACTTAAATTCTAGATTCTGACTCTATGGGTTTCCTTATTCTCAGGTGAGTATGGCATATTAAACACATTTTTTATTTATTTAAAAGTTTTAAATTAAAAAAGTTAAAGACAAGATTTAAAAGGAAAGAAACATGCCACTGAAGACCTCGGGACTGTAGGCTCCACGTATCTCTGAAGGTGAGAGTGGGCAGGGCTGGAAAGAGGAGATTTGCTTCAAAGACTCTGTAAGATGATTTTTTTCTCTCCACTCCTTGAAGCCAGGTGAAGAGTCGTCCCCATCTCTGGTGAACACTTGGGAATGTAGTCTTGGAAAACATCAATGAACGAGCAAAGACCAAGATGTATAGGGGCCAAAGGGGAGCTACGGCACTGAAAACACCAGATTAAGTGAAAGCTCCCCATACTGCATGTTGACATTCCCAGCTCCTTACTCCTGCTGGGTGTCCAGAAAACATCTCCACTATGAACGCCTTTCTCTAGAGAACTGACTGGCCCAAGAGAGAAGTTCCAGAGGTACTGAAATATGAACGTGCCCCCTTAAGTAGCCAGGTGCTCACCGTTTCCTTGGGTAGTAGAACCTACAGGCAGCAAGGTTAGAGCAGGTATACAGCCTCTGAAACAAGAAGGGACAGTTGAGGTTCACATGCATTTGAGAAAAAGCACAAACATGAAATAAAGAACCAAAGCAAATATACAGAGAAGCAAAGAAACAAAGCAGGAGCAGGGAAGCAGATGTGGCTCAGGCGCTGGGCTCCCGCCTACCACAAGGGAGGTCGCTGGTTCGGATCCCAGTGCCTCCTAAAGAAGACGAGCGAGCTGATGCAATGGGCAGGCACAGCAAGTTGACACAACAAGAGACACAATGGGAAAAAAACATAATGAGAGATGCAACAAAGCAGGGAGCAGAGGTTCCCGGTGCCTCCTAAAGAAGACTGCTAGCTGACGCGACAGGAGGTGCAGCAAGCTGGCGCAGTAAGAGACGTGGGGAGGAAAAGCATGATGAGAGACACAACAAAGCAGGGAGTGGAGGTAGCTCAATCGATTAGGTACCTCCCTCCCACATCAGAGGTCCTGGGTTCTACTCCTGGTGCCTCCTAAAAGAAACAAGGAAGATGAACAGACACAGCAAGTGAAAAACAAAAAGGGGGTGGGGAGAAATAAATAAATAAAATAAATCTTATAAAAAAAAAAGCAGTAGCAGAAGTAGCTTCAAATAAAACATGAACATTTCAGAAACTAAATAAAGCTTTTAGCCATGAAATGTTCATTGCATGGTATTTTAAAAAGAATATTCAGAGAATAAGAACTGTTGGAATTTTAAAAGGAGAGCAAATATTAAAGCTTTAATAAAATAGCTGGAAGATAAAGGTGAGCAGGTCATCTAGAAATAAAATTAAGAAGACCAAGAGACAGAAAAGAGGAGAGGAAAAAAAAGAGGGTAAAAGGATTGATCCAGGAGGTCCAACACCTGTATAATAGGAGTTTCAGGAAAAGAGAAGAGAGAAAAATGGCCATCAGAGGCATAATCAAGATCATGTCTCAGAAAACAGAAGAATCTGAGCTTCCAAATTGAAGGACTCCACACAGGGAGACTGAGAAAACAGGAGTTAGGCAAAAGCCACCTGCAGCACAGGTAGAGAAATGAAGCAAAGGTAGCTCACATCTTACCCAGGTAGACTGCAAGTTGCTGCAGATTTAACCCTGTTTGGATAGAAATCCTATTAAGGTGTGTGCAGAAATACCGTTTACCTGTTTTTTCCTTCTCAAAATGTAGGAGATGCAAATATACCAAGTGAAAAAGGAGCAAGTAAATTCAATGTTGCCTTTGCATCATTACTTTACCTAACTTAATGGATTAAAAAAAAAAAAAAGTCTTGCTTTTTTTTAAAAATAGAGTCCTCAATATGTTCAAAGAGAGTATCCAAATTTTCATCTTCCATCTTTTAACAGGCAGTTATGCATCTTCTTCCTCAGAACCTTTGCAGAAACACATGGAGGAATGTCTGAAGAGAGTATTTGTTTTCACTGGATGCAAACTGCACATGGAGAAATGGATGACCTTGGGCAAGGTGATGACCTTCAGCCAAGAAAAATTATCAAGAAGGAAAATGGAATTGGGAGATGTCAGCTAATGACACTCCTAGGCATGATGGAACAAGAGTCTGTCTAGAAGTTTCCAAACCTCTACAGCCTCCTGTACACAATGAATGTGCTGTTGAAGTGTTTTTCCCGCTGGAATAAGAAATCTTCTGTGAGTAACTGCATAATGATGCCAGCAAGAGCTACAAAAAAAATAATTCTGGCAGCTGTGGTCAGGATGAGTTACAGTTGAGAGAGAAACCAAAAGAAAATTTGTTGCAAACACACAGACCTGAGATGAAGCAGCCCTGGCTAGGAGATTGACACTAAAGATAAAGAAAGAAAGGTTCAAATTTGAAGGATTTAGTAAAAGCAAAGTCAACAGGATGTGGTGACTTTACAAAACCCGAACTGGAGGAGGAAATCAAAGATAAGTTCTAAGTTTAGACCCGAGAGGATTGAAAGGAAATGTGTATGTCTCTTAAATATTGAGGGGGGAAACAGATTGGGGGTGAGGCTAGAAAGGAACTCACTTTTTAATCCTTTTCTTATATAAAAGTAATCTTAAACCCTGATACTTTATCAGAAGTAATGAGAATTAAGGAAGCCCTTTACTTCACTTTAAAATAGTTCTAAAATCAGCTTATATGGGAAGAACATTTTCTTTTTTTTAATATTCAAGACTATCACTATGAGATAATATGCCTTATTTTTGGTTACTAATTGAATTTTAGGTCACTTTATTAATATGTGAAAATAAAGAAAAGCACTCTCATAAAATGAACAACATACTGCTTTCATTTTAAAAGGGACAAAATACTTAAAAATAGCTTTGCATGACATGAAGTCTAGCTGATGTTTTGCCTAGCTTTGACAGCTGTCCAGTTGTATATGGGACATATTACTTAATAAAACAGAAAAAGAATATAAGTGAGGTCTTAACCTAACCTAGCTCTAATTATAATTTTGACATTTTCTCTATGAGCATTTCAGTTCTGAAATTTTGACTGACTTTTGCTGTGTCTACATGATACTAAAATCACTGTTAAATTCTCAAGTCATAGGCTAAATAAAATACACTATAAATAAAAGTTTGAACATTTTCCCTTTTATGCATGAAAGTATATATAATATTTTGTACCCTTTAAGAATAATCAAATGAACTCCAACATAAGGCAAAAACATATCCTGTAACTTAGAAGCTTTTTGTATCACTCCAAACCCCTCAGAGCTGATATTATGCTGATTTTATGTTGACCGTTAACTTGCTTCTATGCATAGTTTTGTCACGTGTGTCTTATCCCTAAAAACATTATATTGTGCTGTTTGCATGCTATTGTTTTTACATAAGTGAAATTATCCTGTACGTTTCTTTTGCAACTTGCTTATTTCTTTCAACACTGTTTCTAAGAATTATGCTGCTGAAGCATTTAGCTGAAGTTCCTTCATTTTTCTTTGCTGTGTAGTACTCCATTGCCTTAATATCCTACAGTGTACTTTTACACCTTTTTATTCTCTTGACAAATATTTGGGTTGTTACCCATTTTTTGCCACTATGAACAGTGATGCCATCGATATTTTCATATGTTTCCTGCTACGCATTCGTGAGGGTTTCTTCAGAGCTAACTGGCTGAGTCATATGCAAATTCTCATCTTTCCTAAATAAGACCACGTATGGTTTTTCAAAGGAGCTGTAATGACTTCCAGTTCAGATAGCAGAGCATGAGTCTTTCATACCTCCCTGCCTTTGCTCGACTTTGATAACAATTGTGCTTTTCATTTTATTTCCCTGACTACTACTCAGATTGAACATGTTTCATTGTTTCTTCATGCTTTAGATTGCCTCCACTTTGAAATTCCTGTTCAAGTGTTTTACTACAATTTTGATTGTTTTCAAGCTGCTATATAGACGCTCTTTATATATTCTGGATATTAATCTGTTGTGGATTATTTAGAGCAAAAATGTCTTCTCAGTTTTTGGCTTGCCTTTTCACTCTCATTTACATCCTTAGGAAAAAACATTCTTAATTTTAATGGAGTAAAATGTATTCATCTTTTCCTTAATGATTTCTGCTTGTTATCTCTTGATAAAGAAATCCTGTCTAACTCCAAAGTCACAAATATATTTGCTCATATTTTCTACCAAAAAGTTTTAAGACTTTTTTGCCTTTCATTCTTAATTGTTTAATTTCCACAGGTTTGACCTAGATCCCGATCTGTTTTTAATAATCTTTATTTTTCAATTAATAATATATAATGAACAATATGTATTAAACATTTTTCTACTGCATAGTTTTAAGGGTCCCTCCTACTATTCTATTCTATAGATGTACCATAATTTATTTAGCCCATAATGGGCATTTAGATTATTTTTTATTTTTTTGCCATTATGACTTCATTGCATTAAAAATCCTTGAGGTATGTATTTATCCATATGGAAAAGCAGTTGTCTTAGTACTGTATTGCAACAAACACCATTTTTCTATTGATCTGCAATATACCAACATGTATTCCATTGCCTCTTTTCAATTCCAGCACCAGTGTCACCCTACACTCATATTTTAGCCCCTGTAAAATGAGCTTCATCCCATTTATTTCAGCAATATCAGCTTTGTGCATATGTACTTTAAAATCATGTTGTCAAACTCCATGAGGAAATACTGCTGAGATGATAATTAAAATGAAAGCAAGAGAGAGTACCCCATCTTTATACATTTTTATGCTATGGAATTTTTCAGTCCCTGAATATGATATGTTTCTTTAACGACATTCTTCTGTTACATCTGTCAGTAGGACATTAAAGTTGTGTAATTTCCTTCAGTTCTTCATTAGTTCTTACATTTCTTTTGGTAGAACAATTCCAGGTACCTTATTATTTTTAATTGCTATTGTAAATGGTTTCTTTTTTATTATATTATTACATATTCTTGTGCTGGTGCATAGAAATGAAATAGACTTTTGCTTAATGATTTAATAAATGGCAACTTACTAAACCATCTTATTAAATCTATGTTTTGTCAAAAAAATTTGGGTGTTGTTTTATATATCTATATATATATGTGTGTGTGTGTATATATGGATGGGGAGAGAGAGAGAGTATAATACTGCTTTCTTTCTTTCCAATCCTTATATATATTCTCCTTTTTCTAATTTCATTGTACTAGATACAATCTCCAAGACAAATGTTAAATACAAATTTTGGTAAGAGTCATCCTTGAATTAGCCTGATTTCAGTAACAATGCTTTTAATATTTCACTACTTAGTATGTATATACAATAAGTTATTTGTAGAAAGCTTTTATCGGATTAAGGAAGTTTCCATTTATTCCTAATTTTTAAATCATGAATGGATGTCCAATTTTATCACAATTATTTGATATATCAAATGGTATAAAAAATGTTTTGTTTTTGCTTTGTTTTGTTCTCTCCTTTAATCTTTTTTAATATTAAAAATACAGTCTTAGGTTTTCTACTGTTGACCTTTACATTCCCAGAATAAACCACACGTTTGTTTATACATTCCATAATTTGGTTTGCTAATACTTTGTTTTAGAATTTGCAATTCTGTTCAAGAGTGATATAGGTCTGTAATTTTCTTTGCTATTCTCTTTACATTGGGTTCTGGTAGCAACATATTACTGTTATCAACATGTTTTAGCTCATGAAATAGTGTGGAGCTCTTACTTCTTTGTCTGTTGTCTGGAGGAGTTTAACTAATGTTGGAATTTTCTTCTATCTGATAAAACCACAGAGCCCTGGAGTTATCTTGGTGGGAAGATTTTAAACTACTAACTCAATTTATTAAATGTCTATAATACCATTTATGACATCTATATCTTCTTGGTCAGGTTTAGCAAGATATATTGTTCTACAAATTTGTCTATTGTGTCCAAGTTTTAAATGTATTGGGACAAAGTTAGCCACAACATTCTCTTATTTTCTTTATAAACTCTGCAACATTTGTAGGCAACTATGCCCTCTATTTATTAGTATGCTTAATTGGCATATTCTAGTTCCCTTTTATTTTCAACCATACCAGAATTTTATTATTTTTTAATTTAATTTAATTTTTACATTCATTAAAAATTAAAATGAAATTTAATTAAAAACTAAATTAATTTCATTAGTATACTTTAAAAACTTAACTTTTGGCTGCACGGATTCTTCCTAATTCAATAAATCCTGCTGCTTTTCATTTCTTTCCTTCTATTTTTTTTGTGTTTATTCTGTTCTTTGTTCTCTAACTTCTTAAGTTGAGTGCTTAGCTCATTTATCTGTGCCATTGCTTCTTTTCCAGGATAAGCACGGTGCAGCTTTAAGCCTATTTCCAGTGGCACAACAGCTGCATCCCACATGCTGTAGTAAGTAGAATTTTCATTCTCATTCAAATATAGGTAATTTCTCTCTTCCACTATGATTTCTTTTTGGCCTATGAGCTATTTTTAAAAGCTTTAAGAGCTGTCCCTAGCTTGGTGCCCATCCATTTGGGGACATTTTATCAGATTCCAATCTTTTCATATGCCTCTTCATGCCCCAGGTCCAGGGTCAGCTGGTCATGCACAGCTGGTCATGTGCAGTCATCATCTGTGCTGTGTAACAAATAACCACAAACCTCACAGCTTCAACAACACTCATTTACTATCTCACTGTTTCTGAAGGTCAGAAATCTGGGCATAGGTTAGCTGGGACCTCAGCCCAGGGTCCCACCAGGCTGAAATCGGGCTGTCAGTTGAACCTCTGTCTCATTTGGAGCCTGGAGTGCTCTGCCAAGCTCACAGGATTTAGCGCCCTGCCATCTCACTACAATGTCGGTTGTGGGTTGCTCTCAGCTCCTACAGGCTGCCTCGGGTCCTTGCTCCTTGTCCCATTCATAACATGCTTTCTCCTTCAAATCCAGCAGGAAACCTTTCTCACCTCAAACCTCTCTCTTCAGAGAGGGCTTGGACCCTCTTCAAAGGCTCGCCTGATTAGGTCAGGCCCACCCAGGTTAGCCTCCCTTTGATTAACTTGAACCTTATTTAAATCTACACACTCTCTCCACCTATTCCATATGGTGAAACTTAATCACAGAGTGACATCCATCCTGCACAGTTTCTGCCCACACTCAAAAGGGAGGGTGTTTTGCAAGGCGTATACAGCAGGGGTTGGGAACTTTGGATGTCATCTCAGTACCCTACTCCACTCTGTGCAAACTATGCAAACCCTTCCACGTAAAGACCCCCACGCTTAGTTTAAGCTCTGCTGTTGCCTTCTTGAAATTCATAATAATTTTTGGACAATGGGCTCATCATTTTCACTTGTGTTGGACCCCACAATTTATGGGGTCTGCCCTGCTGGGGACCCACCTAAACATTGATTCTATGTGTGAAGAACTCAGTCCATGGGTCCTTCTCTCTCGTTCCTGCAGACCTGGCTCACCCCCTGGGGATTTCTCTGATTTTAAGGTTTGATTTTGGGCTATGCAACATTTCCTTTATTTCCAAGTTTCTCAAAAAGCTTCTCACATAAGCACCTTTCTAAATCACAAACTACAATATCCATAGTACCATTTGCAATAGAATAAATATAATCGCGTAATTTCTCAAAGCCAAAAATAAAATGACTTCTTCCCCCACTGGTTGCCCTGAAGCACAGAATATGAGATTTCAATCCCTGAAGTTTTCGACTTCTGTTGCCTTAACTACCAAGAAAGCAAAACTGCCCCCGCCTTATTGTTAAAAATTCCCAAATGGTTTTTCCAAACAAAACTTTCAAATCTAACCTGCACACTTTATTTTTCTTTTGAAATACAAAAAGCTGATATTTTTGACCCATTTTATAAATAAATTGGCAAAAAATAAAATCTATGTGCACAGGCTGTTACCCACGTGAAAGCACAGCTGAGGGGCAGGGACTGGTCACAAGCAGCAGCAGCTTGTAAGCTGCTGATTCCAGTACAGAGTCAAAGAACCTACAAATGTTTCCTTGGGAAACTGAGATTGTATCTATGAATATAACCATTTGTCAGGTATACAAGATAAATATTTGCCCAGGCGACCATATTCTCTGTGGTTCGTTTGGAAAAAACTGACACTTTGTACGCTGTAGGGGAAGCAAACATGTTAGTGGAACTGAAAGCAAGACAAGAAGCCCCGAGACTTTTAACAGAGGCTCTGTCGATCGATGGCAAGAGGAGGGGCAAGTCATTATGATGTTACATCCCTGTAACAATGGTTCGCTGAGTGTGTCTTCAACCTCATCATAAGTGACCAGGAACAGCACAAGCGAAATCACTGTGCGAAACATTCCAGAAAGGAATAAGCACCTGTATTTTTGCAGGTGGATCAGACTGTTCATTTAAATGTTCTCCATGCATTCCGGCTTCACCTGGGGGCGGGCAAGAGGGCGTTGCCCGTGCTGGCTTTGACATGGGTGGGTCCTGGCAGAGGGAGACGTGCAAAGGGCCTGGACTGAGAACGCCCAAGCAAAGTTGATACCCAGGCCCACTCTCTCAGGGAGGAAAAGGAGAACTGTGAGGCTTCGTCCCACCTTATCAACTGGAACTGCAGGTGGAGGGAGCTCAGCCTCAGAACACACCTGGTTGACCTTCCAGGCAGGAAAAAGGTGAAGGATTTGTTCTGTTCCTGTCTTTATTTTGAATGCTGGCTTGTACCACAATGAGGTACTTCATACCCACTAGGATGGCCATTTTTAAAAAAAAGAAAAAAGGGAAAGTAAGTATTGATAAGAATGTGGAGAAACTGGAATACTCATGCATTTCTGGTGGAAATGTAAAATGGCCCGATCAATGTGGAAACATTTTGGCAGCACCTCAAAAAGTTAAACATAGGGAATGGATGTGACTCGAGCAGTTGAGCTCCCACCTCCCACATGGGAGGTCCCGGCTTCCGTTCCCAGTGCTTCCTAAAGAAGACAAACAAACAATGAGCAGACAATGAGCAAAAACAATGAGCAGACAACTAGCAAAAACAATGAGCAGACAACGAGCAAAACAAAAAACGAGCAGGGAGCAGATGTCACTCAAGCAGTTGAGCGCCTGCCCCACAAATGGGAGGTCCCGGTGCCTCCTAAAGAAAAAACAAATAGATAATGAGCAAAAAGTAAAAATTTAAAAAAAACAAAAACAATGAGAAGACAACAAGCAAAAACAATGAGCAGATGAGTGCAAACAATGAACAAAAAAATACAATGAGCAAACAGATGAGGGAGCCAGGAAGGGGTGGGGGAGTTAAAACTCTGATTCTGCAATTCCCTTCCTAGGTACATACCCAACAGAACTCAAAGCAGGGACTCAAACACATCCTTGTACACCAATGCTCATAGCAGCATAATTCAGAAGAGCCAGAAGGTGTAAGTAAACCAAGGGTCCATCAACTGACAAACAGATGAACAACATGTGGTCCATCCGTACGATGGAATGTTATTCATTCCTTAAAAGGAATGAAGTTGGGAAGCAGATGTAGCTCAAGCAGTTGGGCACCTGCCTCCCACATGGGAGGTCCCGGGTTTGGTTCCTGGTGCCTCCTAAAGAAGACAAGCAAGACGGTGAGCTGATGTGAAGAGCTGATGCAACAAGATGACGCAACGAAGAGGCACAATGAGGAAACACAATAAGAGACACAACAAGTGGGAGCAGAGGTGGCTCAAGCCGTTGGGCGCCTCCCTCACACAGGGGAGGTCCCGGGTTCAGCTCCTGGTGCCTCCTAAAAAAAAAAAGAAGATGAGCACACAAGGAACAAACACAGAGAGCAGACAGTGAGCACAAACAATGGGTGGGGAGCAGAATAAATTTTTAAAAATAAATCTTAACAACAACAACAAAAAAACGGAATAAAGTTCTGTGATATACGCGACAACAGGGATGAATCTGGAAGGCATTATGCTGAGTGAAATAAGCTAGACTCAAAAGGCCAAAGAGTGTCTGATTCCACTCATATAAAATATCTAGAATATGCAAATCCGTGGAGACAGAAAGTAGATTAGAGATGACTGGAGGTCAGGCGGTAGGGGGAATGGGGAGTTATTACTTTTAATGGGTACAGAGTTTCTGTTTGGGTTGATTAAAAGGGTTTTGGAAATAGTGGTGATGATGCTACAACATGTGAATGTAATTAATACTGCTGAATTGTATGCTTAAAAATGGTTAAAACACCAAATTTTAAGCTATCGATATTTCACAACGATTTTTTTAATGTTGACTTGCTGCTCATCTTTTGCATTCATTTTAATTCTTAAAAAATATTGCATTCGAATATTACTGACTGATGACTCAGTGTGCAGTGCTCCTGTAAATTTCCTACCCAAGGCAAGTGCCTCACCTGCCTCACCCCAGAACCAGGCCAGCTCTGTGCAGAACTGCCAGGAGAAGCCCTAGAGGTGGACAGGTCCCCCCTTTAAGCCGTCCTTTCTGCTTCCCTCTCCTGTCCACCCAAACTGCCTCCCCCGGGCCCACCCCCACCCCCTGCCGCCATCATTTCTCGGCATCTCCTGTTTCTGCCTGCAAGTGTGTCTACAGGTGTGAGTGTGTCCTTTGGAAAGTGACAGCTTTGCCAAGTGAGGGAGAGTCCAGTGATCCTAAATTCCAATGTACCCATGCATCACCAGCACATCTTGTTAAAATGCAGCTCGTGGGTGAGGTTCAAAATTGTGCCTTTCTACGAAACTCCCAGGTAGTGTTCCTTTGCTCGCCCCAGGAGCATGCCAGAGTGACAAGGGCTGAGGATATGTCCTCACTCGGGGCGTCAAGAGGAAAGAGTTGAAACGTGTCACAGGAAACCCAAGCTCCACCTTTCTGGACATCTGGGGGGCAGGGGAGGGGAACTCTCTAAAAGGGAGATTTATGGGTTGAATTACATCTTCCCCAAATGGTATGTTGAAGTCCAGTCTTAATTCCCAGTACCTAAGAATGGGCCATTATTTGGAAACAGGTTTGCTGCAGATGGAACCAGTTACACTAAAATAATAATAATAGAGGGAGTTGGGAGAAAAATACACCAAATGTAAGATACTTTGGCTGATGGTAATATTTTGAGGATGCTCTTTAATCATTAGTTTAAAATGTTGCACACAATGCAAGGTGTTGGTGGTGGGGTGAGGTACGAGAGCCCTGTAGGATGTTATGTACGTTTGTTTTGTAAGTTCACAACTATTACTGTACACTTATTGTTTATGTATGTTTATATATGAGTGATATACTTCAAGAATTTTTTAAAAAATCCAAAAACAAAAATAAATAAATAACTTCACGCTAGAGTAGGGTGAACCCTAACCCCATAAAACTGGTTTCCCTAAAAGAAGGGAGAGTTGGCTTTTTTTAAAAATTTTTTGATTGTTTACTTTTTTTTTAGGTCCTGGGGGCCAGAGACTAAACCCCGGACCTGGCGCTCACCACTGAGCCACATCAGCTTCTTGAGTTGGTTTTTCCATTTGTTTTTGCTTGTTGTTTGTTTTTGTTTTTCCAGGAGGCACCGAAAACCAAACCCAGGACCTCCCATGTGGGAGGCGGTTGCTCAACTGCTTGAGCCACATCCACTCCCGAAAGGGGAGATTCTGACACAGACAAAAGGGAGAAGGGCCGTGAGATGATGTAGGAAGAGATTGGGGTGATTCCTCTACAAGCTAGGGAATTTCCAGGACTGTGGGAAACCACCAGAAGCTGGAGGAGGTAGGAAGGACTCTCTGCCCACAGCTTGGTTTTGGACCTCAGGCCCCCAGATCTGTGAGACGGTAAATTTCTGTTGTAAGCCATGCCCTCTGTGGTGCTTTTTTTTGGCAGAACATCAGAACAACCTAAGTCCATCCATCAGCACATTCTTCACCTCCCATCTTTATATCTGATCACTTTCCGTGTCCTCCCCAGGCTCAGAGCAGGTAATTTGCATCTGTGCCGAAATAATTCATTCCTACATGTGACTATTCATTGTAGACTTGGGAGATTTGAGAGGCAGGGAACCCACTGAGATGTCCAATGCAATCTCCACAATTTTTTACTTAAAGAAACAAAAGTCCATCAAGGCTAAGGGAAGAGTCAGAGCCCATGGGTCAAGGAAGGGCTGAGACCTGGAACCATTAATTCCTAACCCAATATGATTCCCAGCTCCCCCCGCCCCCAATTCTTAAGAATGTTGAAAATATGCTCAAGTCCTATATTAGTGATTTGGTGAGAAATTTGAAAGTTATGGGACTATTATTCATAGTCAACCAATAAGCAGGGGAGCTTAAACTATAATCTTCCAGACGGGAAATGGATTCATTCCATTTTTATTTTCCTGGTTACAAGAAAATGCCGCTGAATCAACATAAGTGTGAATTCAGGGAAACGGTGTTTGATTATCTGCCTTCACCACATCGTTTGTCAAGACAAAAGACAAAAAGAACTTAGCCTGATAAATTCCAAATTTTCTTTAATCACCCTCCTGAGTTCTCATATTTTCAAGCTACCAATGATTCATGCATTCATATCGTTTCTTTTTCCGTTTACCCAGAGAGTGGGCATGAAGAAATCCAGCAGCCACAGGGGCAAAGCAGGCTGCAGGGACCACAGTCTCACTCTCTGCTTCCTCTACCTCACCGAGCTTTGCGTCTGGCACACAGCCTGGCAGAAACTGCGTCCACTTCCCAGGCTTCCTTGGAGCTGTTTTTTTATTCCCAAATTCTGTAGCCCTATGCAAAACACATGACAACTTTAGCCATTGGTCTTGCAACTTTGGGTCCACTGGTTTCTGTTTATTTGCATATAATTCATGCACTAACAATAACTAAATTTTGTTGATAAAATGCTTTCACTTACACTGTGTTAATTCTCAAAACATTTCTGTAGAAAATCTTTCCATTCCTCATTTTTCAGAAGAGGAAACAATTTAAACGGTGACTCTTCTCTCGTAAGAGATATACAATGTAACGTGATACCATATCTAAACCAATTCAAGATGTTCTTGGAAATTTAAATACACACACACACACAGAAAGAAACCTCGATTTAATAAAGGGCACTTGCACTTAAAAAAAAAATCTTCTCTTTAGAAACCACTATCATCACACTATAATTACTTTGCTAATGTGGGGGAAAATGTGCTTCCTTTATTTGAAAAACTTCTGATTTCATAGTAATTAGACTTGTAGGGGCACTTTTATTATGCATTAGACTAGATGGTTAGTGTAATTATAGCAAACATTTAAATCTGTATTAAAACCATGTAATTGCTCAGTGGGACTGGATGCTGGATAAAACCAAAGACAGCTGATATCCTTGAAAACATAAATGCTAAATAAACCCTCCATCAATCAACTGGAAGTTAATTTCAAATACGCGTGTTTCAAAAATAAAGAAACTGCAAAAGCAGAAAAATGATGCTCAGACAGCTTTTCCCAGGAAAACACAGAATGAGAAAAGAGCAAACTGACAGCTGTAAGAGAGCTTTGTGTGAGCAGTTTTAGTATTTGGTTTGCTGGAAATAAGCAAATGGTCAGTGTCAGAGGTATGATTTGATCTGCGGCTGTTTGAAGAATGCATCCATGTCCCGCTGATAGTCAAAAGGGAAACGGGATCTCAGCCCCACAACCACAGGAAGCGGAATTCTGCCAACCACCCGAAAGAGCTTGGAAGCAAATTCTTCCCCAGACCCTTCGGATGAGAGCTCAATCTGTCCAACTCCTTGATTTCAGCTTTGTGATACCCCGAAGAGAAAACCCAACCTAGACATGCTGGAATTCTGCCCTGCAAAATTGTGAACTAATCAGCAGGTGTTGTTTTGACAAATTGTAGTAATTTGTTACGCAGCACAGCTGACTCATACAGCCAGGAAACCAAAATTATCTAACATCAAAATTGAATTATTTTTCCCATGTACAGTCTACTCTCATACTACGTGAAACTAAGATAAATGACTAAATTTGTAGCAATTTGTTATGCAGCATAGCTGACATATAGTAGGGAAACCAAAATTATCAAACACCAAAAATGAATTCTTATTCCAACTTTCAGCCTGCTCTCACACCATATGAAACTAAGGTAAATGCCCACAAAATAGTTTTCAGAATTGCTTATGTTTACATAATAAGCATTCTTATCCTTTCTCCATTTTAGGAAATCTGTTTCAAAAGTGTAAAGCATGGAAAACCCAAGAAAGAAAGAGAGTGAAAAGGAAGGAGTACTGTTTGTATGGGTGGAAGCTGCTACAATGTTTCTGAAAACAATTTTGTTAATTAAATTCATAACCGTTTAAATGTTAATTACCTTTCACTTAATAACTCCCATATGTAAGAAATTATTCTAAGGAAATATTCAGAAATTCAAGCACAATGTCATACAAGGTCACTATTCACTACATTATATATAACTGAGAGGCACTGACAAGAGCTAAATCTCCAAAGTTGAGTCTCACCATGTATCACACATACCCAGGGTGGGATGTCTAGTAGCTGAAACCAGCATATGACAAATACTTTATGAAATGAGAAAAAGGCTCAGGAGACAATGATCCAATATTAACCATTTAAAGTCAAGTTACAAAACTGTCTATACAGGGAAATTGCAGTTTAAATAGTGGGAGACAGATACGGTGACAAAATCTATCATCTATCTATCTATATAATCTATGTATCTATCGTCTATTATCTATGTGTCTATCATCTATCATCTATCCATGTATAATCTATGTATCTATCTCTATATTTATCTCTATCTATAATCTATCTATCATCTATTATCTATCTATCCATCTATATCTATCATCTATCTATCCATCATCCATCTATCTCTATAATCTATGTATCTATTGTCTATTATCTATCATCTATCATCTCTCCATGTATAATCTATGTATCTATCTATATATCTCTATCTATAATCTATCATGTATTATCTATCTATCACCTATTATCTATCTATCTATCTATCATCTATCTCCAAAATCTATGTATCTATGTATCTATCATCTATTATCTATCTGTCATCTAATTATATCTAGCAATCTATCTATTTAATCAACTATCTTCTTCTATGCACTCATCTATCTATATCTATCTATAATCATTTTTTATCTTTATCTATACCATTCTCTCTATATACATATATCTGTGATAGGTATAGATATAGATATAGATATATGGAGAGAGACAGAGAGAACTCACCTAAAATGAAATACACTAAAAGTGTAAAACACGCTTCTTCTCCAGGCTAGTCGGTTTCAACCCGCGGCAAGTCTGCCCTTGTAATGGATTGAGCTGTGTCCCCCAAGAGACACATCACGCCCTCACCCGGGTCCTTCGGGGTCTTTGAAGAGGCGACGAGCTACGGAGCCCAGACAGGAGTAAGCTGGGACCTGATCTGATCTGACCAGAGTCTTTACACAGAGAGGAAACATGGACAGGGACGGAGAGCGCCAGAGCTGTGCCAAGGAGGCGCTGCGAGTCTTGGGGATTGCTGGCCACCTCTGGATCCCCACAGACTTCCTGGGAAGTGTGACTGAGTGGTCACCTTGAGTCCAGGCTTCCAGCAGCGTGGGTCAATACACTTCTGCTGTTTAAGCCAAGTGGAAGCTAACAGAGGGGACACGAGACAACCTCTGGGGACATATTTGATTTTCATCCCTGGGGAGGGGCTGCTCCTGGCATCGAGTGGGGTGGGGTGGGGGGAGCTAGGGAAGCTGCTCCTGACTCTACAGAGCACAAGAGAGAGAGAGACCCCACCACGGAGAGTAAGCCAGCCCCAGACGTCACTAGCCTGGAGGTGGAGAAGACCTGCTCTAGCGAGCAGAATTCATCCTACGAAAGGAAATTTCCATCCTGGAGCTTTCGGGTGTCTTCTGAGATTTTTACAGTCAATTTTGTCCAGAGGCACTCCTGTTTCTCGTTCTACAAATTATTCACGGTATCTGCCTTTTGCCCTAATAGACCTTGAAAAAATGCCCAATTAGAGAGGTTATCAATGGTTTGTGACATTCTTCAATGCACAGGACAGGCTGCTTCTCAAGGAAACTATCCATGCCAATAGTTTCCAGGTTGGGAAAACCTAGGTTAGAAAATAGTGTTTTCACACATAGTAAATTTAATAGACGCTGTAGAGGGCAAAAAAAATGAGCAGTCTGGATTTTCTCTGTGCTCACTTCTTTTGGGTAAGTGTTGAATGTTAGGTCATTCTGTCCAGAGATAAAAGGTTTGTGTAATTTTTCTGTCACTTGTCAGAGTTCAAATATAGCGTACAAAAATACTTAAAATTTTAGTTCTTAACCATGTACAATTTATAACTTTATTTTGCTTGGTTTGTTTGAATTTTTTATTCTATTCAAATATCCCAAATATATTTGGATTTGCAAACTTTTAAAAATACATATATAGATGAGAGTCTGAAGTTGAGCTCATGAATCTCTCTCAGTATGAAAGTGAGTTAGCATACCCCTTTACTAGAATCACAGAATATTTAGGAAATGATTGACTACAGAAGTCTCAGCAGTATCAGGAAGCTTGCTTACTTCTGTCTTAATAAAAGTTGACTTAAATAATGCACTGTTTTATAGTGAAAAATTACTTTACTGGTATTATTAAAATAATCACCATTATTCATCACAGAACTTGTAAACCTTGCTCTTCTTTCTTTTCACAAGTTTGCTTAAATAGACTATCAAAGTATTGTCGACAGCAAAGTTGTTTTATTTGCACAACTTAGGAATGCTTTTTCAATGTGTTTCATGTCAGCGTGTTGACTCACCAGGTCAGTGAAAAGCGGACAGTGAGATGTGGAACTCTGAATTTTCCCAGCGTATCGTTCAAACAGACTCAAAGACGTCGGGATGGGTGAGAAAGGCATAAATTGAACCTCGGCACACGAGCTAAGAAAACTAGACCCCATTGTATGGAGAACATCGGAAGTTCCCAGAATAAATTTGCTCTCATCTCACTGGAGTCTTGATTACTCAATTTAAAATAAAATTTAAAACAAACAAACAAGGAAAAGAATGGTGACGCTGTGTGGGTAATCGGCTCAAACATCTTTAAACATTTCTCGAAATAAAGCATAAAATCTTTTCATTATAGTCTAAATATTCCAAAGAGTAATCACTATCTTACTTTAATTTTAAGTTGCTTGTTTACACAAAGTAGTTTTGCCATTGAGGCAAGGTTTGTTTGGGGGGAATTTATAGAGACAAAGAAGACTTTTGAGGTTTTCAAGCTGCTATTACTGTAGAAAAGTTTTCTTTGGTGAAGCCTTTCCAAAGATACATTGTTAGCTTGTGGCTTAACCCAACGACATTCTAAAGAATTCCTGAAAGGGAAGTGAGAGAGCTTTAGAGCCATCAAGACTAGTTTCTGTCAGATTGGATTGACCTAAGAACACCTTGCAAATACAAGTACTTCCTACATAAATCATGTTGTTAAAATGTTCCTTGAATAGGTGCAAACACAGAAATACAACCTATGCTTACAGAGCTTTTACAACTTAAAATACTACAAGGACAAACACAACATTGCATTTCTTGTCACAAAAATGATTTCTGCATTGGATTCCTTGCTATTCTGTTTTCTATACAAAGATAATCTCAGCTTCCCTCAATAGCGTCACTTCCACAGAGTAAAAAGGCAAACTTACAAAACATGTTGCATGGAGGTTTCTAGCACACAATTTAATGAAAAATTGTTTAGTTGTGCATTGCCATGGAACAGATTCCTGGGTACTTCCTGCCTTTGTAGGAGGTTTTTTTTTTTTTTTTTTTAAGATTGATTTAAATGGGAACAAATCATTGTTAGAGATGTTATCTTTAAATGGAAATCGCAGCCAAATTCAGAAGTCAAATTGATGCCTCTCTAGGCATAAAATATATTTCTAATATATAATTCATACATAATTACTTATTTACATACGAAGTTCTGTCTGTGACTGCTGTTGAGTATAAATTACGCATCAGGCTAAGTGTACTTATATTTGGCAATGTCTGGAGGCATTTCTGATTGTCATGTCTGGTGGATGGAAGCTAAATACCTTGCAATGCAGAGGACAGTATCTCACAACGGAGAGAATCATCCTATCCCCAAATATCTACAGCACCAAGGATGAAAAACGTTAAGGAGATAAATATCCAGCAAAATGCATTAAACACCTCCATCAGGGAAGGGACCCGCAGTGAAATGGGGAGAAGGAAAACCTAAATTCTATAGAGGATTCTGATAAGTTGCCATCTCATCTGGGGTCTCCACCCCAATTTTTGGCCCTTTATATCCCTGGGAATGTCGTGTCCGTGGAGTTGAACATAACATTATCAACTACTATTCTAGGCTAGGAGAAATAAAAGAGAAAAGTAAACCTCAAGCACGTAATTTGTAATGACTCTTCCGAAAAATTATGTTTCTCCTAGAGTGTTTTTTATTCATAAAACCAAAAGCTTCTCCTCAACACCTAAACTCAAAGCGTACTTCAGGAACACTTCGGGATTTTGTGAAGCATTGAGATGGCTATCCACTGCAAATTTGAAGCAGGGCGTCTTAGGGATGGGGTTGGATGTTGGTGGCAGTGGGGCTTTCGGAAGCCAGGAAGGTGATACTGAGAAATGCACAGTAGACGAAGATTCTTCTAGCTTCACTAGTAGATGACAATTGACCTAGATCATTTCAGAGTAGACTCGGGATACTCCACATAAATTACTTCTCTTTTTTCCCACTGTCCCTGAGAACAATAAGCATCTCACAGGTGATGTGGCCAGTGGTATTTCCTCTCAAAGATGACCACAAAAACCTTTCCCACCTCCCGTGTTGTGTTCCTTACCTTGACAGTCCTGAGTTAAGAACCACAGGCTAGTGTACCATCACAGTAAGTATATCTCAGAGTTCTGGATGACCAGCTGAGCTGACCCGTCTTCCCGTCATCCCAGTCCAGATGCCAGAAGTGAAGAAGTCTTCAGAGGAATTGAACCCAGCCCATTTGAGTAGATTCTTCCCAACTGTAGCCCCGACATCAGGTCCAGTGCGCCTGGTTGGAATTCCTGACTCACTGAATCCATCAACCGTGTTGCTTCATGCCACTAAGTTTTGGCGTGATCGTTTGCCCAGCAGTGGATAACCGAGACAGACGCTAGTCACGGGATGATACGTCTTGGTAGAGATGGAATCTTCAAAGAACCTCAAGATCCTTTACACAGAGAAGTGATGGCTGACTCGACCCTTCATTAAAAAAAGTGAGCTCCTAGAACATGGTTAATCAGGGATCCTCCTGGCACCCAGGGCTGACCAAGGGTCTGCGTTAGCCACGACCTCAATGCTCCCAGGCTCCGGACCCCCAAGTGGCCCCCAAAGCAATAAACGCTGGGCTCTCCCCTTCCCCCCAAAAAAAAGCTGCCAACCTCGAAGAGCCACTGTACACTCCACAACTGTGTTTATTTATCTTTTCTTTTGAAACAAAGGCTTGTGTTCCAGGTTAAAAGAGAGGACAGTGTCCCCAGGAGATTGGGCAAGTTGGACACCTCCGCCTACAATTGCAGATCAGATGGAAGGGATGAGCTGGCATCAGCCAGGGACAAGGACAGCTTGACGGGAGCCTGGCTGCTGGGGCACAGCATTTGCTTTGGACCGGGCAGTGACCCCACTCCATACATGTGACTTACCTTGGCTAACACTGTCCTCCCCACTTATAGTAATGGAGACCCCATGGCTGAGTCCCTGTCTCTCGCTTGGTTATCCAGGTCTGGAGAAGGCAGGACCTACCTCCCAGGGACTTAAATCACCCCCGAGAGTCCTTGGAAGGGTTTCTGCAGTCAGCTCACAGGCTGCCCTGCAAGGGGAACTGGTTTAGTTTCCTGGTCTGCTCAAGCAAATACCATGCAATGCGTTGGCTTAAACAAAGGGAATTTTTTTATCTCACGGTTCTGAGGCTAGGAGAAACCCAAACCAAGGCATCGTCAAGGCAATGCTTGCTTTCTTAAGGCTGGCATTCTGGGGTTGGCTGCCCGAGACCCTTGGCCCTGGGTTCCTCTGTCACATGCCTAGATTTACCATCATTTTTTTAAAAATTGGGAACTCAAAAACTAATATTGAACATAATTTCCCTGAAACCAAAGCTTACCCCTCTCGGAATGACCTACGTTACTTCTCAAAAACAAATGAATAAAGTCCACAAACATAATTATTAAAAGACAAATTGGAATCGGAATTATCAGATTATTTTTTAAAAACAGATGAGATAGGGCTTCCAAGGAACAAGAACTATCATCTACTGATAAATTGAGCAATTTTATTTTTGTTGGTTTATGGAAACACTGTATTTATCATAGGGCTCATGCCTCTTCATTTTTTTTTTCTTTTCTGACCTAGAATATAGCTGTAATTGGTATCAACCTAGAATAACGTTAACCTCAGCTTTCTCTGTGATGTTTAACATTCTAAAGTGTTTTCCCTTGTCCCGTATTCTTTAAACTATTGATTAACGAATATAGGTATATTTGAACAACAATAGTTGATGATACCAGGCTTATTATTTTAAATTATACACTAACCATTTCTTTCTATAAAGTAATTTCATTTACTGGGAGTCTATACAGAAGAAGGTGCCTAGAAGCTTCCATGTAACTAACTCCTTGGTGTCTAGAAGCTTCCACATAGCTAGCTCCTTGATATTTAGAAGCTTCCACACAGCTAACTCCTTGGTATCTGGAAGTATCCACACAGCTTACTCTTTGGTGTCTAGAAGCTTCCATGTAGCTAACTCCTTGGTACCCAGAAGCGTCCACACAGCTAACTCCTTGGTGTCTAGAAGCTTCCACACAGCTAACTCCTTGGTATCTAGAAGTGTCCACACAGCTTAATCCTTTGTGTCTAGAAGCTTTCACACATCTAACCCCTTGGTAACTAGAAGCTTCCGCATAACTAACTTCTTATCACCTACATGTCCTCTGAGGAGACATCACTGGTTAAGTCCAAGGTTGGGAGGATAATGGTGGGGAACGGTTAGGACTGGTTAAGATCCTAGATCCATGGGCTGACGTTGATGGCCTGTGAGTATGTGTCTGCTTTTTAGAGAAGAAGCTCAATTCATTTCCCTGGATTCTCTGAGAGATCTACAGTAGAAAAGGTGGGGCTTGAGGTCTCGCTATATCTGCTTTTTCAGAGGTAAGCTGCCCTTTACCCTCACTCCTTTCCATCATGTTCTGGCAATCGCTCTCTCCTCCTATTCCCTTCATCCATCACCAGATTTGGGGATGCTTAGACTCATGGGTTATCAATGATGGAAGGTTTCCAACACCACATCATCTTATCCTTAACCTTGAGTTTAGCTTATTCACCAGTCCTGAATCCTCCCCCTTCTGAGACCTTGTGCTGACCTAGTCTTCTAATTTCTCCTGCGGCCCACAGTTTGGGCACTACTATCCCCAGAGTTCTGGACAGAAACCCAACGTAGCTATAACAAACTACAGCTTACATACCCGAGTCTCTAAGCACTTACTGCTCTGACCAATGCCAGCTAGATTTTGATTCGTACCAGCTCAGGCTAAACAAAGGATTTACTCACTATTCAAAAGTAAGACACCATGGATTTCTGACTTCCAGTGTCTTCGTGGGAGATGGATTGGGGAAAATAAAAATAAATAAATAAAACAAACTTGGGTATTATTCAGTATCTATAATTTGAATTCCCAAATATACCATGATAAATTTGAGCCAACATACTGGGAGAAGAATGTTGAAAGGTAGAAAGTCCCTTCAATGATTTATTGTGCTATTGGAACCAAGAACAAGTTAAATGAGTCCCAATTTATCACTCAGAGCATTATCTATGGCTGGGTGACAAGTTAACACAAAACTTAGCAGCTAAAATGACAAACATTTATTATATCACTGTTTCTGCAGGTCACGAATCTGGGCTTAGGGAACCTGGCTGAACGTGGTTATGGTCCCCTATGAAATTGTGATCGAAGCATTGGTGGGGTTGCGTCTCATCTGATAGCTCGGCTGGGGAAGATCCACCTTACCCATCGCCCACACGGAAGCCACGGTCTCCTTACAATTATCACCTCATCCCATCACTTCTGCTGTACTCCGTTTGTTAGACTTGAGTCAGTATGTCTAGCCCACACTCACTGGGGAAGAATTACACACTGGGGCCAGGAATATGGGGGCGGGAGGAGGGTTTCTTACAATAGGTAAGCATTAAAAAGGAGAAAGGTATTTCGAGGTGATATCTCCATAACCTGGATTTTCTAGAATTTTCCCGCATCCTGATGTTATAGCACTTGTCACACCATTTATCCTGATTTTTTTTTTTTGAAAAATAGAAGCAATGTAGATAAAGACATAAAAGCCTTCCTTCAGTAAATGTCTGTTTTGGGAAAGGATGTCCCCATGTCCATGTATGTTGGAGACATGTTTTCTCTTTTCTGACCATTTTGTATCCTCTGCCTTTCTGGCACATGGGGTGATTGCATGTCCTGGTTTGTGTTTGGGGGTGACTGTGTCACTCGTACTAGCCAATGAGTTGTGAGCAGGAATGGCATGTTTTACTTTGAGGCTGAGTGTTCCACTGTTGATAAGGAGCCCTCAATCAGTCCTGCTCACTATCTACGGTTGGGACTGGTGATGGATGTAGGCTGCTCTACCAGTCTGGGGTCTGTGGTGAGTAGGATGACCCAAGAACCCAACCAATGCAAGCTGGATATAGAGCAGAAAAAGGAAAAGGCAGGGAATGTTTGGGGCTGCTTGTTACACAGCATGCTGAGCCATCCTGACTGATATGATGAAGTATGGCAGCAATGCAGGCACCAAGTTGACCAGAAAATAGAGAGGAACAGGAATAGATGGCCTCAGGGCATGACCCTGAAGACAAAAGACTAAGAGGCGATGCAAAACGGGAGGTGCTCTCTGTGGGGAAGATGCCTTCTCATCCCCTAGGACCCCAGAGAACATATCTTGACAACAGTGACAGTATTATTGAAAATTGTCTACTAATTTCCTAGGACTGCTCTAATGAATGACCGCAAACTGGGTCGTTTTCAACAATGGGAATATATTCTCTCACAGTTCTGGAGGCCGGAAGTCTGAAATCTACGAGTCAGCCAGGTTGACTTCTGGAAAGAGGCTCTAAGGGTGAATCTGTTTCATGCCTTCTCCAGATTCTGGAGGCTGCTGCCAATTCTCTGTCTTCCTTTCCTTGTAGATCACTCCACTCTCTGCCTCTCTCTTTACATCACCTTATCCTCCACATGTGTTTCCTCTTCAGTTTCTCTTTCTTTCTTCCTTCCTCCCTCCCTTCCTTCCTTCCTTTCTTTCTTTCTTTCTCTTACTTTCTCTCCCTCCCTCCCTCTCTCTCTCCCCCTCTCTCTCCCTCCCTCCCTCCCTTCCTTCCTTTTCTTTCTTTCCTTCTTTTTTTTTAGGAGGCACCAGGAATCGAACCAGGGACCTATCATGCGGGAAGCAGGTGCTCAACCACCGAGCCACATCCGCTCTTCTCTTTTTTTAAAAAGACACTCGTCCCTGCATTTAAGCCCCACCCAAGTAATCCAGGATGATTTTCACCTTGAAATTCTTAAACCAGTTCCATCTGCAATGATCTTGTTTCCAAATAACCTCTGGGTGGGCATGTCTCCTGTGGGACACCAGTCAACCCACAGTCCCCTAAAGTAAAGGTCCAAACCCCATGACCACTAACTTTGGAACAACAAGATAAAATCTTCACATTTTGGCCAAGAAGCAATGAAAATCCTCCCACAAATTTTCATTTATCCAGAAACCTTCAGTCCTTCATATTATTAGAGCCCTAATAAGCATTTTCAAATCCCACAATTTTGATCAAGACACCCCAAGTCTGAATGGCTCCATGATTTACATTAAAATGGCGCCTCTTACCCCACGGACAAACCTTTGAGACTCTTTGGAGATTTTAAACTCTTTTCACTTTCATTTGGTACAGAATGAGGCACCCTCATTTTTAGTAGATAAGCCTCGATGAACAATGTTCCATGAACTTCAGCTCTTCACATCCATAGACAGCAGATAAGTTAGTTTCTCAACCTCTTCTTAGAAACATTCTGTAATCATCAGGAATTTCACACCGCAAAACGTCCCTGTCGCTTGAAGGTCTTTTACTCTTCGTCTTCAACAGCAAGCTTATCTCTGAAACTTGCAGCATGTTACCCCTTGCCTGAGATAACCTCAACGAAGTGAGCACAATTCCAACGCGAATGATATTAAACTCCCGTTTTGTGTAAAACGCTACTGTTTATTATGTAAACACACAGGTTTTCCTTTTCTTGGTAGCAGATAGATACAAAACGAATATTTTCTGTTCTGTGTCTTAACATGTTTACGTAGGCATGGATGACTGGTAGCTTGTTTGCTTTCTCCAGATACTTAGAATTTGTCCTTGTTCTTTCAACGTATCAGATGGAATATTTTAGGGCATACTTTGGATACTTCTTGTATATTCTGTCTCTATCTAGGAGTGTATCCATATCGCTTAAGCTTTTAAATTGTACCTCTTGTGGATTTTAGGAAATTTACTGCGATGGATATTCTAATGATGAGGGACAGATATGGTTTGTGCAACTTTCCCCCAAAACAAAACAAAGCAAAAACTCTGAAGCCTTTTCCAGGATTGTACTTCTTTCCAAAGATATTATTCACGAGTAGAGCAACACTAAGGCACAGGGAAATCTTCAAAGATGCAATGGAATTCTCAATATTCTACAAACACCTTAGGCTCCACTGTAGCAAGTTTACCTCCTAACAATGACGCACCAAAGTGCTTTCTAGAACGTTCCGTGAGCTCATCCCATAGGACTCCGTGAAGCTGGAATGACATCCTTGCTGGAAATTGAGTCTTTCGTGCTCTTCTGGGTTGCTGGACAATTGGAAGCAGGTTGTTGCCTCTAAGGTATGAAATAATTTAACACGCGTTGTTGAATTAGAACTGTATTCCAAGACTTGCCCCTTCTTTGGGGTGCTACTTTATTCTTTTTCTCTACAGCTGGCTGGGGCACGCTCTTAAAACAAAAGCCTTTACTTTTTTTATCTTTCCTTCCCGGACAATCGCCTGTGGGAAAATTACAGAAGCTTCCAGAAATAGAGTTCTTATGAAGCCAGTTACCTGTCAGCTTCAGCGAACAAATACTGCCCACTTGTAAACTTAACAAAGGCCCCCCTGCATCAAAAGATTCCTTGGGAGCCATCCATCCCACATCCACCCCAATTCCCAGGTTGTGAAACAAAGGGTTGCCGATAAATTGGATTGTTTCCAAAGAGCAGAGTTGGGCCATATCTTTTCAGTGAGTCCCGTGTCTTGCTTAGAAATACATCAGAGGGTTTGATCAACTCTGTGTAGTCAGAGGTTTAAAATAGCACCATTTATTTGTCCTGGGCTGGTGTTTTCTCTTCCTTACATATCTCAAGGCGTCTTACCATGAGAACTGTTCTTCTACATTCAAAAATAAACAGTAATTGGCAGTGTGAGTCATTCACGGCCCATAATTTTTAGTCCCACTTGGGTTGGTCTAATTATACCCAAGAAGCCATGAAATATTAGAGCTGGGAGATCTTTAACTCCACCGAATAGATACAGAACACATTGTTACAATGTATTTTAGGCTTTGTGCATCCATCAGCTTCATCAACATAGACACAGCTATAGAAGCAATGAAAAGATAACCTCAGTGTGTCTAGATAAATGTTAGACACTTCACTTCTTTCTACTGGGCTGAAAAAAAAGCCAATAATAACAAAATAAAAACAATAATAAACTGATGTTATCTCATCACATGTAAAGAACTTTGACTGCCCTGAATATCAGCAAAGAGTATCTTTTAAGTTGTTTTGAGTTGATTGTGTTATTTCTGTTTCATCAGCTCACTGACCCACCTCATTTCTTTTATGATCTTCAGCATATCTTGAAATCTCAGGTATCCAACTCCTGACCTTGAGAATATTGGCTCTTAGAAATATTTGTTTAAAAAAAGTATTATAGATGCATAAATACCAAAAATTGGAAGCAACTAAGATGTCCTTCAATAGATGAATGGATAAACAAACTGTGGCACAGTCATATGGTGGGGAGATATGTACAATTCTGCAATAAAAAGAAATGAGGGGAAGCAGATGTGGCTCAAGCAGTTGGGTGCCTGCCTACCACATGGGAGGTCCTGGGTTTGGTTCCTGGTGCCTCCTAAAGAAGACAAGCAAGACAACAAGTTGACTCAACAGGCTGGTACGGAGAGCTGATGCAACAAGATGACACAACAAGATGATGCAATGAGGAGACACAATGAGGAAACACAATGAGAGACACAACAAGCAGGAAGTAGATGTGACTCAAGCGATTGGGCACCTCCCTCCCACATGGGGGTTCCCAAGTTTGGTTTCCGGTGCCTCTTAAAACAAAGAAGAGGAGCACACACAGACAGCATGCAACAAACAGGCACAGAGAGCAGACAATGAGAGCAAACAATGAGGCAGGGGAGAAATAAATAAATAAATAAAATCTTAAAAAAAAAACAAAACAAAAAAGCTCTCTAGTCACAAAAAGAACATGAAGGGACCTGAAAAGCATATTGCTAAGTGATAGAAATCAGTCTGAAAAGGCTACAGACTGTACAATTCAAATTATATGACATTCTAGAAAAGACAAAACTATACTGATGTAAAAGATCAGTGGTTGCCAGAGGTCCAGGGAGAGGAGGAGAAAAATGAAAAGGTGGAGCTCAGGGGATTTTTAGGGTTGTGAAACTGTTCTGAATGATGCTAAAATGGTGCATGCACAACTAACCATTTGTCAAAACCTATAGACCTGTACAACACAAAGAGTGAACCCTAATGTAAACTATGGGCTTTAATTAATAATAATGTATCAATATTGGTTCACAAATTGTAACAAATGTAGGGCAGTAATGCAAGATGATACCAGGGGAAACTGTGTTTATGAATTGGGAGTGGGGGGGTGGGGTCACATGGGAACTTGCCATTCTTTCAGTGCGGTTTTTCAATAAACCTAAAGTTTTTCTTAAAAAAAAAAATAAGGTCTATTATTATTTTTTAGGTCTATAACATCTCTTCTGGTTAAAAAAACTCAAACTGAATAGGAGAGGATGAGATGAAAAATAATTCCTGCTTGGCCTGGGCCATCCACCTGCCCATGGATTTACATTTCTTGGGACCCATTCAGAATTTTCTGTGACTATAGAGTGATACATGCTTTTATATCACAGAGAGATCATATAAGTTCCATATCAATACAATTTTGAGATTATTCAATAAGCAAACGTAATAAGATCGCCTCCTTTTCTTTTTTTTTAACATCTCCATAATTGTTGCTACGGATACATCAATTCATTTAAACACCATCATTTTTCTCCCATTACCCCAACCACCTCTGACCTGGGGAACTCAACTCTCAATGAGCAGGAGTCACCTGGGGACATTTGAAAACGCTCAGTGCCTGGGCGTCGCCCCCTTAGAGGCTGAAGCATTTGTTCTCTGGTGGAGCCCAAGTAGCTGCCTCATTTTCCAAAGTTCCCCGGGGCAGTTCTAGTGTGTCTTTGGGGTTGATAGCTCTGTAACAGGCTTTGCTCTCCGTCCTTGCTCCATGGCAGTCTATCCTGAACTCAGAAGACAGAGAGGTCTTTTTAAAACTTAAGGGGAGCAGCTGTGGCTCAAGCTGAGCTCCTGCTTTCCGTGTGGGAGGTCCTGGTTTCAGCCCCCCAGTGCCTCCTGAGAACAAAACAAGCAACAAGCAAACAAATGAAAAAGCCAACTCAGGGGAGCCGATGTGGCCCAGTGGTTGAGCCCTGCCTTCCCACATACAAGGTCCTGGGATCAATCCCTGGCCCTGGTAATTTAAAAAAACAAAACAAAACAAACAAACAAAAAAACTTTAGCAGAGCAGGTCACTTTTCTACTCAAAATTTGGCAATAGCTTAGTGTTCTCTTCTGAGCTAGGATTGCCAGATAAAATACAAGATGCCCAGTTGAAAATGACCTTCAGATAAATCATGAATAGTTGTTTTAGTATAAGTATGCTCCAAATAATATATATAAATATATATAATATATATATATTTATGCTGTTTATCTGAAATTCCAATTCAAAGTGGTATGTGGCCTAAGCATGTCCCAAATATTTCATAGGACATAATTATACTAAAAAAAAAAAAAAATGTTATCTCAAATTCAAATTCTACTGGTACCATGTATTTTTATTTGCTCAATTTAGTGACTCTTCTCAATAAAAGGCAAAGGTCTTTCAAGGACCTCCAAGGTCCGTCTGTCTTCTCTGTCTCTCTCTTTCTCCACCCATCCATCCATCCATCCACCCCCCCATCCATCCATCCATCCATCCACCTATCCATCCATCCATCCATCCATCCATCCATCCATCCACCCCCCATCCATCCATCCACCCACCCATCCATCCACCCACCCATCCATCCATCCATCCACCCCCCCATCCATCCATCCATCCATCCATCCATCCATCCATCCATCCAGCTATCCATCCATTATCTGTATCTATCTTTCTATCTAACCTATCTATCCATCCATCTATCTTTCTATCTCTACTTATATCTATCATCTATCTAGCTTTCTAATCTTTCATCTATCACTAATCTCTCATCTCTCATCTACTCATCCATCCATCCATCCATTATCTATCTATCATCTATCTATCATCCATCAATTATCTATCATCTATCTATCTATCTATCTATCTATCTATCTATCTATCTATCTATCTATCGCTACCCACCTAACTACCTATTACTAACCTCTCATCTACTAATCCATCTATCCATCCATCCAACCATCTCATCCTTTTATCTATCTATCCATCATTTCTCGCTCTCTCTCTCCATCCATGTACTTACACGCATTTAATATTAATACATTTATACACATGTAATTCTAGGCAATATTAATATAGGAAAGTATTACCTTCTGCATCCTCTTTCCATTCTTCCCACCCCCTCTCTTTCCTATTCTTTGTATTTCCCCAGTACTTTGTGTATTCTAGCTTACTCTTTTTTTTTTTTACAGTCATCAATTTTAGTATTTATTAAAAGGTGGAAGACAAGGAAAATTCCTTTCAAACTCCAAAAAAAATCTTGCACCTTTGCTAAATGCAAAATGAATTTTGAGATACTTGCTTTACATGATGATGAACTTTTTCAGAGGATAACTGAATGTAAATTTACTCAAAACAATGCTAATTTATTATTTACAAAAATGATCTTACCTGCCATCACTCTTGGGGAAAAAAACTGTATTACACTGAGGAACATTCATGAAATACCTTGAAGACTCAATGACCCAAGAAATAAAGTCTTCCCTATAACTCCATGACCTACCTCCTAGCCCCACCAAAAGTTATAGAATGGATTAAAAATCAATATATGTGGAAACAGACATAGTATTTCCAAAAAACAAACTTAAACACAGAGAAATGCACATATACATGCATACACACATAGTCTGCGCCATATCAACCTAATATTTAGTAAGGACAATAGCCTTATTGACAAGGAAGATAATGAATATGGCTTTAGTAAAGGTTTTAACTAAACATCACAAATGCTTAATTCTTTTGTCTAGCTTACTCTTTCATTCACTAATTTATTGTCCAATGCCTCTCCCCACTATGAGGCAAGGAATCTTGCTCTGTCTTATTCTCAGCTTTATACAAATGCCTAAGATGGGTGCCTGGTACCTGGGCAGAGCCCGGAATTCCCTTTGGAGATGAACATAGAGTTCAGGGCCTCTTGCTTTTTTCTGATGCCTATATATGCTTTCATTGCCCCCTTGACAGGTCTTTGCTGCACTGCGTTGCCTTCCTCACATCCCCTCAGGCATGTAGGTGTGTATTTTCATATCACACAATCAGCATGAGCCTGGCAGGGCTGCCTATGAGAGTCCGCAACTTTGAAAATGTTGATAGCCATTTCCTAATTATCCTGGGAAAAGGTCCTGTTGATTTATGCTGCGCCTTGTAGGGCAGGGCAATGCCTGCTGCCCAGGGCTGAGGCTGGGTGAGTCAGGGGCCGAGTGGGCTAATGGGCATTTCAAATCCATAGAGCGCTTGGGCATCTTTTCACTTCCTTTTTTTTTTTGCTCCCTTACTTTGGAGATGTTGGGTCAAGCCCCTCAGCCTTGAGTGCCTCCATTTCATTTCTCTATAAGGGATCAGAAATTATAGTACCAAATTCCTAGACTTGAGCAAGAAACTGCAAGTTACTATTTGCTTTGTAAATTAGTTCATGGAATTGTATATTATGCATGCTTTAAATTATGTAGCCATCTACACAAACATATACATATATACAAAGACATAAGTATATTCAAACATATGGTTACATATATGGGTTTATATCCTACTGTATTTCAGTTTGTATTAATATATATGTGTGTGTATCCATGTTTTATGTGTGAGTGTATATATGGGTTAATATATATTTATGTGTGTGTGCTTGTATAAATATCTACATAAAAACATATGTGTGTTCTCTCCTAGCTTATAAAACCCAAACATGCCTTTTATTTATAATTCTTACAAAAGACTTCCTATTACCAAATTACATATATTTTTAAAAGTCCATATTTTCATCTAATGCCCCAAGGTTTTATTTTTTAACATACATTTTTGTAAATAAAGAATTCATTTTGGTGTAAGGAGCAAAAAAGGAATCCAGCTTTAATATTTAATATTTTAATATCACTGAATTGTCTGAAGAACATGTACTGGATCATCCATCTTCCCTTGAAAATGACTCATACATTGTGGTTTACTTCTAAACTATAATGTCATCAAATGTTTATCTTGTGCTTTCCTCTCCGATACCAAACTATTTTAAAAATCCAAGTTTTCTCACAAAGCTAGTTCCCATCTTATTGCAAGCCTTATTTTTCAGAAGTTTAGAATTCTTTTTCTCACATTTGTTCTTCCAGATAAACTCTAATTTCACTTTGTGCAGACCTAACACACACTTGGACTGGGATGGCACTGACCTGAAGCACTTGTTGAGAAAGAATTACAGTGTAAATGTTTTTCTCCAAGGTCAGAGTATCTGTTTCTACTTAGCTAAATATCTTCACGCCCTTCAGTCGTTTTTGAGTTGGCTTGTTACTCAACCTGTACCAATAGTATTGATGACTAACAAAAGCAAGAGATGTGAAATAATCTGCTTCGCTGATAATACTTACTAAATGTTTTCTTACTTTTCTCCTGGAAATCAAGATACATTACAGAATTCCAATTTTTTTTTTTTAGGAAGATAGCTGATCAAATCCATCACTTTATAAATACTGATTTCCAAATCTCTCATATTATATCTTTCATGAAATCATTTAATGTATGTTCTGTTTCTTCATTATATAAAATTATATACGCTTTTAGAAAAATGGGGGAAAAATAAAAATAGAGATTCTCCTAATTCAGACACTTAACATTTTTGACATTATTTCTTTCCACTTTTTTTTTAGGTCATCCTTTTAGGTAGTTAAAATAGAATGCTTATGAAACACGGATTACTGCCTATATTACTTAAAACCCAAATATCATTTTCTTTTTTTGTTTACTGTTTATGAAGAATGGAAGCATTCTCCTACTTTTGGATTCTGAAGTTTGTTTCTATTTACTTCTCTATAATAAAAGCTTCCATGAATAATGGGTAACTAAAATCCTGCAGCTTATTTTCTATACTCTGGAATTTTAAATTTGAAAAATAAATTCTTAGAAATAGATTTAGTGGACAACATGATCATTTCTAATGCCACAGGCATTCTACTGTAAAATGACACTGGTTGACATTACAACCAAGAGATTATCAGAACGTTTCAACTTTCTGGTGGTATAAGGATTAAAAAGTAAAAAGTCACCACATTTGTTCTTTTTTTTTTTTTTAATTTTATTTATTTATTCATTTATCCCCCCTTTGCTGCTTGTGCTTGCTGGGTCAGCTAACCACGCCGTGCGGGCGGGCTTGCCTTCACCAGGAGGCCCCGGGAACCGAACCCGGGGCCTCCCATATGGTAAACGGGAGCCCCACTGATTGAGCCACAGCCGCTTCCCATCCACATTTGTTCTTAGTTGCATTGCTTTATTAGTTATTATAAAGGATTCTCTCCCTAAAGAATGACCCATAGTTATGTCCTTTTTTCTTGTTAATTTAATTATGAATATCATTAATGAATATCTTTTGTTCATTAGCTTGGGTAATAACACTTTTCTTATGCACTGTGCATGCTTTTTGTAAATATATTTTCATTTTGTTTATATTTTGATAACTTTTTTGTTATGTAGTCAAAGCTATTTATCTATAATTGTGGTTATTTCTATCCTCCATGTCTACCCAGTGATCTGACAACTGACATTTCTATTTTGTGATGATCATACTGTTTTAAGTTTTATTTTTCCCCCAGTTAAACCTTATACTTCGGGTAATTATTTTAATATGGTAGAAGGAAAGAAACTAAATTAGCTTTTTTTCCCCCCAAAAAATATAACCATGGATACAAATTTCTTACTATGTCTGGAGACATATACACCTTGGTTTGATATAAGTTTTCTAGAGTTAGATGTTGATCTTTGGATTAATGAAAAGTTTCAGGGACAAAGAGCCTCAGAAAAAAAGGAGAGAAAATCCTATCTTACTCAAATGACTTCTAAATGTTAAGGCTAGATTGTTTTCTGTTCTAAGGGAGATGATTTGGTTAATATTTCCTTCCCTTTTCCATTTTGAGGTCAAAACCTTACTAGCATATTAGAAGGCACATCAAAGGCTGTCTTTCATTAACTTAATCTTAAATTATCTGATGTCCTAAATCTTGTTGGTCTTTACTAGGTTTTTTGGGGGTAAAATGTTACCTTTGACATTTAAATTAGGAATCCAGTAAAACAACCACCACATGGGCCCTATAATATTATCTTCACTCTGGCGTGAATAATTGCTTTTTCAAGTGCATTTTGCCCATCTTTTGGGAAGCATTATGCACCCTTGCTCCTTCAATGCCATGGGCGAGATTTTCCACAAACCTCTCCAGTATTTGAGAAGTAAATACTCTCAAGCATCTTTTGGGTGGGGGAGTAAATGAGGGTATTTTAATTACAAGCCAGAGCCAGTGTAGCATTCTCTAATGAGTAGTCCCCATAGCTGACCATGTTACTATCCTCAAAGCATTCCTGTATGGTTTTCTTTCAAATCCCTCCAGAAAAAATCTCAAAATAAATAGACAAGTTTAGAAGCATTATTTTTAAGTCAGTGCTTGATGCAGGACCAAAGGAGTCTTTAGTTGAACATTCTAACAGTTAACTGCCTTCTAATTGTCCATATTTTTAAATATTAATACGAAGAGAGAGCGGCTTAGGTTTTTTTTTTTTTTAAAAAAAAAAAACAACTAAATTATGTTATTTGAGCATTTTCCAAGCCCACCCCCTTTACCCAGTTACTTGGACACTCCGATTTCTACCTGGCTATGAGCCCCTTAACAAATTCAAGACCTCCCTAACCTGGCAACTGTGAAAAATTACTTTTAGTCCCAGGAAAAGACGTTTCTAAGTCCGTTTAACCCTAGAGATGTTGCCTGGCTTGAAAATATATACTGGGGCCAGGACCCTACTTCGACATATGCAGTGGAGTTGTTTTAAAATGCTGACTCATTTCCATGAATCCTCTCCAAAGATCTTGGAGCCTGCAGACATGGTTTGTCAGAGATGATTCAGCCCGGCTCGCACGGCAGAAGGCATCTGATTGCTGTGGTTATACGCATGATAATTACAAAATCAGCTTCACCATCTTGGATTAGACCTAGCTCCACGGACAGAAGCACAAGTGCTAAGGAATGTAATAGAATACGAGCTACTTCTGGGTCATCATGAATTGCTAATGCAGGAACAAAAACAAACCCGGAATGCTACCGTCCTAGGACAAGGCACGGGTGAGAGGCGAGGATGGCACAGTTACGAGTGCTTCTATCTATCCTTGCAAGGCCAGAACGGGATAAATGTTCAGTATCGGAAACGATTTGGAGATGAACGGAGCATTAGGATCCTAGGTCTGCTGGAACAAAGTACCACAAACAGGGAGACTTAAAGCCACAGGAATTCATTGTCTCACACGGGTCTGGAGGCCACAAGTCCAAAATCAAAAAGTGTGCAGGGATGTGCTTCCTCTGGAGGCTCCAGGGGAGGGTCCATCCTGCCTCTTCCAGGATCTAGGGTCTCCAGGTTCTCCTTGGCTTGTGCCCACCTCACTCCAGCCTCTGCCTCCACGTGCCTCTCTTCCTCTTTTGATAAGGACGAGTCACACTGGATTTAGGGCCCACCTACTCCTCTTATGATAATCTGCAAAGATACTCTTTCCAAATCAGAGCCATTCCGTGGTTCCGAGTGAACATGCATTTTTGGGGAAACATTCCTCAACCCAGTACAAACAGAAACACCCAAGAAAGCCCTGTTAAATGATTTTGCAACGCACATCTGAGAAAATGGGAAAGAATACGCTAATGCATGGGCCATTAGCTCCCTAGTACATCGGAGGCACTCAATATAAAAGGCTTTTCTGAATAGTCCTAAGAGCTGAATACTGAAATCTGGTCCCCAATTACCTTATCCGAATGAATTTCCTGATGACTTCTAAGACCAAATGCTAAGTGGGCACATCAGACAGGCTTGAGGTGATGGGATCACCCTGCAATGAGATGGAGTAGGTACCCTTGTTTAGTCCAGCTTGGAAGTGATCACAGTATTGTCTGGAGAACTGGGAAATGGCCTTTCTGGAAGTTTGTAGATTGTGCCAGATGCCCAGGGAAAATCCAGCTGGACCAAACACGCCATATAATCAACCACCATAGATATTTGCAAGTATCTGTTTAGTTAGTTGAACGAGAGGCTATTTTACTTATGTGTATATATATCAATATCGATGTACATGCATGGATATATATGTATTCTGAGTTAATGATCTGTAAAAAGTATACAGTTGTTTGTTTTTTTTTCCCAGCTTTGTAACATTTAATTTTTCTCCTGGTGTTCCTTTCTCGTTTTCCATCAATTCCATCTTAAAATGGACTAGATTTCAAGAAACGTTTTGTACTGTCCCTTCTATTCCTTTCGGCTAAATTAATTTGTCTTTAGTAGAAGTCTATGGCTTTGATTCCTCTAACACTTAACAACCTCTTCACCTACTGCACGTAATTTCTAGTTCATTCCAGAACGAGGCAGGCTCCATTCCTAGGGTATTACAGACTTCAGGCTTTCCTCGCTCCACAACAAAAAACACCTTCCGTAATGAGCCTTTAATGCCTCTTTACAGGGAATCTACCTTTTAGTATTTACAGTAATATGCTGTGGTTTCTAAAGGTTTATGATCCTTCCCAGATGAAAGCGACTTTGTAAAGCCAAGTGTTGAGAAACGCAGCCGGGGTCAATCTGCTGTCTCTGGATCACGCTTTTTTTTGCTGGGTGCAATTCCAAGGGGAAGAGTCCCTGCTCTCTCGCGTGTAAAACCCTGAGCCTTGCCAACGTAGCTCGTCAGCTGGCAGCATCTTCAGGGGCGCGTCCGCGTGGAGAAGGCGCGCGCACGCTGGGGAGGGCTGAGCTTTCCACGCGCGGACGGTCCCGGGTGGCCGCCAGCCCCTCCGCGGGGCGCCGATAGGCGGGGCGAGGCGTGACCTTGTCCCAACGGCGCGCGGGCGCCCCCGGGCTCGCGAGGCGCATTTTTCGCGTTCCTGCTCAAGATTTGGCAGAGAGGAGAAAGCGGGCTGCCCTCCTCAAAATGCAGGTGGGGGGCGGCGAGGCTGCCAGAAAGCCACACCCCGAGCCGGCCTCCGACTTCCTGTCGCCACCCTTCGCCAGCAGGTTGACACGTCCTCCCTCCCCACCACCCGTGTCCGATCTGAGCTGTCCGAGGGCCGGGGTGCCGACACCCCCATCGCAGAATAGCAGGCAGCCCCCTCAAACAACACGGTTTGCCCTCTTGCTCCTCAAAGTGTGGTCCGCGGACCGGCCGCCCTGCGCCTGGGGGTGGAAGGCACCATGCCCGCCGCGGCAGAATCTGCATTTCCACCAGGGCTGCCAGAGCGCGGACAGGTCCATTCGGATTTCGCATAAGCACGGATCCCTTTTTTTCAGTATAAGGATGTCTCAGAATTGCACGAGACAAACTTACACTAGAAAAGCAAAATCCACATTTCCCGGGAGCCCCGTGTTCTTTGCCCCGCTGCCCCCAGCACTTTTAAAACCCGTGGCCAATCACGTTCCATTCATCGCAAGTCTCTCCCTCCTTAGTTTTTCATGTTTATTTTGAAACAATTACAGATTCTCAGGAAACTGCCAAGAAACCGGCAAGGAGTCCCGGGCACCCGTGGTCCGCCTCTCCCAAATCCAGTATCTTGCAGAACTGCCAGCCAAACTCAAAGCCAGGAAGTGGGCACGGCCCCGGCATTTCCTCGGCTAAGGCTCGGGGAGCCCAGGTCCCCCGAGCCAGAGCGCGCCGGCGGGAGGCGACGCGTCCCCGCCCTCCACTCCGTTGTCGGTTGTTTTTTAACTTTACTTGGGCTCGATCACACCCTCCCTGTCCCCGCTCCTCCCTGTCCCGCCTGCCAGCCTTCCGCGCGGGGAGCGCTCTGGGGGTCCCCCCAGACTCAGGGCGGGGCCCAGCACACCGGGCCGCCGCCGGAGCCCTTGGCGGCCACCGCGGAAAGCCCGGGCGCGGGGAGGCAAAGCGCGGGGAGGCCGGGCGAGGGCGCGGCGGGGGCGGAGCGCGGCGGGGGCGACGCCCCCCGCCCGCGGG
>JAKSZT010054573.1:5298600-5362511 GCA_026826555.1 Tolypeutes matacus
CAGCGCCCTGCCCCCGAGGCCCGCGGCCGCTACGACCAGCTGCTTCTGCTGCTGCTGCAGTGAGCGGCGCGCCGCGGGAGTCCCCGAGCCTTTGTCCCTCCGGCCGTGCACCGGGAGGCGGGGTCGCGCGGGGGGCGCGCCGAGCAGTGTCCGGCGGCCGCCGCCGATGCCGCCGCGCGCCGCCGCCTCCGCGCCGCCCTCCGAGGCTGCGTCCCAGGAAGGCGGGCCCCGGGGACCTGCGCGCGTCCCCATGGAGGCGCCCGGGCCGGCCGCGGCGGCCGAGGCGGGGGGCGCCGACCTCGGGGATCGCGGCGAAGACATTCTGGAGGGGACCCCCGACGGGAAACCCGCGCAGCGCCTCAACCCCGAGGCGCCGTCGCCCGAGCCGCCCGCCTACAGGCTAGAGGACTTCGAAATGCTCTCTGTCGTGGGTGAGTGCCACGCGCCGGATCTGGGGCGCGCGGCTCCGCCCGGGACGCTGCGGTCAGACAAAGGGCCCCGCGTGCCGCCTCCCGGCCGCCTTCTGGGGAGGGTCCCTGCATCCCCGGCTCCCGGTGCGCTCCGAGGGTTGGAGGGCGCCCCTCACCGAGCCTCCTCGGACTGTGGGCTGCCTGTCCCTGGCTCGGATCGCTCCTCATTTACACCCCCTCCCCCGGTGTCAGGCCAGCCCGAGGTCACAGAGCTTCCTGCGGGCCACCTCGCAGCGGGGACCTCGTCCGCCCCTCCCAGGCAGCTGTCCCCAGGCCACCCTCCCACGATCCGCGTTGACACAGCGCGTGGAATTTAAAGAGCTAGCGGAGGGCGGGGTGGGAGGTGGAAAGAGCCGCTGTGTTTCGGGGGACAGGCGTCCTCTGGCTTAACTGGGGCGGGGGGACGTTGTTGGAGATGAATTAGGCATTTCTTGACATCGCATTTACTTTTCTTCTTGTTCATCTTGAAACTCGGGAATTCTTTTATTTGGCACTTTCCATTCCTTCTGCCCTCTGGCGTGAACTTGACCTCAACTGGGCAGCTTTAAAGTAGGTTTCAAGTTCTCTGGGCATTTGGCGCCCTGAACGCGCAGCCCGGAGTGGGTCAAACATCCCGACCAGACGTGGGCGGGGGATTTAAACTACCCGCACTAGCCAGCCAGCGGCTTCTTAGCAACGCTTCGTTGCTAAGGGGGCTGAGCCAACGTGTTGCTTCTTGGGAACTAAGGGGACAGCCTTTGCCTCCAGGGTGCAGAGATTCCCAGTCCTCTTAGATTTGCCTCTCCTCCTGGAAACAAGGAAACTAGGCCCGAGGGAGCAGTGCCCCAAGGTCATCCCCCTGACTTCCAGGACCCAAAGGCTGCCAGTTTCCTCAGAAGCGCAGGCAGAGGGAGGGACTTCTCTTTCTTTTCCGGGGTTTTCCTTGCAGATGTGCGGTTGGTGATGAGGAAGGGACCTGATTTGGGAAGGAGGGAGTGGGAGGAGGGCGCTGGGCTGGAAGGCCGTGTCACAGGTGTCTTGAGGTTGGGGTTTTGGAAAGAGCATTCCGCGGACACGTCTGTGGACATAGCATTTCTCCAGTAACCCCGGCTCAGCTCCTCTGCCTGGAGTTGAGGGGAGAGATGTGGGTTCTGGTCTGGAGGGAGGAGAGAGGGGCCCGGGGTTGGCGGGAGGGCAGGGTCGAGCGTGCCTGGCGATGGAGTTGGCCTAGGAATGGAGAAAGTCGTCCACATGGGAAGCTGGGGGCCTCCACAGGGTCTCCCCTCTCCAGATCTCACTGCATATGTGCCTTTAGTCTTTCTCTGTTTCTCTCCCACTTGTGCTCCTTTTTCTCTCCCTATGTGCAGGCAGTAGGCTTCTCAGAAGCTATGTTGGATCCACTTAAAACCTGGGTGTGTTTGGGTGGGGGGGTGGAGGCTGGGGAGGAAGACACCCCTGCAGTTACAGCAGTAGGGGGGAAATACGAATGCACAACGGGAAGTTGAAGGGGGACAGGCCGCCCCCTGCCCAAGGTACCAGCAGTTATATTTCTCTGGAGTCCCTGGGTGGGTCTGCTATGAAAGGTGCTGGGAGCCAGGGCAGGCGGGGGCTGCAGAGGTGACACGCTCTGCCGCCTGCAGTCACGTGGGGGTGGATGATGCCCAGTGGGCAGAGGGTGCCCAGGGAGGAAGCTTGCCCTTTTAAGAGAGGATGTCACCGGTTTGGGGTGATTGGAGAGTTTCGGTAATGGATGGTAGTGATGGTAGGACAACCCTGTGTGTGTACTTAACAGGACTGAATTATGTATTTGAATATGGTTAAAAGGGGAAATTTTAGGTTATGTGTTACTAGAATAAAAATTAACAAACATAGGACCACACAACATACATGATGAACCCTAAAAGGTAAACTACAGTTAATAGTATAATTACAGTGATATTGTTTCATCAGTTGTAACAAAGTGTCACTAATGGGGGTATATGAGAACTCTGTATTTTCTGCATGATTTTTCTGTAACCCTGCAACCGTTCTAATAAAAAAGAAAGAGAAAAAAAGAATGTTGCCACGTGAGGGACCACGAGGGCTGGGCAGGGGTAGAACTTTCCTGCTGGGATTTCTTCTGCACTGTGGGCTTTCCTAATGAGGAAGGATGATTCTTTTTCAAGAAGATTTTCCCGGATGGCGTGAAGCATCTGCACCCTAACCTTCCCATGCCAGGAAAATAAGTTCCCTTTTAGCTCCTCCTTCCCTTTTCTCCACCATTCCTTACCACCCTTTCCTCCCTGCCCCCAGCACATACCCACATGGTCTAACTTGTCTTTGGGATTTCTTATGCAGCTACCCACTTGGGCAGTGCCATGGCTGGGAACCTTCTAGAATGAGTCCGGATGACACCAAAAGGCTTATAATTCGTCCCAGAAGTTCTGCTTGAAGTCCTTGCCCCACCCAATGCTGCATTTTAGTCTTGTCTGAGTTCCTCTCTCCTAAGTTGGGTGAATCAGCCAGTAAGCTTCCTAGGTGTCTACATCCTCACCTCGGACTCTGACCTGGGCACACAGGAGGCCCCTGGAAGTATTGAGAAACAACGAGAGTGACAATCCCAGCAGGTAACACTTGGGCATGCACGCACATTTCTGCCCAACTTGGCAAAGCAGTCAGTTGTGTTTCTGATCAACCAAACTATTGCAAATTGTCAGAGTTAAAGGTTGACCAGTTTTCCATGAAGGTGGATAGTTTGGGAGAAAGCAGAGTGTACGTTTGTGAGAGATTGGATGGTGTAACTTTAAAAAATTTTTTTTATTGAAGTATATCATTCTTATATGAACATGCATAAACACTAAGTGTATAGTAAAGGTTATGAACTTATAAAATAAACATGCATATCATCATACAGGGGTCCCATACATCACCCCTCCACCAACACCTTGCATTGTTGTGAAACATTTGTTACAAACTATGCAAGAGCATCATCAAAGTATTACTACTAACTATAGTCCATATCTTAACATTTGGTGTATTTTTCCTCCAACCCATCCTAATTTTTAAAAATATATTTTTTATTACAGAGGTTGTGAATTTACAAAACCATCATGCACATGTGTAGAATTCCCATACAACACCCCTTCACCAACACACCACACTGGTGGAACATTTGTTACAGATTGTGAGATAATATCGTCAGACTGTTACCACCAGCCATGGTACATTTTGCATGTTTTTTCCAGAGGCCCATTAGCAACATCGTACGTCTTTGGCATTGATGCAAGAGTTTTACAGACTTGCTGTTAACTGTAGTCCACAGATTAGGATGGTGTAACTTTTTTAGAGCACAGAAGCAAGTTCGGGGCAGACGTGGTCTAGCTTCATTATATAGATTTTAGAAACTCGATTTGGCAACATCACACGAGTGGTTTAGAACTTGGTCCTCCAGACTTTTTTGTCCATTTCATTTGGCCTTGCCTGTGCCCAGGGCGAAGCACAATGCCACTATTAAAAACAAATTAAAAAAACTTTTTTTTGAAATAATTATAAACCCACAGTACAGAGTCTCATGTCTTCGTCCAGCTTGCCCCCACGGTGACATCTTACAGAGCTCTGGCCCAGAATCTCAACCGGGACGTCGACTTGGGTATATTCCCACTAACGAGACCACATTGTTCAGTTTCCACCCGTTTTTTTTTTTTTTTTTTTTACCAGGAGGTCCCGGGGATCGAGCCCAGGTCCCTCCATATGGGAGATGGACGCCTAACCAGTCGAGCCACATCCGCCCCCTCCACCCCTTTTTATATACACTTGTTTTTGTGCATGAGTGCGTGTGTGCGTGCCTGGTTAAGGACAGTGCCATCCCATGTGTGGATTCCTTCAGGCACCACCACATTCAAGATTCAAACTCTTTCATCAACACAAAGGAACTCCCTTGTGCTTGATACCATTTATTTATTTTTTTCCTATCACACATCACACTTTCTGAAAGTTTCACCTTCTTAAGATGAGAGACCTTCCTTAACGAATATTTAAGGAATTGACTGTCTCACAGCTTTGGAGACCAGAAGTCCAACAGCAAGATATTGCCAGGACTGTGCTTGGTCTTAAACCTCTAGAGGAGAACCTGCTCCCTGCCTCCCTTCTGGCTTCTGGCAGCGGCTTGCCGGCGACCCAGACCTGCTCTGTCTCCAACATCACGTTTTTCTCTCCACTGTCTGTGCCCAGATTTCCATCTTCTTATCAGAGCCCACCCTAATCCAATTTGGCCTCATCTTCACTAATCACATCTCCAGAGACCCTATTTCCAAAGAAGGTCCCATTCACAGATCTGGGAATTAGGGCTTGACCATATCTTTTTTGGGGGAAACACTATTCAGCCCATAGTAGCTGCTTATGATTATTTTCCTCCTTTCAGACAGGTTTTCTCTTGCATTCTTGGTTCCCTGAAAATGGCCGGGGGACCCTTTCCTGCCTCTTCCTGAACTATTATGTACCCCTCTCCTATCCCATAATATACCTCTTGGATGAGTAGAATGTGAGCTACTGACATGAAAATAGTCTTGTATGCACTGTTTACATCACCCATCAGAAGGGAGAACTGTTTATTGCTTGACAATACACAGACACTTGGGTGTGGCTCTTTAATCTTAATTATCTTTTGTGGGTGCCTGCTCCGAGTGAAAGACAATTTCAGTCTAATAGCATCAGAATTTTCAAGAACTGAGACACAAAAGTTGGCAAGAGAATGTTTCAAGTGCGGAAGTACTGGTTCCTCTTTTAAAAATTGAAATTCACGTAATGATTGAATTGAAATTCACACGGCATACAACTGAACACTTCAGAGTGAGCAGGTCAGAGGCAATTAGCACAGCCACAAGGCTGGGCATCCATCACCTCTGTCTAGTTCCAAGATCAGCGTCACCCCAAAAGGAAACTCCATACCCATTAAGCAGTCATTCCCCATTTCCCCAAGCCCTGGCAACCACCAATCTGCTTTTGTCTCTATGGATTTGCCAATTCTGAGTTCCTCTTCATTTTGCAAACTCTCCTTTGCTCATCTTCTCTGGCTCCTAGAAGGATGAGGGACACGTTGGAAATGGGGATGCAAAGACCCGTAGCTCCCTGCTCAAGAGAAAAAGGGAGAAATAGGTCTTTTGAAAAGAGGCTTAAAAAATGCATGGAGTGAGATTGAGAAACTGGGACACAAGGAGTAATAATAAGAAAAAGTGGGCTAAGGAAAGACCTGCACAGGATAAAACTGGGGTACAGAAATGCAGTCAGACCGGGGGTAGGGAAAAGGGCAGTGATGGGCAAACCCCAAAATACATGTCCACCCAGAACCTTGGAATGTGACCTTGTTTGGAAAGAGGGTCTCTGTTGATGAAATGAGTTAAAGATAAAACCATCCTGCGTTATGTAGGTGGGCCCAAAATCCAATGACAAGTGTCATTGATGAAAAGAAGAGAGACACAGAGAGTGGAAGGCCACGTGGAGATGGAGACTGACACTGGAGTGATGCAACGTGGAGAACACGTGAGGCCACCAGAAGCCAGAAGAGGCAGGAAGGAGTCTCCTCTGGAGGATTTGGAAGGAGCATATATCTCCGCCCGTACCTTGACTTCCAGCCTTCGGAACTGTGCGAGAACACATTCCTGTTGTTTTAAGCCTCTCAGCGAGTGGTCATTTGTTATGGCAGCCTGGGAGACAAATAAGCTTGCCCAAGAGAATGGTGGAGCTGACTCCTCCATAGCCTTGACCTCATCCACTGGGCATGGAGAGCCCCAGAACTCCTTTCTCCAGATCCTTGAAGGTGGACGGCACCCAGTTACAATTTGGAGAGTGTCTTGCAGGAGGAATCTCAACATAAGATTGCATTTGGGTGTAGTAGATGCAATGGAGTCATGTGTTCGTTTCAGAGGAAGAGGCAGCCTGGGACACTGTGAGAGAGTTCATCCCCAGAGCTAGATGGAACCAAGACCTTCACCCCTTTCCCCGCCTCCACTCCTGCCCCGCCCCCTCTGTTCCCCTCCTCAGCATCCGTCCTCCCCAAAGTGAGCAGCCAAAGAGAACTTCATGTCAGGGGGACAGCCTCATCTAGTCACACCCTTGCCTGAATCCTCACGGCCAGACTAGACTTCAAAAGGTGCCATCTTGACTCAGTTTGTATGAGTTAATTGTGGCTTCTGTAACAAAGTACCACAAACTGGGTGGGCTAAAATAACAGGAATTTATTCTTTCACCATTCCGGAGGCCAGATGTCCAACATCAAGGTGTCAGCAGGGCTGTGCTTCCTCTGGAGTGTCTCCTTGACTTCCAGCTTCTGGAGATTGCCAGCCATCTTTGCCTTGTAGACGCATCACTTCAGTCTCTTGCTTCTGTTTCCCACAGTCTTCCCACAGCCTGCTTGCATTTCCTACAGTCATCACGCCACTCTCTTCTTTTGTTTCCTACAGTGTCTCTATTTCTTATATTATATTTAGGGCCTTCCCAACTGCAGTAGGACCTCATCCTAACTAATTCCATCTGCAATAATCCTATTTTAAAATAAAGTTGCATTCTGAGGACCTGGGGATTAAGACTTCTACATACCTTTTTTGGGGGGACACACACTCGAACCCCTACCACACTCTCCACTGCTTCACTTCTCTCTGCCTGTCTCCCTTGCCTTCCTTCTCCTGCATTCCTCCTGTGGGGGCGAAGCTGGCTGCCCACCTGCAGACTCCCATCAGAACATTCTGAAACCTCCAGAAGAGGGCTCCTATCTTCTCGTGTCTGGCCTGCCTTGGGTCCCCCATACGGGCGAAGACATGATGTCATGATTGTGTATAGACCTAGTCACGGGACAGGTCCCTCCACCGTTGGGAATGGACAGGGAGCCATCCTCTGTCAGGGACGAAGGGGCAGAGGAGATAATATGATACCCTCACAAGTATCACTTCCACCTTCCCCATATTGGGGAAGCTTCTAACCACCATGTTGTTTCTGTTTCTGGCAGGAGGCGTGTGTTCAGAATTCTAAGTAAAGCATTTTCCGGCTCTTTTGGGCAACGCCCTGGGGCTTCCTCTGTCTCCCCCCAATTTTTTTCAAGCAACCACAGTGCCACAACCTTCCCTGCCTGTTTGAAAGATTCTCTTTTTCTTTTAACCTCTACATTTGCTCTTTCTTACTTGAGAGAAGAGTCAACTGCTAATCTTAAAAGTTAACTTTTTGGGGGTTCTACCATGTGCCAGGCAGCTTACATCCATTGCACTTGATTTTCATAAGATCTTTGTGGGGATCGGGCTGCCTTTTTATATCTTCTTTGCTCTCGCACCCAGCACATGGTGCTCCTTGCCAAAGGACAAAAGCCCAGGGTAGTAAAGATGGAAAATGCAGCCTTTGGGGCCAATTGTTAGCTGAGCGTCTTTGGGCAAGTTCCTTTCATTTTCTCACAGCCTGTTTCTATCAAGGTCACGAATATATTGGGGTGCTGTTATGGATTGGGCATGATAAGAGCAGCTGCCCTCTCAACATCACTTATTCATTTATTCATTCATGCCTGGGGAGACCAGCTCATCCCTGTTCACCCAGCACTTTACCTGGGTAGCACTGAAAGTCCCACATCTTGGGAAACCCATCAGTCCTGGGTGAACTGGGACGGTTGGTTGTGCTATTCATTCAACTGACATTATTGAGCATCTTCTAAGTGCCAGGCCTGTTCTTGGATTTGGGACAGGTCCGTGAAACCAGTGCACAGACCACTGCCTTGTTGGGGCTTTCGTTCCAGAAAGTTAAGTAGTAAGTGCCATCTGGGAATATGGTGGTTTCCCACCATAGAACTATGGTCATAGAACCATGGGAAGGAAAAGGCAGGGCAGGGACATGGGGCTTGGGAGTGCCCGCAAAGTGAGGGAGCGTGGTACCATATGGAAGAAGATGGTTCAGATACACTGCCTTTTGCGGAAGGAGGTGTTTGATCTAAGCCTGGAAGGCAGGGCAGCGTTGGCCCTGGGATACTCAGCGAAAGACATGTACTCCACCCTGAGGGTATCAGGGTCTCCTGGAGGACTCCTGAAAACAGTGGTCAGCCCCACTCCATTTCTAATACAGTAAGTCTGGAGTGGGAACTGATAATTTGCGTTTCTAACAGGTTCCCAGAAGATGCTGAGGCTACTAGTCAAGGACCTGAGCTTTGGGACTCAACGGGCAGAGAGCAAAAGCTCAGAGCCTGCTTGACATGCTCCAGAAATGCCCAGGAGATCATTGTGGCTGGAGTGGATGGAGCAGGGAGAGAAATGAGGTCAGATCTTGCAGACATGACCATGTAGTGGGATCTTCCTTAGGTGCTGAAAGGCTCTCCTTGCTGCCTGTTGACAACAGACTGTTGGGGGTGGGTTGGCACGAACCTCTTAGGAGGTGAGAGTTCATGGAGATTTGAATCAGGGAAATCTCAGCAAGGTGGTGATGAATGGTTGGATTTTGGATGTCTTTTGAGATTAAGCCCATAGGATTTAAGTCAATGATAGTGTGAACCCCAAAGATTATGCCTACATCACTGGAAGATTGGAGTCACCATCAAGTGAGATGGTGAGGGCTGTTTAGAACCTTTTAACATTTTTTTTTGGAGAAGATCAAGTGTTCAATTCTGGACATGCTGAGTTTGAAATGTCTGTGAGATATAGCATCACCACAACCACCATCATCACTTTTGCCTTTTTCACCATCTTCTCCATCCCCCATCACCTCTGCCATCTTTATCATCTTCATTATCATCTTTTGACAGCTGTGAAACTTTTTAAAATTGAAATTCACATAACATAAAATTAAGCATTTGAAAAGTGTACAGTTCAGTGGCATTTAGCACATTTCACAGTATTTTGCAACCATCACTTCTCTAGTTCTAGAACATTTTCATCACCCCAGAAGCAAACCCAGGCCCATGGGCAGTCACTCCACATTGCCCCTGGCAATCACTAATCTGATTTGCGTCTCTATGGATTTGCCTTTTCTGGACATTTCATATAAATGAAATCATACCATATTTGCCTTTTTGTATCTGGTTTATTTCTCTGAGTATAATGTCTTCAAGGTTCAGCCACGTTGCAGCATGTATTAGACCTTCATTCCTTTTTATGGTGAATAATATTCCATTGTATGGAGAGACCACATTTTGTCCCTCCTGTGAAACTTTTTTTTTTTTTATTAAGCAGTTTTATTGAAATATATTCACATACCATACAATCTAGCCAAAATGTACAGTCAGTGGCTTTTAGTATAATCACAACGTTGTGCATTCATCATCACAAAAATTTTTAGAACTATTTCATTACTCCAAAAAGACAAATGCAACACCTCTTAGCACACCTCCTCTGGGAAACCTTTGCTAACACCATCTCCTTGACGGTCCCATTATGCCTAGTTTGGGATAGCGCCAGTTAGATTTGGTTCACCAGCCTTAAAGGCAACAAACACGATCCTTCAATGATAAAGGACAAAAGGTGATCGAGCTACATAGTTTAAAGAATATCTCCCTACTTCGTTTTGGCATCATTTTAGCTACTTGTCTGTGTGCATCATCACCCTCCCAAACTCCCATCTTTCTCTCCCAGTCACGTGAAACCTTCATATAAATGTGTGGTGACTTGTATTTAAGAGACGACTACCAGTGCCCATCAACTCTAAAGGTTCTTTGTTTATCCACATCATGCCTTTAATATTAAAAAGAAATCTACACAGTGGGCATTCTTCTTATTTGGAAAGGGAAGATCCCCTGTAGATACGGAGTATTGCTCTTTGTCTGGGGCACTGATATTTGGCTCCTGGTTCCATGGGGAAAGAAGAGTCTCTTCTATAAATGGTCCTAGGAAAACTGGATCTCCATGTACAAAAGAATGAAGGGGGACCCCTACCTCACATCGTATAGAGAAATCAATCCAAAAGGGATAAAAGACCTAAATATAAGGCCCAAAGTATAAAACTACAAGAAAACATAGGGAAACATCTTCAGGACCTTGTGTTAGGCAACAGTTTCTTAAACTTTACCCCAAAAGCATGAGCAACAACAAAAAATAGCCAAATGAGGCTTACTAAAATTAAAAAAAAAACTTTTGTGTACCAAAGGGCTTCATCATGAAAGTCTGTCCAAGAACAGGCCTGGCACTTAGAAAGATGCTTAATAACATCTGTTCATCCAACCCATTTCTGGTATTTTTGCATCAACCTTAGCAAACCAAGACAGCACATCCCACCAGGCTGAACTTTATAATAATAATAATAATTACTATTTCCGCATATAGCCCAGGCTCATGCCATTTTCAGCAACACATGGTGGGGTTACTGGCATGGATTTGGGGCTGGCCCCGTCCATTGGCCCCTCTCCTTTGTATGCTGAGATTATCTGACCGTCTCCAGCACAGGGCCACCTCCTCATTCTGACTCTGGAATTAGATGTCTGGGGCACGGTGGGGCCCCAGAAGAAGCCCACAAGCAGGTTCTCTTCTTTGGTCGACTTTTGTCATCTGTCTGATGGTCACAGGAACCGAATGAGCTCCCTCCGGCCACTGAAACAAGTTCCCCCAAACTTAGTGGCTTAAACCAACACACACTTATTATTTTACAGTTCTGCAGGTCAGGCGTCCAAAACGGGTCTTCCTGAGCAAAAATCAGGGTGTGAACAAGATTGTGATCCTCTTGGAGGCTTTCGGGAAGAACCCATTCCTTGCCTTTTTCAAAGCTTGTAAGTGCCACCCACATTGCTAGACTCATCCTTGAGTGCCACAAAGTCCAGCTACCACCTTCTCATGCTGCCCTGTCTCTGTGCTTTTCTTCCCACCTCTCCTTCCAGGAACCATGTGATCAAGATGGGCTCACCTGGGTAATGCAGGATTAGCTTTTCTTTTAAGGTCATTTGACTAGCAACCTTAATTTCACCTGCTGACCCACATTCTCCTTTGTAAGGTAATGTTTGCAGGTTCCAGGAACTAGCATCTTTGAGTGCTAATTCTGTCCACCCTACACACCGATTCCTCTAATACACAGTTTCCCTATTACCCTAAAAATGGCACCACTTCAGAGAATGGGGAAGGAGTTGTTACTAACTACATTCACTTACCCAACTCAAGAAACCATAGTCACAGTGTGGAACTCTTCCGTGGTTACCCAGGAGGAGTAAAGCCAGCTGTAATTAGCAACCAGTGTGACTCTAAGTCTTTGTGTGCATGTTGTGTTGAGCTCGTTGTGGTTTTCAGGTCCATGCTTCTTTGCTGCCTGCCTGGAAATCTGTAGGACTCTCATTGCCACTTGCAAGCAACATCGGTTCTAATGTTGGAATGGGGCCCCATTTCCAGGATTGTTGTAGGATCAAATGACAGGGACCTCCCTTCAAGGAGCTAGAGCCTGGTTGGGGATGGACTTTGGACATTCAGCTCTGAATGGTAGGAAAGGTGGACGCTGAGGTAGGTAGCTGCATGTTTCTTTGGAATCTCATAGAGGCAAAGCTTGAATCCCCCTGGTGGGAAGAGGGAAATAAGATAAAGGAGACAGAGGAAGAATTGCTTGCAGCAGGGATTCTTAACCAGGGGTCCATGGAAAGATTTCAGGGGGTCCATGAGCTTGAATTGAAAATTAAAAAAAAAAAAAAAAACCATTATTCTTGTGGGGGTGTGTTGGTACAGATGTGTCATAAAACTATCTGCTACTACTTTCTGAGAAGGGGTCCGTGGTTTTCACCTGACTGGCAAACGGGGTCTGTGGGAAAAAAAAAGTTAAGAACCTCTGGTTTACAGGGAGACTTGAGCACCAAAGAGCACTGGTTAATTTGATGATAAATTATTTTTTTTTGTAAACTTGGCAGGCTCTTTTTTGGAGGTTACCTTGTGGGGAAACAGAAGCAATCCTGTGAATGCCTTGAAGAAGTTCCAACTTCTCAGGAGCGGTTTCCACCTGCAGCGCAGGGCTTGGGGTCTCTGAGTCCAGGTTGTCCCGTAAGGGAGGATGTGATGCTTTCTGCTTCCCCATTAGGACACTTAAGTGGAAGTTTAGCTGGTATTCGGATTGCATTTGAATAGAGGGAAAAGTAATAACCATTAGCTACATTTGGAGTTGTCCAGCGATTCCTCCGTCAAAGCACAAGACGCCTTCGGGAGGCTCATCCCATCAGAACACCTTCCTAAAGGATAAAAATGGGAATCCAGGATGGGGATTCCTCCATCCTCCGGCAGGGAAGGACCCCACCTTCTGGTTACCTGAGAAGATGCAGAGATTCTTCAGGTGAGAGGAAGCTTGTCCCTAGGTAGGAATTTCTTGTAGGACACGTAGGCAGATTTTCCAGTTTCTTACCAACTGGGTGATGCCCTGCAGTGATGAGGCCCTGGGATCAGCATTCTCCTTCAACCTGGAGCTTAGGAAGTGATGGCCCCTAGACCTAGCATCTTCCCATCCCCCTCCCTGCCCGAGCACGCCCAAGGAGAGACCTGGGCAGCCAGTGGCTCTGCCCACCTTTGCAGAAAGACCCATTACCATGACCTGTACCTGCCGGTAACCATGGTGAAAATCATCCACCAGGTTATTAAAGAGAGGAAGTTGTCTCCCCACGTCCCTACTCAAATCCACACATTCCTACAGACGTTTGCAGCTCATGCTGTCATTTGTGGAACAAGGTTTCAAGTGCAACATTGGATTAATTCTCCTAGGTCGTTATTTTAGACATTTTATTGACGAAGCAACTGAGATTTCGATGCGACCTCTAGGGGGTTCTTTGAAAAGCGTTGACAGTTAATTAGGTGGATGACTTCACCTTGCTACATCATCATCTTTGGAGTCTTTATAAAACAAAGAGACTGGGCAGGTCTAGGGCTGGGTGTGACAGGCAAGAGGTTGCCACACAGAAAAAGTCCTGAGACACGGAGGGCCCTGGGATATTAGTTTGGATGGGCTGACAGAAGCAGGATTCGGTGTGTACATTTGCATGTCCACATGTTCAGAGCCTGCCATGACGGACAAAGAAAGGAGGAAATTCATGTTTGGGGACCATGTGTAAGGAAATCTGCCATCGGAGGTAGAAAAACCCAGCTTGCCCTGAGATTCCAAAAATGGAAACGCGTTGAGAAGCCAGACTGAGAAATTCCTCTTCATGGGAAGTTGGTTCCCTTTAATATTACACCTTAGGAGAAATTTACTATATTTTAAAAACCAGTTAACTGACTCAGAATGTTACCTGGTTACTTGAGTATAAACAGTTGTCATTTGAGCGGGTTTTATGAAAGATTTGTCTTCACTGCATCCTCGATCAGTTAAGCATTTTATTTTATTTTATTTTATTTTATTTTTTAAATCAGCTGACCATGGATGTGAAGTTTTATTTCTGAATTCTTAGTTCTATGGTCTTTATGTTTGTCCTTGTGCTGGTATCATGCTGTTTTTTTTTTTTTTTTAAGATTTATTTATTTATTTTATCCATTTTAAACCCCCCTTCTGTGTTTGTTTCTTGCCACCTCTTCTCATCCTCCTCCTCCAGTCTTCAGCAGGATTCGAACCTGGAAACCTCCGATGTAGGAGAGAGGTATTCTGCCACTTGCGCCACCTCAGCTCCTTAAGCATTTTATTTTGATACAGATTCTGCTTTACCAATTTTATTCCTCTTTTCAAAGAGTCAGATTTGGGTGTTTTGAATTGTTTTTTTTTTTTTTTTCTATTATAATTTCCTGTTTTCAATTTCATTGATTTCTGCCTTAAATTTTTGTAATTTCTTTTCTTCTGCTTGCATTAGGTTTCTTGGCTCTTCTTGTGTAAGAAATGCCAGCAGAAATTTCTTACTCTGGTTTCCCAAAGGGTTTTATTTGGATTCAGATTCTGGATTGCTCCTTCGGATGTCCGCTGGAGCGGAAAGTCATAACTCGGCACTACCGTCAAGAAAACCCGATCTTCCCTTTTCTCAAACTGTCTTCGGGTCAGCACAATAGGGCACCACCCATTTCGTTATTTGATCCTCTCCGGCTCCCGGACCCTGTTATTGTGCTATGCTTTATGGTGGTTTTAAGTTTCTCTCTCTGGAGCTGGCTTAGCTCCCCCAGCCTGCGTGTACCCAGCACTCCAGCTGGGTTTGCTTCTCCACGGAAGAAGCCGCAGAATAACGTACAGAGAAAACAAGAACACCTGCTCTAGAAGCTTGTCCTTACATTGAAGGCCAGCTGCTGTGATCTCTGGGCACTGGCCTTCCTTTACAGCAGGGATTCTTAACCAGGGGTCCGTGAGCTTGAATTGAAATAAAAAAAAAAAAACAAAAAAACCCACATTATTCTTGTAGGGACGTGTTGGTGCGGGTATCATATATTTATTAAATAATACACAGTAGAGTGTGCGCTTAGACGTCCCGTGGTTTTTCACTTGATTGGCAAAGGGGTCCGTGGATCAAAAAAGGTTAAGAATCCCTGCTTTAAAGGAGAAAAAGAAAATAACCATGAGATCAAAGTATCTTGTCCAGACGCTAACATTTAGAATAACCATTTCCATTTGGGGTGTTATTGGCAAAGCGGTAGGGAGGGAGGTATGGGATTGGTGGATGTTGGTTTGGTCTGGGTCCTTTATCTTTTGGGCTATCAGATGGATACCCTCTACCCTTCTGAAAATGAAACTTTTTAAAAAAATAATCAATGCCGTTAGTATAATCACAGTGCTGTGCATTCATCACCACTAAATATTTTAGAACAATTTCATTACTCCAGAAGGAAAAACTCCACACCCCTTAGACCCACCTCTCAATAACTCTGTCCTTCCCCAGCCCTCCATAACCACTAATCTCATTTCATCTTTATAAATTGATTTATATTTATGTTTAATATAAATGGAATCATACAATATGTAGTACTTTGTGTCTGGTTTCTTTTCACTTAGCATTGTACGTGTGTGTTTGACATTAACATCTTGTAACATTAACATTTTTTCAGTTTCAAAGAAAAAAACGTCTTATATATGCAATATTACACATTCATATTTCACACGAGGGTGAAAACCTTCTTTATGCAGTTGGCCGGTTATTTTCATGGCGTGTGTTTCCTGTGCCTTCAGTACTTGCCCACGTAGAATGATTTTACATTGGGGTGAACCAAGATACACTCAGATACACACTCAAGGTTCTGGCGGAGTTGGTGACAGCTCTTATGGCAACTGGAAACAGTGTAATTCTTTGGACTATGGCAAATATTAAACCCAAGAGACTCACCTACCTATCAGCTCAAGAACAAATGGTTATATTGTAGGCAAAAGCAGTCTTCTTATCCCAGAGCTTGCTGCCTGCTCTTTGTGGTGAACAGGTACAGCAAATGGTCTGCTCCAAAGATGGTTTATAAATCATTGGACTACCTTTGTCCAAGAAACGATGCCATGGCTCGAGTTGCAAATTGCTCACCAACAGAAGTTGTCTGATGATAGGGAATAGAAAATAGGGCCAGTATCAAACTAACCATTCAGCCAAAGGAATGACCCAGCCATGCAAGGATTTTTTTTCAGATGTTGGTGCAAATTTAGTAGGAATGCTGTTGAGAAGGAGTGTGTGTGACTTTGATCAAGACTTGCCGAAACCACACATTGTCTCTTTCTGTATTTTATTTTTGCCTGGACTTGAACTTGACTTCCCATAACACGTGGCTTGCCTTTTGCCTTGAAACGAGGTTTGGCATGCACTTACATTGCACAGGTCTGCCATGATAGGACTTGTATAAAAATGTGCCTCGGGTACATTACAAAGTCTCTTGTTCTAGCTGGACAAAGCTTAGAAATGGGAGATAGGGCATGGACTCGTTTTTTTTTTTTTTTAAAGAGATACTTGGATTCTGCCTGATTTCACAAAAAGCAATTAGCCTGCATCATATAAATAAAGAAGATGGGCTCTTAGCTAACGCAGTCTAACGCTGCAGAGACATGTTTTTTTTCTTTTTTTTTTAATGTTTTAATTTAAAAAAAAAATTTTTAAGAGGCACCAGGGATTGAACCTTGGACCTTGTACATGGGAAGCAGGTGCTCAACCATTGAGCTCCCCCCCCCCCCCCGCTCCCCGTAGGGACATTTTTGAGGCCATGCCCTGCTCCCTAACAATAAATAACTGTTCAGTGTGTTATTTATCCCCAAGGAAAACGAGGAAGTAGTAGAAGAATCTTGCTGAGGGATAACATGTTGGAACCACACTCTCAAATGGAGTGTGACACCCTGGAAATTCATGTACAGGTTGTGGTTTGAAGAGGGACTTGTTAGAATCACTTTCAATGGAAGGCAGTTCGACATCTGGCTGTTGCATATTAGACTATGGTATTTGTTCAAGCCTGTCAGAATGTCTATATTTAGCATTATTTTGGCTGTTAAATGATAGCAACGTAAGTGCTGAATGAGAATTTAGAAAAAGCAGATTATGAAGCCTAACAAAACTATGTCTCCTTTGCAAAGCATTACAGACTAAAAATACTTCCTTGTATTTTTACAAGGAAGGTTTGGAGAATGGAGACCCATTTAAAATACTCTGTTTAAGAGGCAGAACAAAATGCTGCTTGAAAGAGCAGGTGGATGGCATTTGCTGTAGGTGACGGCTGCTGTACTCAGCCCAGATTAATTTCCAGTACAGTGGGTATCTTTTTATATATCCCTCACAAACAAACTGGAAGCTCTTTGGCGTCCTTGATAAATTTTTCGAGCGTGAAGGATCCTGATGCATTGAGAGAGGCTGCTTTAAATTAACCATGAGGTCTGAGAATGCTAATTTGGTAACTGAGTGGAAAACAAAGGGTTCATAGTGCTTCCTGGACCTCCCAAATCTTTAGAGAAAGGAAACGCCTACTTGTTTTAGGAGAACCGTTCTCAGCTTTGTTTCTCTTATTGTTTGTTTTGATTTTCGTCTTAAGGCACCAAACTGAAGTTGTCAGTTGGCTGGCAGTTCAGCCCTAGGAACTGCCTTGCTTCCTTCCCCCAAATGTGGAAGTTCGTATCGCAACTTAGGTTTGGAGTAACTTTCCAAAGACATTGTCCCATTGGTTATTAACACTTACTGTGTTCAAGGAAGGGCACACGTTATTGGGGGAAATAAAAAGATGGCCAGGGCAGAGCTCATTTTTCCAAGAAGCTTACTAATGGAAATAACTGTAAGAAAATGGTAAGCATGAAAATCAAGGCTGATGATAAGGATGATAATCAAGTCACTGCCAAAGAATATAGAGTACAGATTTAATAGCAGATGTTTAATCTCGGGTGCTATTTGGATACACGAGGAAGAAGCAGAGAGGATGCCCAGAGCTTCTGGGGGACAGAGAAGGCTGCAAAGGTAGGTTATGTCCAAGTCACAGATGTGTATCCCTCGTGCCAGTTAAAAAAAGTTTCTTTTTTTTTTTAAGTGAAAGAATGGAGCTATGCAAGGAGGTGACGTAAGAAGCAGCAAGAGAGAGAAGAGATTAGACAAGAGGAAACAGGGAGTTTCTTTAGTCGAAAGCAGGGGTTCTTCATCTTTTTTTTCCATGGACCCCTTTGCACTCAGGTGAAATCCACGGACCTTTTACTAAGTCCACGCTCTACCGTGTATTATTTAATAAATATATCACACCTGCACCTACACGTCCCCACAAGAATGTTTTGTTTTTGAATTTCAATTCAAGCTCACGGACCCCTTGTCTAAGGGATTGTGGGGTCTGAATGATCTTATTGATTCCGGGAATTTTCTTGGCAGGTGCGTGCAAATCAGCTGAGCAAGTGAGCAGATAAGGGGACAGGGGTGCTGGGAAGGCCAGCTCCGTCTGGGTCCCTGGCCCAGCTCCTGGGACTTGGTAGCTCCTCTGACATGTTTGTTCAGCCAGCGGCCGAAAGAGCAGGTGTGCTGGTGAGGGGATCATGTACCTGCTGGGATTATAGAGTGTAGATCAACTGTAAGACTTGAAGAGTGAAGCTGGGGTTCAGGAAGTAGAAACTGAAAGGGTATCGGCTGCTCCTTTTCTAAAAGTCTGTCTTTTAGTTTATTTTTTTCCCCCACTGGATTTATTTATTATTTTAATTTTTATTGACGTATATCATTCATACATGAACATACATAAATAATAAGTGTATAGTAAAAGTTGTGAACTCACAAAGCAAACATGCATAACATCATACAGGGCTCCCACACATCACCCCACCACCAACACCCTACCTTGTTGTGAGACATCTGTTACAAATTATGAAAGAAGATTGTCAAAATACAACTACTAACTATACTCCTTACCTTACATTTGGTGTATTTTTCCCCCAACCCACCCTATTATTTTTTTTAATCTATTTTTATTACAGAAGTTGTGAACTTAAAGAACAATCATGTGCACCTGTAGAATTCCCATACGACACCCCTTCTCCACCATGTCTCTTAGTATTTTCAGAGGCAAGATAGTTGCAGAGAGATGGGGCAAGAATTGGGGCTGGGGTCTGCCTTGCTTTTGCTGTAACAAAGCGCCACGTCATGGTTGACTTACAGCAACGGGAATGTGTTCTCTCACAGCTCTGGAGACTGAAATCAGCGTGTAGGCAGAGCCTTGCTTCCTCTCAATTTGTAGGGTTCTGGCAGTGGCTGGAAATCCACGATGCCCCTTGGCTTGCTTCCGTCAAGTGGCTGTCTCTCTTTCTCTGTCTTTCTGTCTGTCCCCAAATTTCCTCTCCTTATAAAGAAACCACTGGTATTGGTTTAGGGCTCACCTGCATCCAATTTGATCTAATTTTCCCCAATAACATCTTCAAAGAGCCAGTTTCAAAGTAGGACTTGTGACTGAGGGGATCAGTGTGTCTTTTTTGGGGGGACACAGTCCAAACGCATTCCGGGGCCTTTAGAAGAAGGAGAATTTTCATACTAAAGGAACTCAGTGCTTGGTCAATGACGGATGTTGACAAAGGTCTCTGGGAAGGATTTGGGCTTTTAATAAGATATGATGGGAATGTCCTAAAGATCATAAAATTAACTTTATTTACAAGTTATACTATCGGTGTTATTTTTAAACAATAAGTTTAGCATTGAGCCCTTTCCCTTTCATGCATGAAATAAGAAATATCTCGATAGCTTTGGAGCAAAATACAGCCTTGAGCTATGATTATAAATAGCTTCTTTTATGTGTTGTCACCTGAGCTGTAAAAGCCAGGCCAGGCTCCGATGAGAATTTGGAATGCTGGCCTGACTGGTTCTGGAGTCACTGTCCCTGTTGGCAAATGTCAGTTTTTAGCCCCACGTCAGTGAACTTCACGTAGGGGCAAACGTGTTCTATAATCTGCATGGTCTAATGTAAACAGTAGCCTCAGCTGGCTTTTGGGCACCTGAAATGTGGTCCGTGTGACGTAACTGAGGTACTGACTTCTTATCTTCATGAATTTTACTTCATTTGACTTTAGTAGTGGCAGGTGGCAGTTGGCTTCTGCATTGGGCAGCCTCAGACATTTAGAGATCTTTATAATGTAAGTGGAAATCAATTCGGAAATCAGAAATCTGGGGATCCCACCAGATTTGGGTAGATCTAAGTGATTCCTCAGGGTTTGTTAGTGACAGCCATTTAAACAGCTTTTTTTACCATATCCATTACCAAAGCTTTCCCATGGTCCCCAATATAAATTGTACATTTTAAGCCTTAACTCCCTTTTCCCTACCCCCACTCCATCCCCTGGTTATATATTCTAGATTCTGATTCTGTGAGTAAATAGCTTTTTAATAATCTTGGTGATACCCCCCAACTCATTATGAGAGCCGAAGGAAATTTCCTGCCAACAAGACCTCTTTTTGTTGATCATTAAATGATCAAGACATACATATTTTCTTCTGAAGTTACTCCTGCTGCTATTTTCTAACCATCTCCTGCTTCTGCTGTGTCTATGGAGCCGTCTCTGTTCCTCTCTTCTTCTCCTGTGTGTTTAGTTCCCGGGGCTCCAGCATCAAAACTCAGATTCTCTCCTCTGCCGAATTGTTTTCTCTGTGAGTCCCCACCCACCAAGGGGGCAGGAACTCAATGTCCTACTGATGTGGCTGAATCAAAACCCAAATTTTAATTTAATCAAGTAAAAGTGAAACCTCTGAACCTATTACAATCTAATTTGCCCAGAGTAACAGACCAGTTTACAAACATAATCCAGGATCTATTTTTGGAATTCATAAACAATATCAAACTTGATTTCATAGCAAAATGTATCCAAAAGAGCCAAACACCTCCCCTGATGAGTCGAGACCAGTTTGTCAGTGGAACACCAGGCTTTCTTGGAAATATATGAAAACTCTTTTCTCCTTTATAAAATATATTTTCTTTCACTTTTAAGGATGAGCTCTTTCTTTGTTCTTCTGTCTTCTAGATAATTGGTCCTCCTTTCTCCCCCTTCCTCGCTTCTTTTCCCTCACCCTGTACCTCCCGTCTTCCACTTCAGAGAAGGAAAATATATTCTGTTTCATAGTTTATTTACACTCATGTTTTTAAAACAATTTATTGAAGTATATCATTCATACATGAACATACATAAAACTATAAGTGTTCAGTAAACATTGTGAACTTACAAAATAAGCACGCATAACATCACACAGGGCTCCCACATATCACCGCCCCACAAACACCATACATTGTTGTGAAACATTTGTTAACAAATCATGAAAGAGCATCGTCACAGTATTACCACTAACTATAGTCTGTATCTTCCTCCCCTATACATTTTTTTAAAGGATTTATTTACTTACTTTTATCCATTTTTAGCCCCCTCCCCCCCCGTTTTTGCTGTTTCTGTGTCCATTCACTGGGCAACTCCCTGCATCCATTTCCTGCCCTCTCTTCTCATCCTTCTCCTCCTGTCTTCACTGGGATTCGATCCTCGGAAGCTCCGATGTGGGAGAGAGGCGTCCTACCACCTGCACTACCTTAGTTCCTGTTTTTTTGGCATGTCTTGTCTTGGCTCTCCCTTGTGTCACTCTCCTGTTATGTCATCATCTTGCTGCGTGGCTCATGGGGCCTGGCAGCTCACCTGCATACAGGGCCTGGCAGCTCACCTGCGCATGGGGCCTTGTGGCCCACATGACTTCTATAATTTTGCTTTTTAAAATTTTTACTGGGAGGTCCTGGGGATAGAGCCCAAGTCCCTCCATATGGGAGATGGAAGCCTAACCACCTGAGCCACATCCATCCCCCCTGCTCTATCTCTTAAGGTTGACCAAAGATACCCAAAGTTACAGTCTTTTCCCATACAGGATGGTCATATACTAAATCAGGCTTAATTTATCACCAGCATTCTAAAAACCAGAACTAGGGAGAAAAACCAGGTCTGGGGACACATGCATGGTTTCTAATATAGCAAATGTTTAGCCTACCCTGATTATCACAAAATCAGGTCAGCGAGAATATTTGCATACACTCATTTTTGACACTTGGCTTTTGGCTTCTTGCCATCGTTAAGGGTTGCTGAAGACTTCTGATTGCATGTCGCTGACCAAGCGGGCCCACAAATACACACCCATACACACTTCACAGCCCACGTTCCCAAGATGGCAGGAAAACGAGAATAGAGAAATAAAATAATAGAGAACAACGAGAAGGGAATGGAGGGGCCATCCGCAGAAAGGAGTGGCATGAAGCCATCAAGCTTCTGGAAGCCTAAATGCAGATGGCAGAGCACTGGGGGAGCCACGGCAGGGGAGGGCTGCCAGACGCCAGAGAGACCCCCAAGAGTGGGGAGAGAGGCTGAAGGGGCGGGTCTCGGTTCTCAGCACTCCATGCCCTTCTGTGTTCAAAAAAAACATCCACCTTGTAAAAAGGTCTCCTTTGTGAAGAAATGGAAGGAAATGGAGTGGGCAGATTTTTGGTTCCCCTAACTCTATCAATTCAGATGCCCTCAACCTTCTCCACACACTCACACATTGAACCTCAGGCCAACCTGTCCCATGTCCCATCTGTAAACCATGGAAAGGTCATGAACCCAGTATTTAGGGAGATGAATAAACACATAGGACCTCAAGAAGAGGCAGATAATTGAGGGTACATAAAAGAGAAAAAATTTGAGTGTCTTTTCTTTTCAGAGAAATCTGAGAAGATAGTGTCTCCATAAACAATTGGATATTAGGATAAAAGAGAATCAGAAGGAACCTAAATAGGATTGCTGAAAGCAAGAGTCAAAAGGCAAAGTTCCAAAAAAAGTTCCTAAAAAATGCCCCAAACCAAAGATCCATGCCTTCAGTTAGCTTCGTGATTTTGACTTCCAAATGCACAGCTGTACCTCAGACCACTCTCTCTCTCTCTCTCTCTAGGAGTTTCTTTTTAATGCACTCAACAGTTATGACCACAAAACTCATCTTGTTTGATTAATTCAGGACTTACTGATTATGTTACTATAATTACCAGTTTATGAAAGCTGATATGTATATTCTTCATTAGAACAAGAAATGAGTCTATTTTGCTTTATCATTGTTATCTCCAAGAGCTGGTGGGATCCTGCTATATTGTAGGTGTTTAATATTTGCTGAATAAATGAATGTACAAGTATATTACAATCTTATTATAAATCACTATATTATAATAAGCTTACTATTATAAATCACTTAATATTATAAATCTCAACTGATATCCATAGTAAAGTGTCTACCTCATCTATAAATTTCAGAAGCCTGATACAAAATTTTAAAATTAATTTTTATTTACCAACTCAAGGTGACTTCCTCACCAAAGTCTTTTGCCACATGTTGAAACAAGATGGCGGGTGATGTCTGTGAGGGATCAGCCTTCCTCCTTCCTCTTAAGGCTCCATGGTTCCAGCTTCTTCCAATCTCAGCTGTAGGCTGAGATAGGGCTTGTCTCTCTCCCTGGACCTCATCTCTTTCTCAGTTCAGCTGCTCTGTTCTCTTCACAAGATCAGCTGTAGACTATCAGGCTTTCTCTCTTCCCCGGGCCTCTGCCATGTCTAATGAGCCATCTCTCTTCCTCTGTGTTCTTCTTCCCTGTGTGTTTACTGCCATGTGAGCATCTGTTTTATCCCCAAGGGGGCTGGACTCGCACTCTAATGACATGGTTGGATCAGAGCCCTAATCTTAACATAATTTAATCAGACATCTCAGCTGAATCTAAGACAATCAAAGGGAACCATCCAGTTTACAAACATAATCTATATTTCTTTTTGGAATTCATAAATAATATCAAACTATTATGGGTCCAAAATGGAGCTTATCATCTTCCCCAAACAGAAAAACCCAAAAGATCCTACGCCCCTCTGCAGGGGTTTCCTGTCTGAGTCAACATCATCTACAACCGCTCAGATGCCCAAACCTTGAACTACGGCTGTTCTCCACCCTTCCCTCTTCCTCTCCCACCCACTCAATAGCCATGCCCCTTCACTTTCAACTTCCTCCAAGCTCCATCTCTCCCCACTGACCCCAGATTATCACCCTCGTCTCTGGCCTGACTCTCTTTCCATTCTTGTACCCTTCCAGTTGCTTCTTCTCACAGACAACAGAGAAATCCTTAAAACAAAACAGAACATACAAGCACAGAGTGGTCCACTTACCCCTCTGCTGACAGCCCTTCCCATCTGTTTCTGCCTGGAGATGAAGCACTCACTCAAAAGTTTGCTGCATCCCTCCTTTCTCTGCTTTTTCTTTTTCCCTCCAGCCTCAGGAGTCTTGGTGCTCCCTGTAGCCCTGGCCTGTTACCCACTGTTAAATGTCTGCCCAGGCACTCCCGCTTCCAGAACTACCCCTGAACCTCTGACCCATCAATCTGCAGCAGACTCAGTCTTCCACTGTTCATCTGAAGTTTTACTTCCTCAGAGGGGCCTCTCCTGACTCCTACCCCAAGGCCAGTTCCATCTTGATGTCCCTCTACAACCTGTACTAAACCGATTCTGAAATCATGAAGCTAAATAAACTCATTAAACCTGAATTAACCCATCAAAGTTATTATAATTAGTGTTTATGATCCAGCTTTCTGACTACACCATAAATAAAGCCAGGAAGCAGAATTGTCTTGTTAATTGTTGCTTTCTTAACCTCATGTCCAGCCTCTGGCATGAAATAAAATACCAGCGTTGGTTGAAAGAATGTCCAGCTTCTTTGTACTGCGTTGGTTTTTTTTTTTTAAGCTGTGCTGCAGCCATACCTTGGACTACATAAAACCATTTAATTGTCTAAAACCAAGTCTTCTAAACATTCTAAACATTTCTAAATTTGAAGTGGATAACTTTGCTTTACAAAATTGTTGAGCGTGAACGGGCTTGTGGAAAAATCTAAATCCGTGCCAGCCACTGTGGTAGCTAATAACCACATTAAATAAAATTAAACGGTTCAGTCCCTCGGTGTCACTAGCCACATCTGAGATACTCAGGAGTCAGGTGTAGCTTTTTGCTGATGGATTAGCCCACATACAGAACATTTTCATCATGTCAGAAAGTTCTAGTGGACGATATATCTTGGTTTGCCACAGGGCTGCCGATGCAAAGTACCTGAAATGGGTTGGCTTTTATAAAGGGGATTTATTTGGGGAAAACCTTACAGTTCTGAGGCTGTGAAATGTCCAAATCAAGGTGCCATCAGAGATGCTTTCTCACCAAAGTCAGCTACCAGTGATCCCGTCATCCTACCACATGGCGAGGCAAGATGGCAGCCGATCTCTGCCAAGGTCCTTGCCTTCCCCTCGTGACTCACTGTCTCCAGGAGTCCAGCTGTGGGGCGTCAGGCATAGGGCTTGTCTCTTTCTGGGCCTACTCTCCGCCTCAGCTACTCTGCTTTCTCCCTGAGCCCAGCTGTGAGCTCTCAGGCATGTGGCTCATCTCTTCAGCCTTGAGCTGCCCTGTGGGCCCAGCCTCTTGGGGGCTTTGTGCCTCAGCTTTGGGTGCTAACAATCCTCCAGTCCTTTGTCTCACACGGCTGGGTTAAAACAGCAGAGCCCCCTTTTCTGTATCTCTCTGTGTTCTCAGTTTATATAAGATCTAGCAAGAGGGTAGAGACTCAACCTGAGTCACGCCTCACTGCTCCAATGGATCTAATCAAGTGATCTAATCTAGGCCCCTAAACCGAATCTAATGCAATCAAAGGGTCTCACACCCACAGGAATGAATTAGTTCAGAAACATCTTTATTTTTGGTTCACCAAATTCACATGGCCAAGGGTTTATGTAAAGGTACTGGTTCTCCGCCAGGGCTGATTTTGCCTTCTAGATTGCACCTGAGTCATTTTTAGGTTTATCCAGCCCCAAAAGTCAATAGCTCTGTGATTGAGAACTCTGCTGTAAAAGGTAATACAAGTTTTCTAATACTTGGAGGCACAGGTGAATGGGCCTTGTAGAACTGTGTCTTTACCTTGGCTGGCTTGTATTGTGAATATTTTGAGAACCAACCTTTGTTTTGTTTTGTTTTGTTTTTGGTGAAGACTCACCCAGGTGTCATCCAAAGCTAGTGTGGTAGAGGAAGGAGGAGAGAATTCCTTGTTTTCATTTTTCTTTTGTGGTTATACATTTTGAGTCTTATATGAAACAGTATAATTCAATGCACTGTAAATATGGAATTTATGGTCCTAAAATTTCTATTATTTTTGTGTTTTAAAAGACAATATAAAATGTTGTCTGATTTGCGTTGAGTGTTGTATAATATTTTACTCAAAATTTTAAAGGAGTTACTTGTTAAAGAAAAATGAAAAGGCATTCTAGATGAGTGAACTCATTAAACTTACCTCCTCTACCCCAAACTGTGGTTAGCTGAATTGAGACCAAGTTATTCAGCTTTGTGTGTGTGTGTGTTGCTTTTTGAAGTGTCATTTTTATTGCTCATTGCTAACATACAGAAATACAGTTGAAATAGTTCATTTTTGTAAATTTAACTTGCTAAACTATTTTAGTAATTTTAACCATTCATCTGTACATTATTGTATTTTCAGTGGACACAAAGACTCTGCCAAGAAATTTTCTTTTCCAATCTGTCTGCATCTTAGCTTAATGCTTTGTTAAGAATTCAGCATATTTTTTAAGTAAATATTCCAAGTTCAAAAAAAAAAAAATCTTAAGATTATCCAATACCAACATGGACCAATGTTTTTAAATTGTTATTACTCGGATATTACTGTGCCAGACGAGCACGGGTTGGGCAGGAGCAGCGCAGGTGACTGTTGATCTTGGGCGAACACTCTGTTTTCAGGATGGGATGCACTTGCTGTCTTTCCTTGGAGATCAGAGGCTCCCTGGAGGAGTTCATCTCCGTCAGCATCACTGATGAGAGGTATAAGATGGCATCTAATGTCCTCTTAGTCCCAGGAAACTTCCTTAGGAGACCGCTGCCCTGCCTTGGTGGGAATCCCTGTGACAGGGGTGGTGTTTAATCCTCCTAACAGCTCTTCAAGGTTTAGAGTTTTAAGTACCTTTACAACCCCAGACTGGAGATCCTTATCCAGTTCTCAGATCTCTTTAAAGCTCTTGAGGGTCTTTAAAGTGACTAAATGGTAGTTCTCCAGCTTAAGCAGTAGGCTCTGTTTGAGAACCCTGGTTTTCAGTTGCATGGTAGCTCTCAGGAGTAGTTTGGACTCTTGGAAAGCCATCTAGGCTATTATTAAAGGAAAATGGAAGTTGTAGGTAATTGTCAGATGGGTTTTGATGAGGTCCTTTTTCCTCTTTGGTTCTTACCCTGGTACGGTTCTTTGTTTTCTCCAAGTTTCTGTTGATTCCATGGTACACAATCAAGTCATATCCCTCCCTCCCTTTCTTCCTCCCTTTCTTCCTTCTTTTCTTTCCTTCAATAAAAGAGGGTTTTGGCTTTGCTTTTGGGGTGGGGGTGGGTGTCTGAATGCAAAATCCAACTTAGTATGCGTGTTTTTGCTTTGGAGAGGCACGCCAGCTCTCCTTTCTTTACATGTAAATGCCATCATTATGCCAAGAGACACAAAAAGACAAACAGTGTATGATTCCATTTACATGAAATATCTAGAATAAGCAAATTCATAGAGACAGAAAACAGTTTAGAGGTTCCCAGGGGCTGAGAGAATGGGCAATCACTCTTTGGGTTGGTTTCTGATTGTTTGCGTTGATGAAAATGTCTTGGTGGTGATGGTAGCACATTGTAAATGGTAAAAATGGTAAAAAGGGGAGCAGATGTAGCTTAGTGTTGAGCAACTGCTTCCCATGTACAAGGTCCTGGGTTCGATCCCTGGTGCCTCCTAAAGAAAAATAAAAAATGGTAAAAATGGCAAACATATATGTTACCACAATGAAAACAGCTTAAAGAAAAACCATATATAAATGCAAAAATTCACCTAATTGCAACTAGTGGTAGTTTAATCCTTACCCTTACAGGCTGGCTCTCGGAGCCTTCCTTAGCTCCTAGAGGGTGTTATTTTACCACCTCTTCCTCATTCCTCTCTGGCTTTTTACCACAACAGCCAAAGGCTGACTGTGCTGCTTGGCCATTTAAAATCCTGTTCCAGGTTTGACTGCATTTACAGACCTGAGGTGTTTTTTGGTCCTAGGTTTATTTGATTTTAGGCATTTTAAAAGCTGAGAAAATGCATCCTTTGTTGTTAGTTCCGTGTTTATAGGGGAAAAGATCCCAAAGTGTGAATCAAGGTGCAAAGGACAGCAGGTGGGGTGCTGGAGCATGTGGTTCAATTGGGAGTTTTCAAGCCACATCTTGTGCTCATCTTGGCTTTTACCAGCAGCCGGGCAGTGCCAAGGTGACCTTGGCTGGGACGGACCCAGCAATGAGAAGTGCTTGCCTGAAAACTTGATGGTGACAACTCACAGGGCCTCTCCTGGAGCCTTTTATAGAAAACCGTAGGAAATGCCTGTTTCCGTGCTGCTGAAAAAATTTAAATTCTTTTATTAAATATAGCAGTGGACTGAATGTGTGGTGAAAAAAGCAAGTAAGTAACAGTTGTTTTTTTTTTGAGGTACCAGGGGCTGGGGATTTGAACCTAGGACCCTCGTATATGGGAAGCCAGCACTCAATCACTGAGGCACATCGGCTCCCTTGAGTTGGTTTTTTTTTTGTTTGTTTTTTGTTCTTTTTGTTTTTTTCAGGAGGCACCAGGAATCGAACCCAGGACCTCCCACGTGGGAGGCAGGTGCTCAACTGCTCGAGCCACATCTGTTCCCCAGTAAATAACAGTTTTAATGGGGATCGGGTATAGCTTGGTGGTTGGGTACCTGCTTCGCATATATGAGGCCCCGGGTTCAATCCCCGGTACCACCCCCAAAAACAAAGCAATGCAGTTTTTTAAAAATTGGAATGACTTTTAAGGAAAGCATGTTGGGAGAACAGATTTATATATAGCAGCTGGCCAGGGGGATGGCTATCCCCTAGGGTGAAGTGGGGAGGAAAAAGGCACTGGTTTGGTCTTAATCTTTCTGTCCACTGGACCTCCAGGTAAATAAGACTGAAGACATTTAGGTTTGTCAGGAGGAAGAAGCCCTCCCTACCAAGTGCCTTTAGCAAAATGTCTGGCCAAACCCTGAATCTGTGGATTTATAAGTCCAGGCTCCTTGGAGAACATCCCTAAGTTTTACAATTCTCTAGGGCATAAAACGGAGCTATTTTTAAAAAAATAACTTTTCATTTTGAAATAACTTAAAGTTGCAGAAATAGTTCGGAGAGGACATCTTCAGGTCGTCTTCCATAACGACAGGACATTGTAAAAACCCGGAAGTTGGCTTTGATATGATTCTTTCAACACTGGGGAGATCTGATTTGAACCACGAAGGCAATCCCTTACATGCTCTCTGCTGGGTGAGGAAATCCCCAGAACTTCCTCTGTTATTCTGGACCAGAGGTGCTCGCCCTTTGTGTCGAAAGACTGGATCTGAGAAGCTGGGGTACCAGAACTTTCTCTGCCTCACCTACTGAAAACAAAATAAAAGTGGGGCCTCCCCCTCCCCCCACGCCTTTTCTACTGCGATAAGGACTTATACCAACAACATTAAATGCTTTCTTTTGTCTTCAGTGCGTTTTAAGCTGAGAAACTAAAAATCGCAGCCTTCAGTTTCTGTCTACCTTAAACCAGGCTGTTTACCAGTTAGGTCTTAGAATCTGATTATGGTGTTGAGGGATTCCCTACTTCTCCCAGGGCAACTGTGGTGCCTAAGTAAACTTTTGAGTTCTGTGTGTTTATAACTCACAGAGCTTACAGGACACTTGGATGAAGGAGCTGGCAGAGATGCAAGAAATCTGTTGAGTCATACCTGTGTTTTCTGTGACTGGAGGCACAGAAAATCCTCAGTTTGAGGGTTGAGTACAAATGCTAAAAGCACAAAAGATTATCCAGTAAATGCAATAAAGTAATGAGCTGGTTCCTTATTACGGGCAATAGAGAAAGATAATTGTGGAGGAAGGCACCAAGGGATTTTCAGCTGCAGGAGACACAGCCTTTTTTGTTTTGAGAATTTTAGGGTGTGGCAAGACTTGTCCATATTTCGTAATAAAATTGCAGTCATATTGGAGAGATAAGCAATCTGAGGCCAAAAGGGGTTAATTTATTTGCCCAAATTCATAGATCTAATTGGAGGCAAAGCTTGTTTCTAATTCCCAATGGAATACTCTTTGCCCAATGGAAATGTCAACTCCACAAAAACAGCCCAAACTCTTTTATCAGTTTACTCTCCTTGAAACTCTCTGTGTGCATTTCCCCCTTGACCTGATTCCTCATAATTTTATTAGCACAATACTGCCTTACTCTAAAAAAATTCTGTTTTTACCTCTAATTTATATTTTGATAAGAACATACTTTTAAGATGTCTTATTTTTCACCCTTTGCTTCTCCACTTCTTCTTCAACAGTTTCTTTTCTTCATTTGTAGATCCCTTTCTACTTCTGCTCTAATAAAATATTCATTGTTGGAAACTTCTTTTAAAAGCCAAGGTTCCTTATCATCTCCCTTCTTCTCCCCAGTGGGCTAGTAGATTTACTTACGTTTTTACAGTGCGGAAATTCTAATTTACAGGAAATGCTAAAAAAAGTTTATTGCTGACTTGCAGCTTTGTTTTTCTTTTCACATTAGCATAACTTGTGATAAGTGGCCCTCCGAATTCTGTCAGAGAGAAAAGGAGATCCGTCGTTGTGTGGTGGTTGCAGAGGATTTTCCCTTCTCAAACCATCCTGGGACACTCTTTCCTCTTTTATCATCAGCTTGATAGTCATTCCATGAGAGAGCATCGGGCTGAGGTGTTTGTCACTTGGCATCCTAAGATGTTCTTTGATTTGTTGAAGGATTATGGTGTGGTTTTGGGATGTCAGAATACATTTACCTGTGTGGCTTAAACTTTGTAGAAACAGCATTTCAAAGTTAATTCATTTATACAAGGGCTGGGTTTGACCTTTTAACTGCTGATAATAGTATGGCCTGCTCTTGGTTCTCTTATGGAAGGAAAGAGGGACACAGTCGATGCCACCATCGAAATATGTTCCTTTTTACCCATCCGATGGCTTCTTACATATATACACTGATATTTAAATTTTGCATTACAGAGCCACATTACTTGAGGTTGAAGGATGGAAATTATGAGACAAAAACCACTGGGTTTAAATACCTGCAGGTGATTATGCAGAGTTAAGGGCAAAATTTCCTGGAGTGCCGGACACTCGGCAATTACAATAAAAAATATTTTAATGAAATATTTAAAAAAATTAAAATGAATGCAAAAAATCCACCACGAGCAACAAGCCAACATTTAAAAAATATTGTGGTAAGATAGTTATAAAATTTCCCATTTTAGCCATTTTTAAATGTAGATTTCAATGGCATCAATTATACTCAATGTTAAACAACCATCATACTCTCTAATTCCAAAACTGTTTCAATCAGCACAAGAAATCTGTACCCATTAGGCAGTAATTCCCCATTTCCCTTCCCTTCAGCCTCTAGTAACCTCTAATCTCCTTTCTGTCTCTGTGAATTTGCTTAGTCTAGCTATTTCTTGTAAGTGGAATCATGCAACACGTGTCCTTTTGTCTGGCTTATTTCTCTGAGCATGTTTTCAAGGTTCATCCGTGTTGTAGCATGCACCAGAAATTCATTCCTTTTTGTGGCTGAATAATATCCCATCGAATGTGTATTCCACATTTTGGTTTTTCCATTCATCCTCTGATTAAACCTTTTGGCTGCTGTGAATATTGGGGCACACGTATCCGAGTCCTCTGTTTTCAATTCCTTGGGCTTTTTGCCTAGGTTTGGGATTGCTAGGTGGGTCATATAGCAACTCTATGTTTAGCCTTTCGAGGAACCCGCCATCTTGCTTTCCACAGCTGGCTGCGCCATTTTGCAACCCCACCTGCACATCATCAGGGATCTCGGGTGCTTCTTGACACGATTTTGTGTGTCAGGGTGGTACTTGCAAAGAGAGCTTTGCCCAGGGCTGCCCAGATACAAGGACCTACCTGCTGCCTCTTGGACTGGACGTCTACAGGGCACGTTCAGTCCATGTCACCTACGTCAAACTCATTGCCAGAACAACAAATCCACGTCCCTCGCCCCTCCGTGCTTTAGTCCCTCGTTCAACAGGCAAGGCCTGCCAGCTCTCTCTCTCCAGTCTCCGAATCCACTTTCTCCATCGACACGCGTCACCACCCTATGTTGAGAAACCATCATGGCTCCAAATCGGTCACTTTTTCGGGTCGTCCTTGGCACCTCTCTTACTGTGTTAGGTCTGCTGTAACCAAAGACCACACATGGGGCTGTAAACTTAAAACAAAAGAAATTTACCCTTAAATCAAGGCGTGGGCAGGGCTGCGTGCCCTTGAAGCCTAGCGGGAAGAGCGTGTTGCTTGCCTCTTCCGCCTTCTGCTATCTGCTGGCCGTTGTTGGCGTTGGCTGGCTTGTGGCCACGCCACTCCAATATGCCTCCACGTCCCCTCCGGGTCTGCCTGTGTATGTCCAGATTTCCTTTTAAAAGGACAGCAGTCTTAATTGACCTTGCCTACTCAGGTATGACCTCATTTTCACCTGCCTGATTCCATCTGTAAAGACCCTATCTCCAAACAAGCTCACACTCACAGGACTCAGGTGTTACAACTTGAACATCTCGTTGGGGGACACAGCTCACCCTCCACAGCCCCTGCACCCCCTTCTCGGAGCAACTGGGAAGGTTCTTGAGGAATGTAGATTTGATCATGCTCAACGCTGCCTTCCTCTGCCCTCTTTTCTTATAAATAAAATCCCAACTCCCTTCTCAGGCTTAGAGGGTCTCCATGGGGGTAGTTCTTCCGTGTCTCTTACCTTCAGCTTGGACGCCGTGTTTCTAGAGAGGCTTTCTCTGGAGCAGCCATCTGCAGTGTCATCCGATCACTCTCTGCCAAATCCCAAAATGTAGGTCTCGGTCTTGGATGATGCATTCTCTGATGTTCTTCTTAACCGTTTCATTTATACTTCACCCCAGAAAATGCCAGCAGCACTAGAGCAGAATCCTCGTACCCTCCTTGAGATCTCAAAGCCTAGATTGGAACCTGTGCATGGAATACATGCCAAAAGCAAATTCGTGGAATAAATTTTACGTGAAATGTCTAGTATTTAGGAAAGTCTACCGTGCAGGTTCAATTATGTCTTGCCCCCAAAACATGTCTTAAACACTGGTCCCGGGAGCTTGACCTGGAAATAGGGCAAGGTCAAGTGAAGATGGATGCATCTGCAAGCCAAGGAGTGCCAAGTATTGCTGGCAAACACCAGAAGCCGAGAGAGAGACATGGAATGGATTCTTCCCTAGTGACCATGAAAGGAGCATGTCCCTCCCAACAGGCCACTTCCAGACATCTGGTCTCCAGAACTGTGGGAGAATAAGTTACGTTGTTTTAAGTCACCCAGTGTGGGCTGCTTTGTTAGGTCACTCCTAGGATCTAAGAAAGTCTACTTTGAGATTTTGAGATGGATGTTTTTGAAAAAGGGACCCATGATCCAGTATCATGGAAACTTAATACCATTGGTATACGAAGCCACCTGACAAATACCTGCTGTTCTTTGCATCTCCAATTCTGTAAATCCTTAGCTGGATAGACCTTCCTGTCTCCGCCTCCTAAATAGCTGAGGCAGCTCCTTTCTTTCTCTCTCCCCCAGCACATTGTGCACCACCTGGATAACCAAACAGAGCCCAAACCAAGTAGGATGAGGACTGGGGAGAGAGCGTTGGGGATTGAGCCTTGGGGTCTGCATGGCTTTTGTTTTGTTTTTGGCAGGCAGGGACAGATGGTTTGGGGAATCACGGCGAGGAGGAACGTTCTTGACCAATCGTAGATGAGGCTGAGAAAGGCGGCGCCATTGTTGAGGACTTTGAGTGTTGGGCTGAGGCGGAGGGCTTCTTTTTACAGGTGTGAGGAACCATGGAGGGTTTTACAGGTGAGAAATGGCCGAGTCTGGCCTGTTGTTCTAGGAAAATAAATGGTGGGAGAAGCATGGTGCGTGGAGGGCACCGTTTAGAAGTCTGTAGCTTGGGTCCAGTGAGCATGCCCAAAGCCAAAATCACGTCACAGGGTCCACAGAGTGGGGGAGCATTAGTGACATGGGGTGTCTGGATTTGGCATCGGATGGGTGTGTTGGGGTGTAGTTGAAGATGGGTCAAGTGGTCACCAGCCTGTAGGAAGCATAGGAGACATGGCGCCATTGTCCGCATCAAGGAGGAAGAAGGAGAAGGAGGAGGAAAACAAAGAAGATCTGATGGAGGAGGAACATGAAGATGGAACCTGTAGTGTGTCCTGGGATTGACATGTTCTGAGCAACACGCAAAACAGGGTGTGACTTTCTTTTGTATTGCTTGTAATTGTGTCCCCCCCTCCTTGAACAATTGTCTCTGTTGAGTTCATCCACTACAGAAGACTTTAAAATAAGGAGGAAAGGGGTTTTGCCGGCATTATGTGTCAGAGAAGAGAGGGTCCTGACGTGAGGGCTGTGGGCCTCCCACCCACATCTTTATCTAGAAAGGAGAAAGAGAAAATGGCATTTTGAAGGAAAGGTTACTGTAGTTTTCTGTTATACTTGTCCTGGTGAGTGTGTGTATGTATGTATGTGTTTTTCAGGGAAGTCTGGTCTACAGAAATGATGGCCAGTTTCCCACGAATTAAAGAACAGTTCAGGGGCAGCTGATATTCTCTCTCTCTCTCTCTCTTTGTGTGTAATCTGTGGGTTCCATTGGAAATTCTACTTTGTAATATTTTAGTAGAACCGTCTCTAGGCATATGGTAGGATGGTAAGCTGCCAACATTGGCATGCTCTCTTGCAAAGGTCCCCACGTAGCCTCGTGTCGATTGAGCTGTCACTTCTTTCCCCCGTCGTCAGGATAGCTGATGGCTTCCGTCTCTTTCCCCCCTCTGCAGGCACAGGGACGTTTGGGCGTGTGCACCTGGTCAGGGAGAAGTCCGCCCAGCACGTCTTTGCCCTGAAGGTGATGAGCATTCCTGACGTGATCCGGCTGAAGCAGGAGCAGCATGTACACAACGAGAAGTCAGTGCTGAAGGAAGTCAGCCATCCTTTCCTGGTCCGGCTGTGAGTCCATTCCTGGCGTCTCACCCCCCCACACACACCCACTTCTCTTCCTCTCTACCCTCCACCACCCTGCCCTTGCCTCCTGTTGCATTCAGCACCCGACACTCACTAAAGAGCCACTTGAGTTGGTTTTTCAGGAACCGGAGTCGTAGGGCGTCTTAGTTTGCCTGAGTTGCTATGACAAATACCACAACTAGTTTTTGCCTAACAACAGGAATTTGTTGGCTCGCAGTTTTGAGTGAAGAAGAAATCCAAAATTAAGATCTCAACAAGGCTTGCTGCCTTTCAGAGTCTGTAGAATTCTGTTCTGGCTGCTGACAATCCTCTGGGTTCCTTGGCTTGTGTCTGCCTCCATCACATGGCGATGCCCCCTCCTTTCTCCCTTCTCTAACTTCCTGTTCTCCTTGTAAAACCTCCAGTAATCCAGAATAAGACCCACTATCCTTCAGTTGGCCACCCCTTGACTCAAAATAACATCTTCAAAAGGTCCTCCTTCCAATGAGTTCCTACCCACAGGGTCACGGTTTAAGATTAGGAATGTGTTCGTTGGGACACACGATTCAACCTACCACTTGTGGACTGCACTTGTCTTCATTAACTCACGTCAGTTCCAGTGTTTCTCATTGACAGATATGTCTGACTACGTGACCCACAGACACCTCAAGTTTGGTGTGTCCAACACGTAGCTCATAAATCCTTCTCCCACCTCATTTTATTGTATAGGGAAAAACCATTTTCCACCCAGATACCCAAGATGGAAATACAAATGTCCTTGATGTGTCTCTTTTTTCTTGACTCTCATCCTTTCTAGCCAATGCTGAAATCCTACATCTACCACCCTTCCAATTCTCCTCTCTGTCCATCCACTCTGCCTGAGCTGGGTCCGCGTCTCTCTGTCTGTCCTGGCCTTCCTGCTGGTGACTTGCTCCCAGGCTCACTTCCTTTTCGTCCTTCTTCACTTGATAGTCATAGACATCCTTCCTGGATACCTATCGGAGGACAAATCCACAATGAATTCCCAAGGTACCCAGAGTAAAGCCTGAGCTCCTTGGCATCCTATCAAAGGCTCACCAGGAACTGGCCTGGGTTTTCTCCAGCTCTGTCTCTCTTACACCAGCATGCTCTCCATTGTTGAAGCATTGAAAGCTAACTGCAGTCTCTGGAAGGTTCCATCCACATTGTCACTCTGCAGCCTCCCATGGGCCACCTCTTCCTTATAGTGCTTCCTTCCTCTGCCTCCCCATCTCTCATGTCCTGCCACTCCTGATGACCCTGTTTTTCTTCTCTGACCCACCTGCCCACACTTGTCATGCTCTTGAAGCATCTCACGGTTTCCCCATTCACGGGACTTATTACAGAGGAGCATGTACCTGTTTCCTTCTCCTCTATGCTCAAAACAGCATTGTAGCATATATATTTATATATCATTTTACAAATGTTGGTATGTATTGTGAAAATTTTGATTTTTACCCACAATAAAAAATAAAAAAAATAAAAAAAATAAAACAGCATTGTTTTAGTTTCCCGGCTACTAAAACAAAATACCATACTATGGGTTGGCTTAACAATATGAATTTACTGGCTCATAGTTTCAGAGGCTAGAAGACTTGCTTGCTCCTGGGATCAGTATCTTCTGGCTGGCTCTTTTTAAAGATTTATTTTATCCTTTTATTTCTACCCCCCTTGATGTTTATGCTCGTGGTCTGCTGTGTCTGCTCGTCTTCTTTTTAGGAGGCACCGGGAACCAAACCTGGGGCCTCCCATGTGGGAGAGAGGTGCCCAATCACTTGAGCTACCTCCACTTCCTGCTTGTTGTGTCTCTCATTGTGTTTCCTCACTGTGTCTCCTCATTTCATCAGCTCGTCGCATCGGCTCGCTGTCTTGCTCGTCTTCTTTAGGAGGCACCGGGAACCAAACCCGGGACCTCCCATGTGGTAGATGGGTGCCCAACTGCTTGAGCCACATCTGCTTCTCTCCTTGCTTTTCCTTCATACGGCAATGCAATGGTGTCTTCTCCTTTCTCTTCTGGATTCTGTTGACTTCTAGCTTCTTCCTCTTCCCATGGCTTTCTCTCTCTATGTCTGAATTTCCTTCTTGCTTATAAAGGTCTACATTAATCCAGATTAAAGCCCAAACTGATTCAGTTGGCCACACCTTAATGAAAAATAACATCTTCCAAAGATGCTGTTTATAATGGGTTCACACCTGCAGGAATGGATTAAGGACATGTTTTCTGGGGTATGTAAGCATCTTCCGCAGAGAAGACACAGATTGTATGTTCAGTGAGGGGAGATCAGAGGAGTTGACTTTGTTTTCCAAATTTTCTGCCCATGTGGCGGGGCAGATGGAGAACCATACCTCTGAGTCATGGAAATAATAAGTAGCCTGCAGGTAGGGGAATCCCCACTGCTCTCTCTTCTTATCTGAACTCCCACTTGGCCAATGGTTTACGGCAGTGAAGCACTGTTAGAAAAACTAGTGCATGTGGATTTTCCAGTGAAGAGCTTTGAGTTATTTTTGTTCCATGAAATAAAATAGTGAGTTGGGAAATGGACTTTATTTAGCTAGGGTTTTTATAACTATTTTCCAGCACACACGTGGATTCCATCATACTGCCAAATTGTTTTCACCTGGTTTAGGCAGATCCTCTTGGCTTCTCTCCTAATACAGGAAGTCTCAGACTTTAAAAAAAAAAAAAAAAAAAAAGCAGGGTATGTGCCCAAAGGTGCTTGTAACTTTTCCATTCAGACGTGTAGAACGTGTTGTCCAATGGATTCAAAATGGCGGTGGCAGCTAGTCCCTTTTTGCCTCTGGAAATGAAATGATGTGATGCTGTGAAAGGAAGAGAACACAAAAGAGAAACGAGCAGAATTGAGGATAGAAATAAATGTCTGGGGTGCTTTTCTTGAGAAGGAATGAGTTTGGAGAAGGGGGGAGCAGTGACTGAGGAGTTCTTTCTACACAGGGCTCTGAGCATTGGAGATGCTTCTGGATCCACTTCTTCACACCTGCATCTTCTCTGGGGACAGCTGTCCCCCTTAGGCATCACTGGGGTGATAATTGTGGGCGTCTGCCTGCCGTGGACACTGAGATCTTGTGATGACTTCCCACTCTGGGGAATTACTCCCTGCTTGCCTGGAGTAGGAACCAGGGCACATGGCAGGCTCTCAAGGGAATTTTCCACCCCAAAATCTAAAATCCCAGGAAAGAATCGCATGGAGGTGGGGTGGGTGGGTGTGTACATGTCAGAGAAGTCCCTGGTATAGAATTCTTGAGCTGCTGGAAGTTGAAAACTAACAGGGAAAGCTGCAACATGGATGCTCCTAGAAAACATTATGCTGGGTGAAATAATAAGCCAGACCCAAGGGAGGAAATATTGTATGATTCTGCTTATCTGAACTATCAAGAACTGGCAAATTCATAGAGAAAGAATGTAGATTAGAGGTTACCGGGGGTAGAGGGGAGTTTAATGCTTCATGGGTACAGGCTTCTGTTTGGGGGGGTGTAGATTGGAAAGGTTTTGGTAATGGATGGTAGCATAATTGTGAATGAAGTTAATGCCATGGTATTGTACATTTAAAAATGCAAAAAAAAAAGGCAAAATTTATGGTGTATATGTGTTAGCACAAAATTTTTTCAAAAACAGGGAAAGGGAGTACCTTTCAAAACAGAGATTAAGTTCAAGTAATTATCCTTCCTTCAGTCTGGATCAGATTTCTGAATCTTGAAGATTATGAACTCGGTTCTTTTGAGTGAAGAACCTGAACTGTTTATATCAGGAAGTACCTAAATCGTGGTTTCACTGAAATAGAATTTGACCCAGGGTTATCTAAATCTGTCGACGTTTATCTTTTAAGTAATGGAATTTCTCCACACTGGGATAGCAACATACTCCAACATTATGAAGGTTTCCTTTATTTCTCATTTACGCATACGGCATTGGGTAAATTAAAGTCGAATATGTTCTATTTATATTTCAAGGGCAGCCAGCGCTACAGCTTCGAGACAGAGCTTTTTGGTTGGGGTGTTCGTGCATTTGATCTACACGGAATTTAAAGGAAATTTAAATATTCTTGGGGGATTGTAGTCAGTTATTTGGGAAAGTATGGAGGGGCTCCTTTAAACTTTCTCCACTGATTTTGACCAAGACTTGTTTCCTGATATCAAAGAAATAGCATATAATACCAAGGCCACTGCTCTCGTGAAATGCTTTTGGATCAAGAGAAATGACTGTCAACCCAGTTTCCTTTAAGGACTCAGTGGTAATACAAGTTTCCAAGTGCTCTTTGTCCAGAAAGATCAAAAATGAGTTTGTCTACTCGGTGGCCTGCTAGGAATAGATCTGTGTGCATGTTAGGGTTTTATTCTAATGGATTTATAGCGTCTTGCTTTTTCTATGTGGTATCACTTAAAACTTGGCTTAACTGAAGGCAATCAGGTACTTGGAGTCCCTTGTCTATCTCGGAGAACTCTAGGGGTGGATGTCTCTCAAGTGGTTGAGCTCCTGCTTCCCGGGTATGACGTCCCGGGTTCAATTCCTGGTACCTCCTAAAAACAGAAAAAAAAAAAAGAGAGAGAGAAAAAAAAACTCTATGTCATCAGCTCCATCCGTGGACAGGTTGCTGGGGATATGCAACTTGATGAGGGGCACATTTTAGTGAGATAACACGGTGAGCGAAGAACGTATTTAATCCATCCCTCCGGATGTACATTTTTTTTTCTAAATGTGAGCCTCCTTACCCGACATCTGCTTTAAATATTGTTTGAAACATTGAGCACGTGTTGCTCGCATTTTGTGAAACCAAGCAGATGGCTGATGAAGGCACATTGCTGGGTTGAGCAGTGACTTTGGAGTTTGAAATTGTGCTTCAACGATTTGGCTGGTTCGTGCCTGGCATTATCAGATTTAAATATTTGACCTGCTCCTGGTTGCATTTCTTGAAAGATAACCGTACATGCATTGCCGACTACATTCTTTTAAGTAATGACACTCTTTCCCGACTCATCCAATGTGGAGTCGAATTTTATAAGAGCTGAATAACTCACTGTGGATGGAGGAACAAGCTTGTGACAGAGTCAAAGTATCCCAGGGACGAAGACTTGAGCTCTGCCCAAAGATCGTGATTCTGCATGCATTCCTCACCGTTTATGCATGCAGAAATTGCTGGCATCTCAGCAATTTGGGTCCAAGGAGGGGCTGCTCGAGGTTGGCGTCGTTGACATTTAGGGCTGGGAAATCCTTTGCTGTGGGGAACTGGTGTGTGCACTCTAGGATGTTGGGCAGCATCCCTGGTGCCCGCCCACTCGATGCCAGTATCAATAGGTCCCCTAGTTGAGACAACTAAAAATGTCTCCTGTCATTGCCAGTTGTTCCCTAGGAGCAGAATCACCCTTGTTGAAACTACTAGTTTAGAAAGATCACCTACCATTGTTGCAAGTCATCACAAACTGGTGAATAAACCAGAAGGCCAATTTATACATGCTCAGGGGGACACGGAACTGTGGAGAACTGTTATTTTTGCAAGATGCACAGGAATAAGCAGATCTAATGAGTTCAGATCTACATGCAGGGGGAGGTAGATATGGCTCAAGCAGTTGAGCGCCCACCTCCCACACGGGAGGTCCCGTGTTTGGTTCCCGGTGCCTCCTAAAGAAGACAAACAAACAACAAGCAGACATTGAGAAAAAAAAACCAACAACAATGAGCGGACAAGAAAAAACAAAAGAGCAGGGAGTGAATGTGGCTCAAGCAGTTGAGCACTCACCTCCCACATAGGAGGTCCTGAGTTCAGTTCCTGGTGCCTCCTAAAGAAAAAAAAAAAACAGACAACGAGCAGACAACAAGCAAACAATGAGCAAAACAGACAAGGGAGCCATCTTGGGGGCAGGCGGGGGCGGGGGAATCTCCAGCATTGAGTTAAGGAGTTGGCAATCAGTACATCCTAGTTTGACCCAAGGCTTGGGGAGATGCCATGTGATGGTCAAAGAGTCAGCTTGACGGCAAAGTCAGACTCACCTGAGCTGTCACCTGCTCCATGTGTGCAGGAAGCTTTCCGTCGTCCACTCACAAGCCGAGTTTCCATGACACCCTACACTTTTTCCCTCTTGCCCTGGTTCAGAACCTATCATCTCTTGTCAGGGTAGTTCAACAAGATTTCTCGATGGTGTCTCCAAATTCTCTCTCTGCAGTACCACAGGAATAATCTAAAATTAGAATTTAATCATTTGTCTCTTGGTTGAAAACCCTTCCATCACTCCCCTGATGTCCAGTCATTGCAGATGAACCATCTTCTGCTGACTCCAGCTTCTTGAAGCTCATGGTCTGTTCCTACCCTTTGTTTCCATTTTATTCACACCAGTGAGCTCACCCCTCCTCACTCTTTCTCTGGCCAATCCCAGTTCTTCCTCTCAGACTTTTAGATGTTAGCTCTATGAAGACGCTTCCAGTGAGGCATGGATTAGGATGACCTTCCCTCCATTGGATTCTGCTTGGGACTTGCATTAGTCAGCCAAATGGTTACCAGGTCACAAAGGGTAAATTACTTCTGTTGCCACGTGTTGGGGCAAGATGGCTGCTAATGTTCAGCCTTCCTCTTCCTCGTAAGGCTCCATGGTCCCAGCTTCTTCCAGTATCAGCTGTGGGCCATCAGGCTCTCTAGGCTTTGTCTCTCTCCCCCGAGCTTGATTGTTTCTGGGCTCAGGCTTGCTTCTCTCAGGTCAGCTGTAGACTATCAGGCTCTCTCTCTTCCCAGGGCCTCTGCCGTGTCTATGGAGCCGTCTCTATTCCTCTGTGTTCTTCTCATGTGTGTTTACTTCCTGGGGCTCCAGCTCAAAACTCCATCCTCCCTTCTCTGAGGTGTGGTTTCTCTGTGAGTCCCTACCCACCAAGGGGGCGGGGACTCAACGTCCTACTGACACGGCCCAATCCAAGCCTCAATCATTATTTAATCAAGTAAATGCAAAACCTCTGAATCCAATAGAATCTAATATGCCCAGAGGAACAAACCAGTTTACGAACATAATCCAATATCTATTTTTGGAATTCATAAACAATATCAACTGCTGCAGTACTCTACCATGTACCACTTATAAGAGTGTTCTAGAATACTTGTATTAGAGATAGAGTTCCAATATGAAATCATTAATTCAAAGAAATCAAATTAAGCCAGGGAAGAGCTTGCTTTAAAAACAAAGAAACAACTTTGTAGACATCAAAGGCCATATAAGAAATCTGAGGGCAAATGGCATATCCCCTAGTTATGACATATTGCTGTTGGGTGGCAAATGAAACTCTTTCCATTCATGGTATCAGGTGCAAAATTCAGCATTAAGAAAAGTTACCAAAGACCTACGATGTGCTGGGAATCTTTTTAGGATATGAAGTTCCTAAGGCGGACAAACCATCCTTGCCCTCCTAAAGTTACAGTGCAGGGAGCAGGCATATGTACAGATACAAAGAAGCAGCAGAGCTCCTGTAGGGGAAACATAGGGGGAGCTGGAGTGGGAAAGGGTCACATAATAGGGGAACCAGGGAAGGGACCACAGGCTAAAACCTGGAGGCAGCCTGCCCCCTCCACACTCACTCACAATCCCTCTTGCCAGCTCTTTGTTTCCTTTTAGTTTCCCAATCACCTATTCTTTACAAAGTAGAGTGTTCCTGAACTCTCATGCCCTCTCCCCACCAGATGGCTCCCTCATCTGTTTGCTCGTTGTTTTTGCCTGTTGTCTGCTTGGTTTTATTTATTTTTTTCTTTGTCTGCTCATTGTCTGCTTGTTGTTTTTTCTTGTCTGCTTGTTGCTTTTGCTTGATTTTCTGCTCGTTGTTTGTTTGTCTTGAGAAGGCACCGGGAACCAAACCCAGGACCTCCATGTGGGAGGTGGGCACACAACTGCTTGAGGCATATCCTTTCCCTGCTCATTTGTTTTTTCCTCATTGTCTGCTTGTTTTTTCTCATTGTCTGCTCATTGTTTTTTTTCCTTGGCTGCTCATTTGTTTGTATTCTTTAGGAGGCACCGGGAACTGAACCCAGTACCTCCCATGTGGGAGGTGAGCGCCCAACTTTTTGAGCCACATCCGCTCCCTGCTCGTTGTTTGCTCGTTGTCTTGCTCGTTGTCTGCTTGTTTATTTTGCTTGTTGTCAGCTTGTTTTTTCTAATTGTCTGCTCGTTGTTTGTTTATGTTCTTTAGGAGCCCCTGGGAACCAAACCCGGGACCTCCCATGTGAGAGGCAGGCATGCAACTACTTGAGCCACATCCTCTCCCTGCTTGTTTGTTTTTGCTTGTTGTCTGCTTCTTTTTTTTTTTTTTTTTTTTTTTTTGCTTGTTATCTGTCTGATGTTTTTCCTCATTGTCTGCTCATTGTTTTTGCTTGATGTCTGCTTGTTGCCTACTTGTTGTTTGCTTGTCTTCTTTCGGAGACACAGGGAACTGAACCCGAGACCGCCCATGTGGGAGGTAGGCACTCATCTGCTTGAGCCACATCTGCTCCCTGCTCATTGTTTGCTCATTGTCTTGTTCATTGTCTGCTTGTTTTTTTTGCTCGATTGTTTGCTCGTTGTTAGCTTGTTGTTTTTTCTCATTGTCTGCTCATTGTTTCTGCTCGTTGTTTGTTTGTCTTCTTTAGGAGCCCCCGGGAGCCGAACCCGGGACTTCCCATGTGGGAGGCGGGTGCCCAACCACTTGAGCCACATCCGCTCCCCTACATTTATTTTTGATTGCCCATCTCCTCCAGCTAGAATGCCAACTCCACAAAGACAAGGTCTCATTCTGTTTGTGCCTGGCTCATAGCAGGCATTCGACTCAAGGATACCAATCAAATGGAGCTAAATAATTTTGCTTTGGAGTGGAGGCAGGGGAAGGGGATAATGGCACTTTTCTGGGGGAGGGAACACCCCAGACAAAGGCCCAGAAGGCTTGGGAAAGGGACCTTTGGGCAGATCCATCAATACTGATGAGACCAGAAATGTGAAGTTTGTCTGGGGGCAAAGTAAGGGCAGCATCTCAAGTGGAGCCACAGAGTCCATATTCTGAGGTATGGCTTGACCAGAAATTGCATTTGTATATTTTGCTTCTGTCTACAGCCTTAAAAAATAATAATAATAGGTTTTCCAGCTGAGAGCAAGTGTGTGTGCGTTTTCCTAACCATTTTCTTTGAGTCTGATGTGACCGGTGAACTTTGGCTTGGTTTATTTTCCTGATTGTTTCTCTCTTTTCTTTTTCTGGGTACTGTCTTTAAAGATTTCTTAGATCTCTCTGAAAAATCCTTTTGGAAAGGGTTGGCCCCCTCCGTCCTCTTCTCATCATCAGTAAGTTGCCCACTGCTGCGTGGTAAAATTTGGTTTGCCCTTACTTTGCTGATGCACGTTTTATCTAAACCTCTGAGAAGTGAGCTGACCCTTCCTGCTTAGCTCACATGTGAACCCAGACCATAGAAGAATGATGTTGAGGGGGCAGCTCAGCTAAAACCCAGCCATGATCCCATGGAATCGTGTGGCGGTGTTTAAATGAGACCGAAGGCTCAATTGTCCGCAGAACCGCTTGTGTTTTTCCAGGAGATCTAATCATGTTTCTCCTCAGTCACATTCTCCTTTTCCTCTTTGCCCTCTTCCCATCTCATGCCACTCTTTCTTCTGCCTTTTTGTAACAGCAACATCAGTCTTTTTTTAATATAAGAAAAGGCTGCTAAAGCTTCATTGGTTTTTATTGTTGTGTTGAAGAGGATCTAGAGTTGACTTTCCTTTCAAATGACCTATTTCTCTTCTTAAGTTTTATAGGAAAATAGGGTAAACTTTGGAGACACTGTTGGGAAGCCTTGGTCTGACTGGTTCTTTTCCAGGGGCATGGGGAGAGGGAATTCCTTTGTAGAGATTGTGCTCCAAATCTTCTGTTCCCATTTGGTAGCAATTCCTCAGGAAGCAGGTACAATGAAGGTTTTCCTTCCCCAGTTGCTACCCAGACTCTTGCCCACAAGTGTGATACTTTAATAGATTTAAAAGAAGAGCTCAGTGGGTTTGTGTTATATCTTGCCAGGTAGAAGGCTTTCTCTGAACAGTGATGAAATGGGTTGCCAGGCAGCAATTTTTGGAATTACTTCTTTTTGCCTGTTGCAGGGACCCTTTGCTACCTGCCATGAGGTAGAACTGGCAAAGTATTCATTGAAAACCATCATCATCATCATGGATAGCTATCATGCTTTGGAGATGGGGGGTGTGAAGCTGGGCTCATAACCACTTCACATGGGACCCCCTGTGCTGACATTTTCAGTGGCCCAATTAAAATGCTGACTTGGTTCCCACCAAGAAGGGAAAGAATGGACAAAAGTGTTAGAACAAGACAGTTTTAGGTCTTGGACTTCTTCTCTGATGGCACCACAGATGCGGATTTCCCATCCTCGGCACTGTTGATATTTAGGGCTGGCTAATTCTTGGTTGTGGGAGACCACAACCAAGCAGCATCCCTGGTCTCCACCCACTCACCATGCCAGTAGCATCTCCTCCACTTGCCACAAACAAAAATGTCTCCAGCCGTGGCTGAGTGTCTCCTGGGGAAAAGGTTTGCCCTGGTCAGGAACTACTGCTGTAGAAGCACAGAGCTAAATGAACTGGAATGTGGGACCTCTCTTCTCTGTCCTTACACCCCCAGCCCCTCATCTGGAAGTCCCATTCTTCTCTCACTCTTCTCCTGGCAGGATGATCAGCCTGTGGACCACCTTGTTGATTCCAGGGCCATATAATGTGTTGCAGAGTAGCAAAGCGAGGCCATGCAATGGATTGGGACTGCTGCCACCATATTTGACTGGCTTTCTACAGAATTTTTTTTAAGTAATGCTTTCATAACTTGTTCAGCTGCCTTTTGTTATTTTATTTTTGGAAGTTGAAATAAAGTTTACAAAATTGAAAAAACAAACAAACAATGTTGGCAGGCAAGAGGTCAAACACAGGACACATCCTTTTAGCCACCGGCTGATAAGACAGCTTATATCTACATTTAGAGGAATTTACGCCTTAAATCTCCTCTTAGAGAATAGTGCTCATGTCCCTAGTTTAAAGGGAAGATCGTTAAATATATTCATCTCGGTCTTCAATGGTACTTTGAAGGGCAGTTTGTAAAATTGTTACTTTGCTTTCCTGATGGTTAAGGAGAAAAGAGCAATGCGTTCTGCTTTCCTTTGAGCTACAAGTTGCCCTCTCTCACTTTGCCTTTTAAAAAAAAAAAAGTCTGGAAAGAGCTCTTTTGCTTTCATCATAGCTTGTAAAGAGCAGATATGAAAGCATGAAGGAAAACCACATCCCAAACTGTCCCTGTTCCTTGTCCAAAACTGATGACACTTATGCTGGAGTATTTTGGGGACAAAATGGTCCCATAAAAGGGAGATTTAAATTCTTGGGATAGAGTAACAGTGTAAAGTCTTCTGGTCGATAAAAGATACAAAGCCTTCTTGGTGATTCTCACCTTCAGGGTACGAAGTGGAGAAGGAGGCAGTCGACTCTGTAGGACAGTAGCTGAGGTGGACAGTGAAGCAGAATTAAAGGAGTAGGAATCTGTTGGCTGAAGGGCGGTAGGTGGGGATGGGTCATTCTGGATGGCCAGTGGCACAGAAGCCATGAATGACCCAGGGATCCAGGGACAAGAGATGGAGCTTCAAGAGGTGGGAAGAGATCATGATGTAGGTAATTTAGAGGAGAAAAGAATGGGAGACCAAGCAGGGGACCTCTGGGTGGGTTGATGGGAGAGAACAGAGGTACGGGATTGGGATGAGTGTGGACAGGTTCCATGCCCTTCCAAGAGGGAGGAGAAAGAGCCGACAGCCTGCACGGCTTGTACAGCTTTGCGTTTGGGGTCGTACATGCCAAGGGAGTTTGAGGGCGTGGAGAGTGGATTCCAACTTGGGTTGTTGGAGTGGAAATCGCCAGTAGGCAGCCATCTCAGGAGAGGACCCTTCATGGGGAGAAACCGAACCTTCATTTGTGGGAAACTACAGAGGGAGGAGACCGCTGGGGACAGGAGCAGGGAGGGGGCCATGGTGAGCTCATGGACGGGTGGGGCGAGCAGAACAAGTTTAGGTCACCGTGGTGGAGGGTTATCACCTGGCAGGTCGGAAACCGGACGCCACGGTCCAGAGCCTCAGGTTGCAGAGACACCCAGGAAGAGGAGATAGGGTCACGGCGGGTGATTTTTTGTTTTTCTTTCTTGATGGCAAAAGAAGAACTTTATTGGCGCATCGAAGAAATCGTTACTGACTTGCGGTGAATGGTTTCCCAATTAAGTGAGACTGACTTGCTAATTGAAAATGCCATGGATTAGTAGCCCTCGCTTTGTTTTGTTTTGGAAACAAAAGACAACAGATCAGACTTAAAAATAGAAAGTGAGAACTGCTCAGATCTGAGGTTACCAGCATCCTGGCATTGGAAAAGCTCCTTGGAGTTCTCATTCATTGTTAAATACGACTTTTTTCATAATCTTTTTTCATAATGAGTCATAGACTCATAGATTAATGTGTACTTGAATACCCTTTTAATGTATAATTGTGTCTTTTTCATACTCGTAGAGGGAGTTTATGCATTTTCCTTTTGTTTTTATTTTGTTTGCTTGCATCCTGTGCTTTCTTCTTATTTATTTATTTATTTTCCTGGGCTTTCTTTTACTCTCCCTCAGTGCCTCAGTGTCACACTATGTTTGACAGCTTGCTCTCAATCCTTCTGTACTTTTTTCTGCGTTTAAAAAGCACCATGTACACATACTTACATACGTCCATGTGATTTTGGCATCATCAAGGCATACTATACGCATTTTTTGCATCTGACTTTTCCCACCTAACCCTCAAGGAGTTCCTTCTTGGGTGATTTTTCTCATCCCCTCATCTAAATTACTCACATGATGCATTTTCGCTTTATCTGTCCTGGAGCTCGGACCCCTGCTGTGGGCATCCATGTCCTGGCCCCTCAAGCCATTACCCATTTCTTTTCAACCATCAGAGTCCTACTCCTTCTTCAAAATTGAGCTTAAGACCTTCCAGGGATGGCCTGCCAGGGGTCAAGGCATGGCGAAGGTAAAGCCACATAACCCGAGCCACTCCTTGGAGATGCTCGGCCATGGAAGACAGCCTCGCAGAGGATGGGAAGGTGGAGGTGGATTTGAGTGCAAGCCTGAGGCTGGGGCCATGAGCTGTGAGCACATCTGAGCTCCCCATTTGCAATTCCCATGGACCCAGTGTTGGGAAACAGCAGCCCCTCCCCACTGTCCTCTTCTCCCTGGCCCCTCTACCTTCTAATCCAACATGGACCCCCAAGGCATGACTCGAGACTCCCATGTTAGGCTTCCAGCTCAGACGTGCTGCCCTCTGAGCCTCAGCCTCTTGAGTCCAACCCTCTCCTTGTCCGTTCTGTCTGGACGCCTCGTGGGAGGCTTGGCATCATCATGACCCATAGTGAATTCTTGACCTTCCTCCTTGCCTTCCCACCCCAGTCTGTTCCTCCTTTCGGCTTCCCCATTTCATAAATGGCTGTTTCCGCTCTCTGGCCCCACTTGGGTGCCATTTTTTATTCCCTTTTCTTTCCCTTTTTATTGTAGTCTAAAATCCTGCCCTCTCCAGCTCTAAAGCACATCTCCAAAGTCGGTCTGCTTTGGTCACATCTGTACAGCTGCTCACCATCGTCCCTGTCCCCTGCCCTTCAATCCAGACGTCCAGCATTCTTCCCGGGGCACATCCTGTACAGCCTTCTTTCTGCAAACCAGACCGCGCCTTTCCAAACCCCATCAGTGGTTTCCCTTCAGCCGTTAGAATATACCCTCTCTGCTGTAGCCTTGTGGCAGTTTGGTATTGTTTAGGAATTCCAAAAAGAGATATTGGATTGTGTTTGTAAACTGGTCTGTTCCTCTGGGCATATTCGATTGTATTAGCCTCAGAGGTTTCACTTTTACTTTATTAAATAAAGATTAGGGCTTTTATTTGACCACGTCATTAGGGCGACTTGGTTTGAGTCCCCACCCACTTGGTAAACTGTATAAATGGATGCTCAGGCAAAGACAGGGAAGTAAACACATAGAGAAGGAGAACATAGAGAGTTGAGTTTTTGACTCTGGAGCCCCCAGAGAGAGACTCAAGCCGTTCACCTGATAGTCTACAGCTGGCCTTGTGGAGAGAACAGAGCAGCTGAGCCCAGAAAGAGACAAGTCTCAGGAAGAGAGACGAGCCTACAGCTGAGATCAGAAGAAGCCGGGACCATGGAGCCTTAAGAGGAAGGAGGAAGGCTGAACACACGCATACATCGCCCGCCATCTTGCTTCAACACGTGGCAACAGATTTTGGGTGAGAAAGTACCTCTTACGGTACCTTGAGTTGGACTCTTTTATGGCCTGGTAACTGTAAGCTTCTACCCCAAATAAACACTGTTTATAAAAGCCAACAGAGCTCTGGTACTTTGCATCAGCAACCCCTCTGGCTGACTAATACAAGCCTCCGAGACTCCAGGCTTTGGTTTGTGCCTCAGTTTCCAACCCACTTTCGTGGCCCTTGTCTCAGTGCCCCAGGGCTGCTGTACATCAAACTGCATGGCTTAAAAACAACTGAAATTGATTCTCTCATAATTCTGGGGGACAGAAGTATGAAATCAAGATGTCAGCAAGGTCGCACTCCCTCTCAAATGTCCTCCTTGCCTCTCTCCCAGATTCTGGTGTTTGCCTGCAATCCTTGACATCCCTTGGGTCTCCACCAATGTCAACACATGGCCTTCTCCCCTCACTGAGTGTGTCTGTCTGTCTTAAGAGGACTCCAGGCTTATTGGATTAAAGGTCCACCCTTCTCCAGCAAGACCTCATCTTAGTTACATTTGCCATGAACCTGTTTCCAATATAAGGTCACCTTCTGACGGTCTGGAAATCAGGACTTCAACATGTCATTTTCGGGGAACAGAGCCCATAACAGCCCTCCCCAGCCCTTCTTTGTACTCTACCCACCATTACAGAGAAGCTCCCAATCCAGCCTGACACCTGCTCTTGACTTGACTTACCCCAGACGTCCTTCTGCATTACTTTTTTCAGCATCTCTTGTGGCTCAGAAGCTCCAGGTGGCCAAGACAAGCCCCTGTGCTCTCCATTACCCACATACCCAGTCTGGTGGGTCCTCTTGAAATATTTATCCCAATGAAGGAAAGATTGTGGAGGTCGATAAAGAGTTTAGTTCATGAATTATTGACCGATCTTGCTCAGGTGAGACCAGTCACACAGTCAGAACTTGCTTCTTTTTTCCTCAGAACATTTGTGATAAACCCTCTCCTCTCTTTTTACCCTTGGAGTTTTAATTTTTTAAAGATCGATGGTGAGGGAAGAGTCCTGCCGTTAATGAGGATTATTTGAATAGTGGATTGTCTGTTGCAGCTAATCCTGTTTGTAAACTTCTAAACTTGGATTCACTTTCATTTGTGGTTCATTTAGACTCGATTCTAACATCTCATGTGCCCCCAAAAGATGATGTAATCCTAGTAAACGGTATTTGAGCTAGTAAAGTCAAAATTTCATTCAATATTTTGGTCCTTACCATTAATAATTCTCAACTCTTCACAAATTCTACCAGTATGAGGAGAGTCTTATTGATGGAGATTTGAAGTCAGGAAGTGTCAGAAGATTTTTCTTACTTATGATAGTTATTTAATGTTTGTGATTAGAAGACCAGCGGGGGAATTAGGTCTTTAAGAATTCTGTTTTTCTCAGAGCAGTATTTTTTATTCTTCCAACTTTTTTTTATTAATATATTTTTATTAGAGAAGTTGTGAACTTACAAAACAATCATGCACCTGTGTGGAATTCCCATACAACACCCCTTCAAGAAACCACATCGTGGTGGATAATTTATTACAGATTATGAGATAATATCATCAGACTATTACCACAAACCATGGTCCATAGCGTACATTTGATATATTTTCCCCACACCCCCCCATTACTAACCCAGTATATCTTTGACATTGATGCAAGAATATTACAAGATTGCTGTTAACTATGGTCCATAGATTACATTAATTGCATTTTTCCCATGCTTCTCCACATTCCCACCACCCTGTAATAGTGATGTACATCTGTTCTAGCTCACAGAAGGACATTCTTGTATTTGTACTATTAACCACAATTCTCATCCACCTCTGGGTTCACTGTGTTATTCAGTCCCTAGATTATTCTCTAGCTTTCTTTCAATTGATATATACATCCCTAGACTACCCTTTTCAGCCACATTCCCATTTATAGACCAGCTGCTACTCACTATAATGTGTTACAATCAACTCTATCCATTTCCACACTTTTACAGTCAAATTAATAAAAACTTCTGCATACATTAAGCATCAGTACCCCTTCGCAGCTCTCCTCTTATCTCCTAATAACCTATACTCTTAACTCCATGTGTTTATTCTTTGTATTTACTTCATATTAGTGAGACCATGCAATATTTGTCTTCTGTGTCTGGCTTATTTCACTTAGCATAATGTCCTCGAAATTCATCCATGTTATCGTGTGTCCCAATTTCATTTCTTCTTACTGCAGTATAGTATTCCATCCTACGTATATTCCACATTTTGTTTATTCATTCATTGGTTCTCAGAGCAGTAATTTTCTGCCGGCTGCGGAGTACTTTTATTTGCAGCCTGCTACGTCTCAAAAAAGTTGATGGGTGTAGGTAAAAAATGATGCCTCCTGGGAATATATAGTGCCAGGGGATTTCTTGGGCATTATTTTTTGTTGGTATTTTATTTGATTTTACAGGGATTCTTATGAGATACATCCTTCTACGGGACTACCTGTGGAATAAAAGAACTTCCTACAGCCTTAGACTTCCACTTGTTAACTTTTTTGTTACATTTGACACTAAACCCTGACTCTTCCTGTATTGATTAAGCTACCCATGGATGAAATTGCAGCTCCATCTGGAATCTAGATATTTGATCTCTGCTGCTGCCTGAAACCATTGTTGGGGCTGACATAGTCCAGGTACTTGTTGAATCCTGGACATTCTTTCATTCCTTGCTCGAGTCCCTGATCTTATCTTCTACCATTGATGCGTATCTCTGGTGTACTTTAGGGGGTGAAATTTACGCTGCATTGTCATAATGCGATGTCGAAGAGTTGAGGAAGAATCTGGAAAGGTCGTTATCCTGGTCTGGGATCAATGGAGGTAGCTGCAGGATCAATCCAAAGAATGGATATGTGTGTGTGTATGTGCACACGTGTGCTTGAGCTGGAGGGAGAGAGGGCTGCTTGCTGAATCATAAGCACTGACACCACAAATCCTAAGCTGCTAAGCTACAAAAAGTGAGTGGGGGACTTGGGAGACTGGGGCACAGCCTTCAGGTAACTGTCAAAAGGTTACAGCTTCAGCCAGCTCCCTCCATCAACTGCCCCTTGGTGGACTGGCTTCCGGAGTGGGAGAAATCTAGCAGCAAATTAGAAAAGGTGTTCGCATAACCCCTATCTGTGGGTAGGTGTAATCTTCAGACGGCATCTTACTCAAAGGGTCTACAAATTTAAATGTATATATCTATGACCCATATTGTGTCACTACATGTAAATATTGTGATTAGAAAAAGAAATATTCACTTGAAATTCAGAGTAGTGTGTTGTCTGTTCATGCTATCCTTTGGCATAGTGATATTATCAGCTTCTTGCTCTACAGCCTTATCTTTTGATTTGAACATTTTGGTCCTTATCATTAATAACACTCAACTCTTGAAAAAAATCTAACCCTGTCCGTCTCATTAATGGGGTGGTGCCTGCTTACGTCTTAGTGATCTTCCTTTGAGTTAATCTTCATGTCACGCAGGCTGCCCTTCACAGTCCTTTGAATAACTCATCATAGTAGGCACGGCCATCTGGTAGACCATCGGTGAGGGCGGCCGATTTCCGGCTCATCCTGGGTATTCCAGATGGATGCGGCTTGTTGGGGTGAGCTTGGGAGGGAATCATCACTCGTGTGCTCAGGGGAAAATGCAGGGTCCTTGTAGCCTTGACACACGTATTGATCAGAATCAGGCATGCGTTTCCATGTTACAGTCGCAGGTACCCCTGATCCTGCAGTGGTGGCTTGGATTTGTTGACCCCAACATATTCTTCTCGCATCATTGTGTGCTCATATTTTCTATTTCCTCTCAAAAACATAGTCTTCAGTTCTAAAGCTTGCCTCTTTCTCCCACGTCTCCTTTAGGTGAAAACATCCTTCTGTCATCACCTCTTATCTCTCAAAAAACATATTTAATTCTTCTCTTTTTATGTGTGTGGAGTAAAATAGATATAACATAGTGGGATTTAGTGCATTCACAGGGTCATGCAGTCATCCCTACTATCTAGTTCCACAACATTTTTATCACCCCAAAAGGAGACCCTGTACCTATTAAATTATTCCTCTTCCCCCTCCACTCTTGCAACCACTAATCTACTATCTGTACCTACAGATTTGATCATTCTGGACATTTCATGTAAATGGAATCATAGGAAGTGTGGCCCTTTCACTCAAAATAGTGGTTTGAGATTCATCCTTGAACCACATATCAGAACTTTGTTCCTTTTTATGGCTGCGTACTATTCCACTGTATGTATATTCCACATTTTGTTCATCCACCCACTGATGAATCCTTGGGTGGTTTTCCCCTTTTGGCTATTGCATATAATGCTGTTAAGTTTTATCCAGTGTCATAGATGAATATTTGTTTGAGTCCCTGTTTTCAATTCTCTATGGTATATATACCTAAGAGTAGAATTGCAAGGTCATCTGTTTAATTTATATTTATTTTTTTTTCTCCCCACCCCCTCATTGTTTGCACTTCCTATGTCTGTTCATCTTCCTTGTTTCTTTAGGAGGCACCAGGAACCGAACCCAGGACCTCTGATATGAGAGGGAGGCGCCTAATCTCTTGAGCCACCTCTTCTCCCTGCCTTGTTGTGTCTCTCATTATGTTTTCCTTCTTGTGTCTCTTGTTGAATCATCTTGTTGTGTCAGCTTGCCGCACCGGCCCATTGAGCCAGCTCGCTGTCTTCTTTAAGAGGCACTGGAAACCGAACCAGGGACCTCCCATGTGGTAGGCAGGAGCCCAATCGCTTGAGCCACATCCGCTTCCCTTTTTAACTTTTTGAGACATCTCCAAAATGTTCTCCACAGTGACTGCACCTTTTACATTCTCACCAGCAATACATGAGGATTCCAATTTTTCCGCATCCTTGTCAACTCTTGTTATTTTCTGGTTTTCTTTTTCCCTTTTTTTTTTTTTTTGATACCAAGGCCAGAGATTGAACCCAGGACCTCATATGTGGGAAACCGGCACTCAACCACTGAGCCACATTGGCTCCCCTGAGTTGCTTTTTTCCCCCCTTTTGTTTGCTTATTGTCTGTTTTTTTGTTTTTAGGAGGCACCGGGAACTGAACCTGGGACCTCCCATGTGGGATGGGAAGCAGGTGCTTAACTGCTTGAGCCACATCCGCTCCCCTGGGTGTGTTTTAAATGACCATTCTACTGGGTGTGAAATGGTATTTCATGGTTGTTTTGTTTTGCGTTTCTTTAATTGTTGAATATCTTCTCGCACTGTGTTTCTTTCCCTTTGAGTAAAGACTTCTAAAATAGTTTGAGACACGACCCCACATCTTCTCTCTTTCATTCGTCTGAGACAGGACCCCACATCTTCTCTCTTTCATTCGTCTGTCCCTCCTGCCTTCCAGCCCCCCTTTTCCTCCACTGTTGGAGCTCAGCATCCCCTTTGGCAATCTCGTGTGAGTCGTCACTTAGAAATACCTGACTCTGGGCTTTTTGGTTGCTGACATTTCCTATCCTGCATTTGCCACGCAGTCTGTCGTCTTGCTGCACGTTCCCCATCTTACGTACGGCACCAGTGCTGCTGAATCAGACCCGGTCCCTAAGATATACGTGCTATTCTCTCGCTGACTATCCTAACCGCGATGCTTACTCCTCCTACATCCCGAGAGAACGGAACGGTCACCCCTTTAGAACCAGGCGCCCGCCTTAGCCTCTGCTCAAGGCACGGCCGCCAAGCCCACTGTTGCCCCTTGTAGATTCTGGACATGTCACGACGAGCGGTTCCTCTACATGCTGATGGAGTTCGTGCCGGGCGGCGAGCTGTTCACCTACCTGCGGAACCGAGGCCGCTTCAGCAGCAGTGCCGGGCTCTTCTACGCCGCGGAGATCATCTGTGCCATCGAGTACCTGCACTCCAAGGAGATCGTTTACAGGGACCTGAAGCCGGAAAACATCCTGCTGGACAGAGAGGGCCACATCAAGCTCACCGACTTCGGGTTCGCGAAGAAGCTGGTGGACAGGTAAGAGAGACTCTTAACTCTGGGTTCATTTGAGAACTCGTAAAGGTCAGCAGGGGAATTATTTTCAGCAAAGCATTGACCTGACATGTGTGTCCGGGAGAAATGCTGCTGCAGTGCTGTTAAGCGGACCTTTATTGTCGTCGTGTTGTTGTATTTTCCCCCCCGAGATGGCTCCCTCGTCTGTGTGCTCCTTGTTTTTGCTTTTGCTTTTTTGTTCATTGTCTGCTCGTTTCTTCTTTAGGAAGCACCAGGAACTGAACCTGGGACCTCCTGTGTGGGAGGCGGGCACCCAACTGCTTGAGCCACATCTGCTCCTTGCTTGTTTGGTTTTTGCTCGCTTTCTGCTAGTTGTTTTGCGCGTTGTCTTGCTCATTGTTTTTGCTCGATACCTGCTCGTTGTCTGCTCATTGTTTGTCTTCTTTAGGAGGCACCGGGAACTGGACCTGGGGCCTCTCATGTGGGAGGCAGGTGCCCAACTGCTTGAACCACATCTGTTCCCTGCTTGTTTTGTTTTTGCTCGCCATCTGCTTGTTGTCTTGCTATTGTTTTTGCTCAATGTCTGCTTGTTGTGTCTGCTTGTTGTGTCTGCTCATTGTCTTCTTTAGGAGGCACCGGGAACCGAACCTGGAACCTCCTATGTGGGAGGCGGGCACCCAACCACCCGAGCCACATCCACTCCCCTATTTATCATCGTTTTGATGGAGGTAGATGGGAAATCACCCCCACCCATCCCCACCCCGGGGTAAAACGAAAGGCATAGTTTTCCACTGAGGAATTTACACTGTAAAGGAATAAGTCTTCACTAAATTTTTTATGTGTGTAACACTATAAAATAGATGTGCAGTGGTACAGGCACAAAATATCTTTCTTTAATTACATGTATATATATATGCTTGTACATATACATATACAAATAAAATATGTTTATGTATTCCTATTATACATATTCATTACATCATATATAATACGTGTATGTATATTTTTACATTATATACACATATATACACACATATATGTATGATATATACACATATCATACGCACACATATATCCATATATATATATACACACATATACCCTGGTATGTCAGGGTTCTTAACCTTTTTTGTTCCACGGACTCCTTTACCAGTCAGGTGAAATGGATATGATTTTAATTTATTGATTGCATACATTCATAAGTGAAGGAAATGCTAGATTTCAGTTAGAGGTCAGAGAAAATAAAGATAATAAGTTGATATTTTTCATTTCAAGCTCACGGACCCCCTGAAATCTTTAGGGGTCCGTGGACCCCTGGTTAAGAGCCCCTGATTTATGTCTATATCCTGTATATATATTCATTACGTAATATATAATATGGTGTATGTGTGTTTTGATTATATCTGCATATACACACACACACATATCCATATATGTATATGTATATATCCATATACATGAATGAGAAAAAAAATGGTCCTTCTTTCTTTGAAGGACAGTACTTTAATTTTACTTGAGGAAGTTGATGAGAAGGTAGATCCACATCTCAAGGTATCCCAGGAACCAAAAGTAGATCCAAATTCTGTGTGATGCCTGAAGCTTACACAATTTTCCGGATTCCTTTTAAGGGAAAAGATCATATAAACCAGAAATCAAAGTCAGGTGCAGAGAAGGGCTTGTGCAGACAAGGAGCCCAGAGCTCAGGTGTTGGCTTTGTGGGAAATCACCTGTGCCTGGAGAAGGTTGCACCTGGTCAGTTGTATCATGGCTACGCTTTCTGTTTGTCGCCTGGTTATCTGTCCGTCCACCTCTTTCTCCTCTCTGTTGCCCCCCAATCTCTTTTCAGTTCCCCTAAACCACAAGAGAATCCCCTCCGATTCTCTGCCTCGATGACCCATAACTTTACCTCATGTGTCCTGAAATGGCCAATCCGGGTCTTCCAAACGTCCCGCGTTTAGTTTTCCCAAAGGTACCAGCACCCAAAACCTGCTATCCTCAGCCTCAGACTCTGACAAGGGACGACATCCGATTTCCATGTGATCCAGCCGGCAAACTCGGAAATCTAACGTCGATTTTTATCTCATAAAGAACAGTTAAGTCTGTACGCAATTGCAGGTATATTTGTACTAGATGGGACATCCCTTCTCAGATTAAAAGGATACCGACAAGTACACTTATAAAAATGTGTAATCACCCATTTTAACAAATGTTGCACCCCAATGCGAGGTTTTCATAATAGGGTGGTATTTGGGAATCCTGTATTTTATGCCTGGTTGTTCTGTAAACTCATAACTTCTCTGATAAAGAAAGGAAGAAAAAAGATAGGGGCAAGCTCAGAGGAGTCCTCTGGAGCCAGTTTCCCGTAGGAAATGGAGTTTGAAGCCCATCAGTAAACGCGAGTCCGGCGCCGTCTTGAGGGAGAATCAGGAAGCCGTGGTATTGGCGTGGACAAAGACTTTCTGGGAAGCGTTGCAAGTGAAATTCATTTTTTGATGTTGCCACTGATTGACCTGACAGTGGTTACTCTAACTTAACTCTGTTCTCTCCAACTTTAAATCATTAGCAGTTATCCTTTTACTGCCTCACGGTGGTGGTGTGAGGAATGGCAGGATTTTGGGGAAATGCTTAAACTACCAGGAAGTACCTGCTAGTGCCTCTATTAATTTCCTGGGACCGCTGTAACGCATTACTACAAACTGAGTGGCTTTCGCAAGGGACCTTTACCCTAACACGGTTCTGGAGCCTGGAAGTCTGACATCGAGGTGTGCCCAGAGCCGTGCTCCGTCCATTCTCTAGGGAAGTACCCATCCTTGCCTCTTCCGGCATCTGGTGGTTGTTGGCCACGTTGGCATGTGGAGGCCTCGGGAGTCTTCAGGTGATCTCCTCCCTGCCGTCTGCCTCAGTGTCTACACTTCCCTCTTATAAGTAGCACTAGTCATATGGGATGAGGTAGAGCCCACCCTAAAGCAGTATATGGGTCTTATCTCAACATGATGACATCTGCAAAGACCCTCTTTCCAAATAGTGTCACGTTCTCAGGTTTTGGAGTTAGGACTTGAACTCGTCTCTTTGGGTGACCCCGTAGCATTACCAAATAGGGTGAGAAAATGATGTTCTTAAGACGGAGATGGCCTTGACTGTCAATTTGCCTGCTGCAATTGGATGTTAAGAGAGACACAGAGACCGATTGCACTGGGTTATTTCTAATAATTTTGCAGCTGCTGATAATCATTTACAGCCCTAAAAGCTTCCATTTAGATGACCAAGATCTATGTTTATCTCCTCTGGACAATTCCAGTAGTTTACGTTCCTAAAAGTTTCGTACGCTAGAGCAGGGCCGTCCATTAGAAATATAAAGCAAAACTCATGTGTTATTTCAAATTTTGTAGTAGCCATGCTTTAACAAGTAAAAACAAACAAGTGAAGATAATTTTAATAGTGTGCTTTATCTAAGTCAGTATATCCAAAATATTGTCATTTCAACAATAATCAATTTAAAAATTTGCCTTTTTTTTGCTACTACATTTTTCAAATCCAGTAGGTATTTCACACTTTACAGTACATCTTAATTAAGGTGCTAAATTTTCATCCGAAATGCTTGATTTTTATTTAGAGTTGATAAAATTTACATTTGTGAAAGGGTAGAGTCACATAACCAAGCTGCCCTAAAAATACTTAAATATTTTCCAATAGCTTGTTTTAAAATTAAAATTCAATGAAATAAAACGAAATAAGATTGAAACTTCAGTTCCTCCGATGACTGGTTGCCTTTTTTTTTTTTTTTTTTTTTGAAGTACCAGGGGCTGGGGATTAAACCCGGGACCTCATATGTGGGAAGCAGGCAGTCAACCAATGACCCACATTGACTCCCCTGAGTTTTTTTTTTTTGTTTGTTTGTTTTGCTTGTGTTTTTTGTTTTGTTTTTTCAGGAGGCACCGGCATCGAACAAGGGCTCTCCCGTGTGGGAGGCAGGTGCTCAACTGCCTGAGCCACATCCTCTCTCCTGGTTGCCTTTCATGTGCTCAGAAGCCATTTGTGGCTGTGGCTTCCATATTGGACAAGCCAGTTCTAGAAAATACACCTGTCATTCCTTGATGACAGAGGGTTGGATAAGGTGATAGCTATTCACACAGCATTGTAGCAACACCTGCATTTATTAGAAACTTTATTTTGGGGCAGTTTTGTGCTAAGTGGACTCGTCACCATTCCTGATTTTAGAAAGGAGCAGTCCTATGAGCAGTTTATGATGCAGATTTTTGTTAAATTCAATCTGATTTCACCATCAGATTTTCACCCAAGTTTTTAAAATAAAGCACATAAGAATGAGATGTTTTTACATGGACTAATGAAGACTTGATTATTTTTTTAAATTGGTTTTATAACCTTGGTGCTGCCCCCTATTGGCAGCAAAAGGTATATCGGTGTATTCTTTATTTTTTTAAAAATCCGTTTATTTGGAATTCTGATTTAAGCTAACCAGAAATAAAATATCTCATATATTTTCTGGAATATAACTTTGACAAACCATGTTACTATCCAGTTAATCCATTATGTCCATTTAAAAATAAATGAATAAAGAAGGTTTAGTACATAACATCAAGCAATTAATTCTTAACATGCCAAAACTTGGAAAATGCCTCATTACTATATTTTGATATATCACTTTTGAAAGGAACTTTGTCTTACTCAGTCATGAGTATTGTAGCTTGGAATTTTTTTTCTCTCTCCCTCTTTTTTATTTGACCACTGAGTTTCTTTAAGGATGTGCTTCTCTTCTAGCTGAGCTCTGGTGAGACTTTCCTCGTGAGTACATATGTACTTGGGTGCTTCGTCTAGCTCAGGCTTCAGAAAACAGGTATGATTTTTAAATAAAAAGTGGAGAGAAATTCCCCAAAGTATCCAGGCACCCCTACAAAATAGACGGAACAAAAAGGGAGACTTCATCTGAAATAAAATTTCTGACATATAATTGAGAGGTGTACTCCTCATTTTCTTTCTTAACATGGAAAAGGAACCATTTAAACCTGCTGTGATTACATACCATAATCACTTCATGATTCTATCGTGCTCATTTTAAACTGCTCACAATGACTTTGACTTATGATTCCTGTCCTTGCTTGTCGATAAAGAGAATGCTATTCTCTTCTAACTTATTTTTACAAGGTTCTTGTTTTCTCATAGTCATAATTCTTGTTTTTTGAATTTAAATATTTTGTATATATACTTTATATTACTCAGATAACCCTTCTACAAGATATAGGGACAAACTAGGATTATTTTTGCATTTCTGAAATGATCAAGAGAAGAAATTAGTGCATTGAGTTTGATTTGATAAGTAAAAACACAGCATACCTTTTCTATTTCTACAACAGCTATTAGGAAGTTCTGTGGCATTTTAAATTCAGACATTAAATTTGAGTACAGACCTTTGGATTTTCATTTCTGACATCTTGTTACGTATAATATTGAACCCAATCTTTAAAATTATTTTTAAAATTTCAGACATACACAGAAGTAAAGGGAATAATTTGTATTGAATCATTATGTACCATCATCCAGCTTCAATAATTATTAAAGACTTGCTAATCATTCAATACATTTTTATTTTTTTTATTTTTATTTTTATTTTTTTAAAAGATTTTATTTATTTATTCATTTATCCCCCCCTTGCTGCTTGTGCTCGCTGGGTCAGCTAACCACGCCGTGCGGGCGGGCTTGCCTTCACCAGGAGGCCCCGGGAACCGAACCCAGGGCCTCCCATATGGTAAACGGGAGCCCCACTGATTGAGCCACAGCCGCTTCCCTCAATACATTTTTAAAAAAAGACTTATTTTACCTTTATTGCCTCCTACACAGATTTTGTTTCTTGAAAAATTTTAAAGCAAGTAACCCATCATCCTATCTCTAACAGACAAATGCCTTTTAAAAAATAATTTCAATTATTCATTGTCACATGTGACAAAACTAATTTAAAAATCCTTAATATAGTCTAACACTCAGTCCATATTTCAATTTTCCCCAAACGTCTTTTTAGTTTTTGTTTCCACCCTTAATATCAGGATCTAAACGAGGTTTCCAAATTTCATTTGATTGATCTGGCTCTAAGCTCCATTAATCAATAAAGCCCTGCTTCCCATCTTTTTCTATTTATGCCTTTTCTTGTTGAATAAAACTGGGTCTTTGTCCTGTACAATGTTGGCTGATTACTTCCTTGTGGTCTTGTTTTCCTTGCTCCTTTTTTCCCTGTATTTCCTATAAATTGGTGATTGGGTCTGGAAACTGATTCGATTTGGCGTCCTTTACTCCTTCCTCCCTCCCTCCTCTCCTTCCCTCCTAGAAGGAGATGTTGCCAGCTTCTTCTTTTGCTTCATAGCAAAGGCATGTAATCCTCCTCGACCTTGTGGAGGTAAAGATGGATTATCTGTGGGTTCAAGTGGTACCCTCCTGACTTCTCCACCGTAAGGCGCCATCAGCATTGCCCCTGGGATTTACTGTCCGCGGACAGCCTTCCTCACTTCATGAGGGACAATAAAATGGAGGTATTCCAATTCTGTCATCCCTTCTGCATTTCTTGGCTGGAATTCCTCTACGGAGAAGCACTTTCCCTCATCCAGCCATTTAGAGACTGTGACTACTCACTCCTCTTAGAGGAAAGGCAGAGTATCTGCTTGATTCCATCACTTTACTGATTTTCACAATCAGGAACTGAGCCTTAAATTTCTCAAATGGTAGTCATGAATTTTTTTTTTTTTTAAGTATTGTTATATTATTATAAACTCAGAAAACATATTATCTGGTAGGTTTTCAATCCAAATTTAACTTTTTCATTTTTTTTTTTTGAGGAATGAACCTGGGACCTTGTATGTGGGAAGCCGGCGCTCAACCACTGAGCCTCATCGGCTCCCCTGAGTTGGTTTTTATGTTTGTTTTGATTGTTTTTTTCTGTTTTCCTTCTAAGGCACCAAACCTGGGACCTCCCGTATGGGAAGCAGATGCTCAACTGCTTGATCCACATCCACGCCCCCAAATTAACCTTCCCTCCCTCCCTCCCCCCTCCCCCTCCCCTCCTTCCCCCGTCACTCCCTCCCTTCCTCCTCCCTTCCTCCCTTTCTGCCCCCCTGCTCCCCTCCCAACTCCCCCCTCCCTCCCTCCTTATTTTATATTTAAATTGCTCCATCTTAAAGTGACTGTTTAACGGATATGAGGTTTCCTTTTGGGGTGATGAAATGTTTTGGAACTAGAGAGACAGTGGTTGCACAACATAGTAAATCTGCTAAATGCCACTGAATTGTTCACTTTAAAATGGTTAATTTTATGCTTTGCAGATTCCACCTCATTTTTTTAAAAAAGCCCCTTCTTTTGGTCAGTAGATGCTCCTTAAGCTTCCTTTTGTACCTTTAAACCTGATCCCACTGCCTTTGCATTCATTCGCTAGACGATGGCCTAGGAACATTTTGTATTTCCACCTGCAAATCTGGAATGAGCCATTTCTTCCAGGAGGGGGATCCCTTTAGTTAGAAATGTATCTGGAGCCCACAGCTCATTGCTGCTTCTAGGATTTCTCAGTGGACAGAGTTAAGAAATAGATTTTTTTGGAAAGAGAAAAGTCTAATGGTGAGTCTAAATGGATATTTCCTATTCTTATTTCAGGCTCTATGGGTTTTTACTTAATTTTAAGGAATTATTTTTGTATTTCTTCTCTTGCCCTGAAAATCTCGTTTGTCCACTTAAATTATTATTATTATTATTATTATTATTATTTTTTTTTTTTAGAAGGTACCAGGGATTGAGCCTGGGAAGCAGGCACTCAACCCACTGACCTACACCCACTTCCCTAAATTACCTTTAAGTGAATTATTTACAAATATCAGAAGGTGTCAAGGTAAGAGTAATATATTTGTGACAGTACTCACAACTGACCACTGGACATGCCACTCTATTGAGATGTGCTGGCCTGGGATTTGGTTAGAATCTTTTTATCCTTTATTTAAGAAAAGATTTAGGGCGAAACAGCTCAGGTTAATCATGAAACTCATGAGGCCCTTCATATTATGGATGAGAAAACGGAAGCTCTAAAAGATTTCTCTCAGCTGTCATAGAGTGTTAGGTCGAAGCTGGGATTTGAAACCCATTCTAGTTGTAACTATTTCCATTGTACCAGAGGCCCAGCCATCAAACCAGCCCACAGCCTGTTTTTTGTCAAAACGTTTCCACAGCCCGCTACTCCTTTGCCTGCCCCCAAGCTGCTTCTCCTAGAGGGAGTTGGCAAAGCTTCCTCCCGAAATGCATTTCAAGGTTCAGAGGCAGAGTTTCTCCAAAGTCAGCAATTTTATTCACCCATTCATCCTTGCTGTCTCATTAGAGATGTCAGTTTTACCTACATGGACAGAGTCATGTAGGAACCATGCTTTGTTTATCTCCTTTCATTTGTCTCAAGGAGAGCACCATGGTTCACTCATCAAAATGCTTCACAGATGGGGCATGTGTTGGAAATGCTAAGGATTCCTGTGGCATCCAGAGTCTATGTCTGTCTGTCTGTCTCTTATGAACACTCACACAACTTAAGAGTTCACCCAGCCCAGCCCCATCCTTTAACAGATAAGAAATCTGAAGCTTGAATTGACTTGCCCACATTCCACAACTTCCAAGTGCAGAATCTTCCAGCTTCTACTTCTGTCCTCTGTCCGTTGGTGGGATTGAAGGGTGACTCCGGGGCCACCTGCTTTTATTGCCCTTGGGCTCTTCCACATCCCAGCTGGTGGTCTCGAGCTCATTGTT
>JAKSZT010054573.1:5362521-5389612 GCA_026826555.1 Tolypeutes matacus
AGTGGCTAAAAATATCGCTTTCAAATTAGGTTTTTGTGAGATGATGTTCAAAGACTGAGAAAAGTCATAAAGAACTAGGAGCATTACGCTCTCAGATTCCTTCACAAGTACCTGTATATTAATATACCATATAAGGGAAACAGGGATTGGAAATCACAGGTAGCAATTTATGGTGGAGGTTTATGGAAGAAAGCAGAATTCCCAAAGCAATGCAGGGAACGGTAAGACTTGTATTGGGAATCTGTTTTCTGACTTGTTGGCTTTAGGATCTTGAGCAATTTATCACCAACATCTCATTTTCATACCAGTAAAATGAGAATGCCTTACCTGGCAGGGTTGTTAGGGTGATTAAGACAAATAGCATTTGTAGAGAACTTCAAGCAGAGTCTGAGGCATAACATGCTCTTAAAAAAAAAAAAAAAAACAGTAATATTGACAGTATTTATTATATTGATATTTTTTAAATCCAAGATTGTTGGCAACTTGAGATTCTAGAACTATTATAACTTGTTTGAGCCCTGTAGCTGCCTACCTTTGCTGGATAATTGAAAGGGCCAAATGAGATGGTTTGCTCTGCCTCAAAAACCTTTAAAGAGGTGGACATGGGTGTTACAGCTTGGATGGAATTTTATTTCAGAATCACCGTACGCTCCTCACAGAGAGTTGATTTTTAAAAATAACTGAACTTTCCAGAGACAGGTTTTGAACCAAGTTTTACTGGCGCCTCTTCCAAAATACGCTAACACCAGGGTCGATTGCCTGGTTTGGGGATAGGGGTGTGCAACTGGGAGTTGGTTTTGCACAATCAAATGTTTCAGTTACACCCCTTCAATTTCCACCAAACCTCTCTCCCCATCCCAAATATCTCACCTCTTTTAGCCTCCCTCCAGTCCAACTCCAAATAAACTCACAGTGGGCTTAACCAACCCGTCTCTCCTTTGTTCCCCAGAGGGATGTCTCTGAGCTCCTCCAGGTTAGGATCTGGGCTGGCCAAAGTTCTGTGAACAGTGTGCTTCTCCATTTTCCCTACGAAATCATGGGCATCATGGAAGACGACGGAGGATTAAGGACACACGGGCAATTTGATACCTATACATGACAGAGAATCCCAGTTTTAGCTCTTTCTCTTCTCGGTTAACATGGCAGCCATAATAGAAGTGATAACGGCGAGAAAGTAGGGAACTGCGGATATTACCATGCCTTCCCTCCAAAAGCCTAGTAAACAAAAGCAAATGGGACCACGGGCTCGTGATTCACAGCTTAGATCAGCAGTGTCAGATAATATCTGAGCTGTGTGTCATGCCTTGACATATTTATTGCCATCTGAATCTGTAGGTAGCAACGTATGCTTCTTAGTTTTTGCATGAAAGAGTTAGTATAACGAGAGGTGTAAGGCTACCCGAGGCAAGTTAGAAACTGGAAACGTGTACACCCTGAGGTATGTACTCCTTATCTAAGACGAAGCCAAAGGAAACTCAACTTTCAGAACTGTAAGTGAAGACTCTACACCTAAAACAAATATGTTTACCTCCTCCCACTTCCACCTGGTCTTTTAATATCTCTTACGATCCAGCCTTCTAACCTGTTTCACACAGCCTTGGATGGACTTGCAGGTTGAATCCCAGCATTAACTGGCCAATCGGTTGATGGTTCTGCAGAATGGCACTCGTGTCGTGGGCTGGTGTGACCAGGGTTGACTTTGGGTTGAAATTCCCTCTTGGGAGTAACGAGGGGAATGCTGCTAAAATTGTGTGCATTAAACACTCAGTTCTTAGACTCAAGCGTAGGGAGTGAGAGACTCCAGAGGTTTGAACCATGAAGTCGTTCCCAAGATTGATTTGATGGATCAAATAGATATGTGTCTTCCCATCTCTTGACTCAGCAGAAGACGCTCTTTTCCCTGAACCTCACAGAGATCCATGGACCAGTTCATCTGGATGATGGAGCTTCCGTTACAGCAGGACAGAATTGAGCTCACCCAGGGGAGGTTGGGTGATGAGCTGCTTTCCACTCTGTCTTGAGATCTTTTAAAGATACCACATTCGGAGACAATGGGCAGATAATTAACTTGTTTTTAAATTCAGTTACAAATGACAAACATTACACCAGTAACCAAGGGAGTGTTCATTTGTAAGATTTGCTTGTTAAGAATATTATAAACAAAGGCAGTTCTGTTGGATTGGATGAATCCAACTTATGAACTTCCTACTTTTCGTTCCAAACTCCACAATATCCTGACTTTCTTTAAAATGTAGTACACGAAGGCTAGGTTTCTGTTTTGTTTGGACTGAAATAGTAAGGTGTTACCTCTATACTGATAGCAGATAGTCTCACTAAGACATAAAAAGGAGCACCTAGGAAAGGATTAAAGAACAATTTGGTGGTGGTGGTGGGGGGGGGGGTGTTTGTGTGATGATTTATGTGTCCTAAGAGCAGCATGTTGCAAATCAAGTGAGACCCACGAAAATTGCATGGAAATTCATGCAACACTGATGTTAATTTTGCCATTATTATTTGGTGAAGGCTTTGGAGAGAATCAGAACCCTCCCCTCGTTCTTGGCAAATGGGTGCTTTGGATGTAAGAAAGTCTGTTTTTAAAGAAAGATAGATATAGCAATGATATACAAGATTTATGTGTCAGAAACTGAGAAAGTAAGTTAAAAGGCAGGAAGGCGGAACTGAAGGGACGAGGGCTGGACTTGATATTATACATGGGGATTAGGGCTCATTTTGAAGGAGAAAATCATCATATTTGGTGACTGATGAGATTATAACCTGCTTAATTGAGTTGAGGTTGTGTTGTTGATTGATTCTCGTTCAAATACTAGCACAAAAGAGCCATTGATCAAAAACTAGACTGTGAGCTGTTCAAAAATACAAGAGCTTTAACTTGGTTATTGTTGAGTTTTGTCTCCGTTCTCTATCTTTATCATCAACACGGTACCTTCCATACAGCTTTCGTGCAATCGATATTTGTTTTATGGAAGAGCCAGGCAGCTATCCTGCCTGTGGGAGAAGAGGGAAAGGGATGAGTTGTGACCTAGGAATTTGAAATGATGATAAGGCATCCAGTTTAAGAGATTGATGGAGAAGATGGTGCAAGCCTGGGCTCCGAGGCCAGGGGTTGGGTCTTAGTTTGCTCCAGGCTGCCAATGCAAAATACCAGAAACGGGTTGGCTTTTATCATGGGAATATAAGTTAAAAGCTTACATTTTGGTGAGATGCTGTCTCAACAAAAATCGGCTGCTGGCCATCCTGGACTCACTTTCTTCCCAAGCTCAGCTTTGGGAGATCAGGCACATGGCTGGTCTTTCCCCTCTCCTCCCCTCATCTCTTTCAGCCTCTCAGGGTCCTTTTCCCCATGTCTCCGCCGCTTTCTCTCTGTGTCTCTGCTTTCAGTCCTCCATTTCAGACTCCAGCAAGAGGACTAAGACCTACGCTGGATTACGCCTCACTAAAGCTATTCAATCAAAGTCTCCCAGCTGAATCCAATCCAATCAAAGGGTCCTACATGCCCAGGAATTGGCCAATTTAAGAACCTAAGTTTCTGGGGGGTCCACAAAAGACTCACACCAACACTTCCTACCTGCTTGGCTTTGGGCAAGTTCCTTCTTGGGGGCTGACTCCTATTTTGTAAAATGGGGGTCGTTATTGACATGTTCCCCCAAATATGTGAACATTTAGTATGGCAGTGCACGTAAAGAGCAGCAGAGCATAATAGCTTATTTCAGGGTTCAGTGAATGGTAAGCTCCTAATAGCAGTGGTATAAATATAATATTATTAAATTTGCTTCCGTTTTCAGAAAACAAAATATACCAAAATATGTGCCATCTATTTAGACCTAAGCAAGCCTTACACACTGTATTTCGTGTTACTCCTTCACAAAAACAACTGTAAAGACTTCTAAGAAAGAGCTACGGTTCTCCTCCAGGATGCTGTAAGATCTCTGTTTCTTTCTCTAAATTATAAATGTGGCTTTAAGAAGATGGAGGCAGCTAATATATGTTCTTACTATTTTAGTGACTATTACTATTGTCTACAGGTCCTGATACTTCATTATTTTTTAATTACTGTAATTAATAAGAGAGTATAGCAGTTATACTCTATACACTACGAGAGCTAGCAATATAATGCCCACTAGGCTAAACTCTTTTTTAGGTACCGGGGCCAGGGATTGAACCCAGGATCTCTTATGTAGGAAGCCAGAGCTCAACCACTGAGCCACATCAGCTCCCCTGAGTTGGTTTTTTCATTTGTTTGTTTGTTGTTTGTTGTTTTTTTTTTTTTTTTTAGGAGGCACCAGGACCGAACCCGGGACTTCCCATGTGGGAAGCAGATGCTCAACTGCTTGAGCCACATCTGCTCCCCAAAACTCTTGACATACATTATTAAATGAAATCCTTGTGTCAACGAGGAAACTGAGGCAGAGTTGGATTATCTTTGACAGTAGCCCAGCACATTGGAGAGCTGAGATTTGGCTCGCTGCTCTGCTCTGACCCACACATTGCCTTCCACAGGCAGATCTATCTGCTATTAAAAGGCATCTTCTATATTTTCAATTTTCTTTTTTTAAGATTTATTTTATTTATTTATCCCCAAACCCTCGTTGTTTGTGCTCGCTGTGTCTGTTCATTGTGTGCTCATCTTCCTTTTTAGGAGGCACTGGGAACTGAACCTGGGACCTCCCATGTGGGAGGGAGGTACCTAATCGATTGAGACACCTCTGCTTCTTGCTTTGTTGTGTCTCTCATTATGTTTTCCTCCTTGTGTGTCTTGTTGCATCATCTTGTTGTGTCAGCCTGTTGCGCCAGCTCGCTGTCTTGCTTGTTTTCTTTAGGAGGCACAGGGAACCAAACCCGGGACCTCCCATGTGGTAGGCGGGAGCTCAATTGCTTGAACCACATCCTCTTACTATGTTGTCAATTTAAAAAGTTTCTGTTGACATGAGCTTATATTCTGTTTGGGAAAACAGACAGCAAATGTAATATCCTATCATATCAAGCATATGCAGAAGTGATAAGCACTGAAGAAAAATGGGGGTGGAGGGTGGCATCTTCCTTTCCTGGTGCCACAACAAATGCCACACAATGGATTGGCTTAAACAATGGGAGTTTATTGCCTCACGGTTTGAGGCTAAAAGAAGTCCCCATTCAGGTGTCAGCAAGGCAATGCATTCTCCCTGAAGAGGGTATCAGCTGAGGCTGGCTGCTGGTGACCCTGTACCTGGGAGAGGCTATTTAGCATCTGTGTGTGGTAAATTCACATATCGTAAAATTCACCATTTTAGAGTGGCCATCACCACTTTCTAGTTCCAGGACACTTTTCATCACCCCAAAAGGAAACCCTGTACCCATTAGCAGTCACTGGCCATCCCCCTCCTTCCTCAGTCTCTCCGCAGCCACAAATCTGTCTGTATGGATTTACCTCTTCTGGACATTTCATGGGATTACACAATATCTGCCCCCTTTTTTTTTTTTTAAGATTTATTTATTTTATCCATTTTAAACCCTTCCCCATTTGCTGTTTTTTTGTGTGTCCATTCGCTGGGCAATTCTCGTGTCTGTTTCCAGCCATCTCTTCTCATCCTCCTCCTCCAGTCTTCACCAGGATTCGATCCTGGAGACCTCCGATGTAGGAGAGAGGTGTCCTGCCACCTGCGCCACCTTGGTTCCTGGTTTTCGGAGCATCTCGTCTTGTCTCTCCCCTGCGTCTCTCTCCTGTTACGTCATCATCTTGCTGCATGGCTCCCGGGGCCTGGCGGCTCACCAGCACCTTCTATATATATATTTTTTATTTTACCGGGAGGTCCCGGGGATTGAACCCAGGTCCCTCCATATGGCAGACGGACGCCTAGCCATTTGAGCCACGTCCACCCCCAATATCTGCCCTTTTGGCTCTGGCTTCTTTCACTGAGCCAAGGCTCACTCACCTTAGCATGTATCAGAACTTCATTCCTTTTTATGGATCAATAATAATCATTTATTTATTTAGCCTTTTACAGTGAGTTTTTTTGTTAGCAACATCCCCAGTATTGAGATACAGAAACTAGAGCAAATTAAGAAAATCATCTCACGCTTCCTCTGGCGTAAAATCTGGAGATGTCAGCTGAAACTTTTGCCAGGCATTTCTGTAAAGTTTAAGAAAGCATTACGGCTCTTTCTAAATATAAAGAGCATCTCTTCACGAGTGTGCTGTAGTTAGGGAGAAAATTATTTTCATTGTTCTTTTCCCTCTAAGAACACGGAAGAATTCCCACAGAAGCAGTATTCAGTCCCCTGAATGGGGACTTCTTTTAGCCTCAAACCGTGATTGGGAGGCCATCAGTATACCACGGGAAAATTCTCTCGTGCTGTCCTCAGTTGAATTACGCAAAACTCGTTCTGAGTTTGGCCTTAAATGTCTGGAATGACACTCAGCCGGCTGTTCAAAACCTGGCGGCAAGCTCACGGAGCTTCCTTGCTTTGCATCTTCTTGGGGAGGTCCCCAAGGAGGGGACAAGGAGAGAGAGAATTCGTATCCCCGCCCTGTCGTGAAAAAAAAGAGACCTGAGGCCGCAGAGAAGGGATGGCAGGAATAAAAAGCAAAAGACAAACCCCACGTGTAAGGCATTTCCGACTGCCCCGTGCTTTTCGTGCCTAGAAGCTGATCATCTGTTATCCTCTAGGTGTCAGTAGACGCTAAATCTGCCCCATTTCTTCCCCATCTTCTGAGACAGTCTTTTTAAAAAACACTAAAGTAGAAACCCAAAATTCCCCAGTGTCTCCGTCCTAACAATTACTGAAAGCTGACGATGAAATAAAAATAGCGTCGCTGTTAGACCACTTTTACAAAATACACACACACCTAAGTTTAGAGAGATGGAAACAGAGTAGCAGCTATGCACAGCAGGGGAAGCCTGGAGAGTTTGAGAGGTGATGAGTTTTTTTTGTTTTTTATTATTATTATTGGAATAATAAAAGTGCTCTAGTAATGGCTGATGTGATGAATGCACAGCCTTATGATTATGCCAAATACCACTGATTGTACACTTTGGATGGATTTATGCTCTATTCATATGTTATCAATAAAATTGATTTGTTAAAAAGAAATAACGCTGCTCCCATAAGGAGCCACAAAGATATTGAAGCACTTCAAACCTTTTGAAGCGTGGGTGAAAAGAAAATGAGCAGTGACTTTAGATTTCTCCTGAAGTGACAGAATTTGCTTGTTCATGCAAATTGAGCCAACGCGTGAGTTCTAAAAGGGGTCACATCAGGATGTAACGGTTTGTCATTTAATTTTTGAATCGTTCTTTTATTTTATACAAAAACAGGTACCGTAGAGTTTTTTTTACTTCTGAATATTGACAGTCACAATAATAAAACCATTATATGTATTCTGTTTTGGTAACTGAATTTTTATAGGGAAAAAAGCTAAGACCCTGTTTTTTAATTTTTCAGAGGTACTGGGGATCGAACTCGGGACCTCATACGTGGGAAGCAGCTGCTCAACCCCTGAGCTACAACCACTCCCCAATAAGAGAGTTGGTTTATTTGTTTGTTTTTAGGAGGTACTGGGGATCAAACCTGAGACCTCATACTTGAGAAGCAGGTGCTCAACCACCGAGCTATATCCGCCCCTCATTGAGAGTTGGGTTTTTTGTTTGTTTGTTTGTCTGTTTTAGGAGATACTGTGGATCAAACCCAGGACCTCGTACATGGGAAGCAGGTGCTCAACCACTGAGCTACATCCACTCCCCAATGGGAGTTGGTTTTTCGTTTGTCTGTTTTAGGAGGTACCGGAGATTGAACCCGGGACCTCGTACGTGGGAAACAGGCGCTCAACCACCGAGCTACATCCACTCCTCTGATCATGTTATTTTGTACAAGCAAAGCATGTTCACAGAAAAAGGAGATGGCGACATTTTGATCTGCCCAGCTACTGTTAAAGTCACAGCGTCTGAGGCGGCTGTATTTGCAAATGTCAGCTGAAATTTGTGGACTTGTGTCTCTGTCGTCTGCCCAGGACGTGGACGCTCTGTGGAACGCCCGAGTACCTCGCGCCCGAAGTTATCCAGAGCAAAGGCCACGGGAGAGCCGTGGACTGGTGGGCCCTGGGCGTCCTCATCTTTGAGATGCTCTCGGGGTAAGTAACACTTCTGGCGAGAACCGGCAGCCCACACACAGGCCAGCTCCCCTTATCCACCCGCTTTGAAAAATTTTATTTATTTATTTCTCTCCACCCCCCTCATTGTTTGCATTTGCTGTGTCTGTTTGTTGTGTGCTCGTCTTCCTTTTAGGAGGCACCAGGAACCAAACCCACGAGCTCCTGTGTGGGAGGGAGGCACCTAATCGCTTGAGCCACCTCCACTCCCTGATTTGTTGTGTCTCTCATTATGTTTTTCCTCCTTGTGTCTCTTGTTGCGTCATCTTGTTGCGTCAGCTTACCACACCAGCCCATTGCACCAGCTCGCTGTCTTCCTCATCTTCTTTAGGAGGCACCAGGAACCGAACCTGGGACCTCCCATATGGTAGGCAGGAGCTCAATCATTTGAGCCACATCTGCTTCCTCTTGTGTATCTTTCTTTCTTTATTTATTTAGTAAGAGTTATTTATTTATCCCCGCCTCCTGTTGTTTTGCGCTCGCTGTCTGCTCTCTGTGTGTTCTTCTGTGTCTGCTTGTCTTCTTTTTAGGTGGCACCGAGAACCAATCCTGAGACCTTCCTGAGTGGAGAGAGGCGCTCAATCTTTTGTGCAACCTCAGCTCCCTGGTCTGCTGTGTCTCTTATTGTCTCTCTTCTGCATCTCTTTTTGTTGCGTCATCTTGCTGTGTCAGCTCTCTGCGTGGGCCAGCACTCCTGCACGGGCCAGCGCTCCACTTGGGCCAGCTCACCGCACAGGCCAGCTCGCCTTTCACCAGGAGGCCCCAGGAATTGAACCCTGGACCTCCTATATGGTGGATGGAAGCCCAGTCGCTTGAGCCACATCCGCTCCCCCCATGTATCTTTAAAACAGTGCATTGCGCTCGCAGTTTGAGTGCAAGCACCTTTCCCCTGCTGGAATTGGCAATGCAGATGGACGATTAGCTTTAAGTGTTGGAATGTATTGAACTTGTGGAAAACTCATTAAGGCGTATCCACTTGATATGTATAGCCTTTATTTAAATATCCCTATCTTCCTTAAATATAATCTAAATTTTCTGCATGGGCTATTTTAGAAGAAATTGTTGTGTCATGCACATATTGAAAGAAGGTAAATAAATAAAAGAGCATGCCAGCAAGGACTCTGTTTGTTCAAAGAAGTCCCAGACTTCTTTGGGTGAGATTTGGAAGTTACAGGAAGTTCTGTCTTCATCTCGCCCAGATAACCCAGAGGCATATATGTCAAGGTGTCAAGACAGTGAAACATTCATCATCTGATTGCAACGTAAACTGAGCATCTCACCCTATAAACCTTGGAATCGGGATTATTCTTGTCATATTATTATTTCCTTCAATGTACATTAACAGGTCTGGCTTGTTAAGTCTGTACTTTCTTTCCTAAGAAGAATAAAGAGTTGGGACATTCCCAGAGTGGGGAGCGCTCTTTGCAAGCGGGATGCTAGACTTTCGTTTTGCGACCTGAAAGCTCTTCTCTCTAATGGGGCCAGAAGCTAGCCCAGCCCAAGAGGCACCCGAGTCCCTTCTGACGCCCGAGGACATGCTCTGCCACAGCTGCCTCCTTGCCTCGCTCTTCTCAAGCCCCCCTTTCCTTTCTCCTGCCTTCTGCTGGCAGACACCGGCAAGCCCTCAGAGTTTACTCCCAGTTCTGGCAAACGCTGGACACTGCGTCACTTCTCTCTGATTCACTGAAGCGGGCAAGTCCACCTGATTTACCCCGGAAAATGTCCTTTTCAGTTGGAAACAAAAGTGAGAAGAGAGACATAACAATGCATGGAGCATCCAACCAGCCCCAGGTTTCCATCTGCCCTCACTCCCTGCCTGCGTGGGATGCTGTTGGCCGTGAAATTCTAAAACCCTTCTCAAGGAATTTAGGGAATCGCCGGTTTCATTTGGGGAGTTGACAGCGTTCATCACCCCATGTGCTCATGTCTGCTCTAGTTCCTAAAGAAAGTTCATCCCTTCCTGAATGGCGCTGGGAAACAGACCATCTGCAGGAAAGACCTGCCAGAGAATTTCACCACAGAGCTGCCCATCGTCCATCTACCAATCTACCCATGAATTATCATCTGTCTATCTAACTATCTGTCAGCCATCCATTATCTACATTATCTGTCCGTCCATCATCCATCCATCATCTATCTATCCACCCATCCACCCATCCATCCACCCATCCATCCATTCATCAATCATCTGCCTGCCTGTCTATCATCCATCTATCCATCTACCCATTAATTATTGTCTGTCTATCTATCCATCTATCAGCCATCCATTGTCTATATTATCTGTCCATCCATCATCCATCTATCGTCTATCTGTCCACCCATCCACCCATCCATCCATCCGTCAATCATGTGCCTACCTGTCTATCGTCCATCTATCCATCTACCCATTAATTATTGTCTGTCTATCTATCCATCTATCAGCCATCCATTGTCTATATTATCTGTCCGTCCATCATCCATCTATCGTCTATCTATCCACCCATCCACCCATCCATCAATCATCTGCCTACTTGTCTATTGTCCATCTGTCTTTCCTTCCATCTATCCATCCATCCATCCATCTATTATCTAGTCATCCATTATCTATCATCTACCTGTTTATCTCTCTGTTGTCATCATCCATCCATCCATCAATCCATTCATCATCTTTCATCTACCTACATATCTATCTATTGTCCATCTGTCTTTCTGGCTGTTCTTTCATCCATTCATCCATCCATCCTTCATCTGTCTATCTATCATCCAGCCATCATCCCTGCATCCGTCATCTATCCATCTACCATATGTCTATCTTTCTACCTATCTGGTCTTTTGATATTTCCAGCATTCTTTTCTTAGGCATGTCTAGGGAATCACAGATTTCAACAGCCCGTTTTCCTTCCATCCTCCGTAACATTGTCAGCCACGAGAGGGCAGTATCTCCTGAGGATAATTGAGTACTGGCATCTGATGATTTTACATATAATGATGTTCAAATGTGTGTTTTGTTTTTATTATTAGAATAGTATATAATAATACAGAATACAAGTTTAGAATATATTAGAATATCATGTTAAACATCACAGAATATAATAATATGTAATCTATAATAGATACAATATGCTATATGTAATATTAATGGAACTTTTAGAAGGTAACTGGGATATCATTAAAATATAATTAGAATATATTGGAATAGGATGACCTATTATTAAAATACCATAGAATAGAGAATAATATAATTAGAAGCTAATATATTATTGGAGTAAGTGGTAATGAGTAATTAAAGCCCTCTCCAAATCCAAGTCATGGAAAGCTAGACTTTGCATTTCATGTGAAGGAAGGGTTACAGGAATCATAGCTCCATTTCCCACATTTCTAGTCCAATAGAATTAAGGTTTTCTGGATGGATTTTTGAGAGCAGTAAATCCATGCATGTATCCCAAGCCAGCCCCTCTTCCTCATTTCTCACTCTCAGCTGCCCACAGGTGCTCTTCCTCGCAGCAGCTGGCACAGCCCTGTACACACTAAATCTGGTCTTGCTTGTCATTCTCCACTGGGAGCCTCTCGTAGCTCCCTGGGACAGGTAGAACAGAATCCGAGTGCCTCAATGAGATGTGAGACAAGCGTGACCCGCCCACCGCTGGGAGTGGCCCTCCCACTACCCGTCAAACACGCCAGCTCCTGGACGTCCCCTGCTCCCCTGGCTCGTACCTTCTATTTCCAGCCTCCTGCTCCATGCTCACCTGTAACCTCATCCAGAGCCTCCTGGGACCATCTTGTACCATCCCATCCAGCTCCGTCCCATCCCCCACTTCTGCTTTCTATAGCCCTTGGTGGGATCTCAAACCACCCTCGTTGCACGTGTCCATTACCTCTAAGACAGCTGTGTCCAGGTTGCTCCCCCTTGCCCACCGAATTCCCGAGACGGATGTCTCCTGATGGTTGATGCCAAGGGAGTTGATGCAGATAGAAATGGATGTGACCTTGGAGGGGAGGTTCATTTCAAGGCTGTGTCTCCAGCTGATTGATTTCCCTTTTCTAGCATGATCAAGTGAAACTGTGTTTTCATTTGTTTTGCTTTCACTGATCATTTAAATATTTCATGAAGAACAAGACTAGCCATTGGAGTGGTAGAATCTGCCATATAATCAAGTGTGAGGTCAGATCATAACTGGGATATATATATATATATTTTTTTTTTTTTTTTTTGTTTTTTTGGGGAATGTTGAAGTCAGATAAAACTATATGGAAAATTCTGGAACAAGATCACTCACAGGCTTTCCTAATAGCTCCAGGTTCATCCTTGACTCTTTCCATCACGTTCTTTTCTCTCCATCCCTTTGCAGGAATAACCAGTGAGTCAAACCCTCCAGAAGAGTTTGAAGGAAGCATGAAATTTGCACCTGGACTCTTGTCCATGTGGAATGTGAGCTGCAGTCCTGCAATTCCCAAATGTTTTGATCTCAGGACCTCTTTATGCTCCTAAAAATTATTTATGTCCCCAAAGAGCTTTCATTTGCATCACTTATATCTGTCATTATTTAATGTTAACAATTACAATAGAGATTAAAAAGTGTATTAATTTACATAAAAATAATAAAATCATTAAAGCTTAACCTAACTTATATATTTTTAATGGAAAGAGTAACCATAATTTCTAGAATAAAAATATTTTGAAGGGTAGCTGTGCTTGACATTTCTGATAATTTCTTTAATGTCTCGTATCATGAGAACAGCTGGATTCTCCTTTCTTCTTCCTCTCGCTACCTGATACAATATGTTGTTTTGGTAGAAGTATGGGAAGAAAATTCATCATTAAGATTTACGATTGGGAACAAAGTTCTAAAAGTAGTTGAAAAAGGACTTGGGGTACCCCAGGGTTCCTTCAGCCTCACTTTGAGAACCACTGCTCTGGTACCATCTGGGCTGTCTCTTTTACCAAAAGAATTAGAGGAGTAGCCCTGTTATATTAAAATTATCATGGACTAATTGTGGGGGAAATGGCAAAAGTGGCATGAGGTGTTCTTTTGCCTATTTCTTGCAGATAAGCAGAGTGTCTTCCAAGGCTGGATAACTTTAAGTTGCTTCTAATATCCAATTCTGTAGGACAGAAACTCATTGCCCATGTAGTAAGAGTTGGAAGCTGTCTGTAGAGCAGAAATGTGAGGATTTCATAGGGCACTTTTCCCAGGCGCCCTGGATTCGTGCTTTCCGCACTTATTTTTCTTTTGGGCAGCATCAGTTACTGTTCACTAATTACCCACCACTCTTAGTGAGTAAAACCCTGTTCAAATCCTTCCCTCCGTCATATTGTCATAGAATGTCTGCTTCCCAAGAGCACTTTGTTTAATACTGTCCATAAATGTTTTTAGGTACGTGTGACACATTTCCTCCTGCAGTTTGATGTTCTCTTTCTCAACGTGTACATCTCCACGATGAAATCATAAAGCCGAATGTATTCAGACGGGGCATGAGGAGACAAGGATTCGATGAGTGAAAAATGGGGGCAGTTTTTCAATAAACGTTAGGAAACCTTGATCACCAGTGCCTGTTGAAAAATCTTACCTCAGAACTGCCTTCCTTCATCTTAAAGTGTAAAACTGAGGAACTGAGATTTTACTCAAGAAAAAAAGGCTCAACCAAACTCTTAACGTTTCTCTAAGGTCTTTGCTTGTCTCGATTAGTCTACCTCCGCTTCTCCCCCTCCCTTCCCATTATTTCTGTTTGCACGTTTCTGTTCTTCATTTAAAATGTGTTCCTCCTGCCTCTTCCAGCTTCTGGTGCCCCAGGACTTCCTTACCTTGTGGCTGTGTAACTCCACCCTCATATCACCTTCTCATATCACCTCATATCACCCCCTATATTTGTCTTCTCCTCTTCTGCCTCTTAGGACAACACCCACCTGCACTGGAGTTAGGTCCCACTTCCATAATCCAGGGTAAATGTATCCTTGAGAGCCTTCCCCTGACGACCTCTGCAAAAGACCCTTTTTCCAAATACTCCCCATTCACAGATTTCCAGGATTTCCATGTGGTCATGACTTTTGGGGGGCCACCAAGCAACGCACTCTACTCCGTTTTGTTTTACACTTCAGGGAGCTGGACTTGGAATTATTGAGAGAATGACTTATGCTCGTTGAAATTTGTGGTCATACATGAGGATATCATTTGAAAACAACATTTTATAAGATTTTTCCATGGCTTGCATCCCTGAATTAGAAGATTGAATTGTAAAGAAGCAAGTTAGAAGATAGGTTTTTGAGAGTATGTCTTTGCTTTGGGTAATATGAGAAAATATCAGAGGTAAAACTTGCACCTGGGAGATGTAGCTATCTGGTATACCTTTACTGGTTGAATTCTAGATCTTCTTGGATTTATTTGATCTTGGTGATTTTAAGTATGTTTCTTCAGCTTATTTCAGACACTTGCTCTATATAGGAAAGTTAACTCTGTTGGTTTCTCCACCAAGACTACACCCTTACCACTTGCTTTTATAGATCTCACTGCTATTTTCAGGACTGTACTTGAATATATGTCCAACTCTCCTCTTGACCAAGGGTTGGTAAACTTTTTCTGTGAAATGCCAGTTACTAAGTGTCTTCAAATTTTCAGGTCTTATGGTGTCTGTCACAGCTACTCAACTTTGCTGTCATAGCACCTAATGGTCATGGTTGTGTGCCAATAAAACTTTATTTACAAAAGCAAGTCATGGGCCAGATTTGCCAATCCCTGAACTAGTCTTTGCTGCCTAAAGGTATTATGAGCTAGAAACCAGCCTCTACTTCACTGACCCTAAGTGAATTCATCTATCTGAAACAGAGTCAAAGAAACCTCGGTAAAATTTAGCAAGCATTTCCACTCAGTGTATGGTGTGTGGTTTTGAAATGGGGTGGAGGGCCCTCAAATAAGATTCCTTCCTGATCTTCCTTAGGCTCCTCCTTTTGGGGGACCGTTTTGGGGTCTGGTCCTTTTAGAACCATCTGGGTGCGGTGCATCTTGACTTCATGATGGCTTCATGTGGAAGGAAGGAGGGCACGTGAAATAAATGACTTTCTTCCTATTTAAAGCAGAGATAGTTGTCATGACAAAGGGATTTTTCCCTGCTTGTTCTCCACTAAAACTAGATGTTTATTTTTCTGACAGGTTCCCTCCATTTTTTGATGACAACCCATTTGGCATTTATCAAAAAATCCTTGCAGCCAAAATAGATTTCCCCAGACACTTGGACTTCCAAGTAAAGTAAGTAAATTGCCTCCCTTGTCTTTGGGTGTGTTTATTTTTAAAGTGTCTAAAATCACAGCTAAAGCATATGTCGAGCAGGATAGCATACTGCTTTGTTAAACGAGCTGTGTTTACACTATTTGGACGGTAATCTTTTCCACAAAAAGGGGGAAAGGGGCTTCAATTATCCTTCTTTAATGATACTTAACCTTTTAATAGCTCTTAACTATTTTTGCTGAGATAAATGATGTTAAAATTAACAAATAAAACAGTTCTTCTATTTTATGGGAGAGCGGTTTGGGTATTTGAATAGATTATCTGCTAGTTTTGTCACTGGCAGCACTGTTGATGGTTTAGCAGGGTTTATTTATTCTTCTCCTCCTTAAATTATACTCATCCTTGAAGTTCTTTCTAATGCTAACATGTGGATTTATGAGCATGTTTCATCAAGAACATTTATATTGCTGATATTTTGGGCATGCATTTCAACTGATTTATGGTAAAATGAAAAGCAAAGTACTTTTTAAAATAATTAATGAATGTTTCTGGAATGTTCTGGATATATATACTCAGTCCAGTCACTTTTTAGCCATTTTACCCATAATGAGTTGTGGTTTCTAGTTGTTTCCAAATGAGTTGGTGGGTGTGTACCAGGCCATATTGACCACAGAATAGAGTTAAATGGCATTAGTTGAGAACTAAATTTTGGGGATGGGGGGTGGTTGGGAGGGTCTCCCTCTCTTTTTTAAGTAGTCTGTTCTACTTGGGCTAACTGGCAGCATCCAGTTGAGTTTCTTGGTGGTCAATTACTCCCCAACGAGAGCTCAGCCTGACCAGAAGATTGTGGGGTTTTTTGGCTAGTGCAGGCTTGACCTACAGTTGTGTTTGACATGCCAAGCATGTTTTAAAAGGTTTTTAGTAAGAGAAGAAGGCTCCATTGAAAAAGAAATAAATCCAGAAGGGACGCCCTAGCCAATGAAAGGTAAGATGGTGGCGTTGAAGGGAAAAACACTCAAAATTCAATCGTGCTGAAAAGAAGTGAAAACTACCATTCTGTTCCCAAACATGTCCCAAATCCCAGTTGAGTGACATTATTTTACACGAACAGCAAAATGCTTTTAAACTCGAGTTACGTATTTATCAACAGTTGACTCTGTTTTGACTGGGTTAAAATCTCGCCCCCATGGGCAGGGCTGTCCAGTGTTGGTGGTATCACTTAGCTGTCCCTAGGGAATTTGCTTCAAAGGAAATAAGTATCGACTGTCTCTTGCATTCCCGCAGGGAACATCTTCATATTGTGCACTCATGAAGCTGTCATGCAGTTTGTAAGATCATCATATTTATTCCCCATCTTGTTACGAGGAATGACTTAAACTCTTGCAAAGAGAAGTTTTCCTAACGGAAGGGACTTTGCATAAATCCTGAGTCATTTATTCAGTCGCTTACCTGAAGATTTCAAATCTTTTATAAAAATTTAATTTTTAACTATTTGAATTAAAACTTTGAGAATTAATTCTTTCATATTTTAAGTATGAGTCTATTGAGTATCTTTCCAAAGTTTCGTGGAAAACAAGGTATTTTATAAATACAATAAGCAGCACAGCCGACGTCTGATCTGGGCTGCCTCTCTCTCCCTCACCCCTTGCCCTTTTTTCTTTTAGTTTTATCTTCCTTGGGGGCCAACAATGTCTGCCCTGGAATTGTTTGGTCAAAAGAGCTGCTCCTTAGCTCCACTCCCACCTCCATCCATCCCCAATGTAAAGTTTGTCTTTTATTGATACCTATTAATAAAGCATAAATCCATCCAAAGTGTATAATCAGTGGTATTTGGTATAATCGTATGGTTGTGCATTCATCACTTCAATCACTATTAGAACATTTTTATTATTCCAATAATAATAATAAAAAACGAAAAAAACAAAACTCATCACCTCTCAATCTCTTATGCCTCCCCTGCCATACATAGCAACTATTCTGTTTCCTTCTCTCGAGTATATTTGTATTTATATTTTGTAAAAACAGACTTAGATATCACCTATATTCATATTTTCCATGAGGTTCCACTCTGTTATACAGTCCCATGTTACATTTTTTAGCTTTCCTTCTGGTAATATCACAGTAGAATTTTGATTCTCAGTTTCTTAAGGTCCTATGTTGGTTCGTTTATGTAGAATTGGTGCCTAAACAAATGGGTTGAGATTGAGATTCCTTAAAGGAGTATATAAGATTGTAAGGGAATAAAATGCTTTGGGTCTTGTTGCTGATTTGGTAGAGCCAATATCTTCTATTTTTTCTTCATGCCTGAAAGTGTCTGGATCAGAGAGAAGCCATCCAGCACAAGCAGAGTAAAGAAAATTTAGAATTTCCCCTGTGCTGCCTGGTGGTAGCCAGGAGACACACTAGAAGCACTGTCTCTTGGCCTTGGGTACATTTATTAGTTGCCTGCCATATTGGTTTGCCTCTCTACCCTTTCCTTACAGGACTAACCTTATTGTTATGATTTTTTCAAGGGTTTGATTTTGTTTGTCAATAAGCCTTTGTTATAATCCTAGTAGAGTCCATCTTTAAGCCTATGCACTAACAGGGGCAGGCAGTGGTGTACAGAGTAGAAAAAATATTTATTGGGGAATGTTTGTTTTGTGGATATGATGTTTTAGGATCTTGAAGTTTTTTTTAAATTTTGATATGTCGAAAATGATGGAGGGGGGAGCAGATGTGGCTCGGGCAGTTGAGCACCTGCCTCCCACGTGGGAGGTCCCGGGTTCGGTTCCTGGTGCCTCCTGAAAAGAGAAAAACAAACAACAAGCAAAACAAATGAAAAAAACCAACTCAAGGGAGCCGATGTGACTCAGTGGTTAAGCACCTGCTTCCCACATACGAGGTTCCCACATACGAGGTTCAATCCCCCAATCCTGGTACCTAAAAAAAAAAAAAAAAATGATGGGGGAACTCAAGTAAGTACTAGAAAGGTATATAGTTTTTCAGTTCTCTAGTCTTTCCTAGTCTGCTCAAAAGTATGTCCCCCTTGTCTCCAGAGGGAGACAGAATCCCAGCCTTCGATGAGCTCATGTTTTGTGTTTTTCACTTGGAGACTGAGGGGCGATTCACTCCAACAGGTCAGGCTTCAGCTGGCATAGCATTGGAAACTCTGTGGTCATAGCTAGTCTTTGCCAAAGTTTTAGGTCTTTAGGAAGCTGGGGTGATGTGAGGAACCCTGAGCTGTGAGGTCAGTTGACTCACTTGAGCCTTCCCCACTGGTACCATCCTTTCGCACGGAGGCATGTTTTATGTCAGGAAAACTCAGAACCTTAAGGGTGAGTATTTGACCGTCCTGGTGAATTTTAGTATATGTTTAAAATATCTGGATCTCAATTATGCATAATAAATTACACATATTATATGCACACGCATGCATTTTATACTTTCATTTGATCCCCTGCTCATTTCATTCCCACCGGTTTTAACCTTAGGACCGGTCTGTCTTCTGGAAGCACCGAACCCTGTTTTGAGTTTCCCGTCGAATATGAGAGTCATAATAATTTTTGTGCTTATGGAAAATGAGCATTTTTAAAAATAATAGTCATATAAATAAGTGGGCCCACAGGGCAAAGCATGGCTATTTATTTTGATAAAAACAGATGTCTTCAGTTTTGCAGAGGCAGTCTGACAGGTATATTTATTTTAAGCACGTCAACCCTCGAGGCATGCACGTGTTTTCTCATGCTTGGATTCAAAAACTGACTTTTTTATTTTACAAAGATAGAATCAGCCCTTTTTCTCTAAGCTCAGGCAAGGTATGCAAGCATCCTGGCATTTCATAAATTATTTGAGAACTGGTAATAATATGAAACAAGTTCTAGGATTTGTTTTGCCAAAATAAGACTTGAACTGCTGTCCAAATGCAGATGTAGTGGGTAGTTTTTTTAATCTTTTGCCGTGTTTTGTTTGCTTGGGTTGATATCGAGATACGCACACTGTTTTTTTGTCTCCTTCCCACAAACAGAGACCTCATTAAGAAACTGCTCGTTGTCGATAGAACAAGGCGACTGGGAAGCATGAAGGTGAGTATTTGATTTCATCTCTGCTAACAAGTATCCAGTGGAAGTTTCTGTCATTTGATATCATCAATTTATATTTACAAATAATAAACAAAAGCACAGAGGTAATGCTTCATTTTTGACCAGATGCTAACTCTAGATTAATGAGCATACAAAATCTAACCGTGTCTCTATCCATCTCCACTCCCTGCCAAAGAAGCCCATGACTCAACAACAATTTATAGTTTTTAGTCATTATTTCCTTCCTTCCTCACTCCCTCCCTCCCTCCCATTTTACTGAGATATAATTCACCCATTTAAAATATGCAGTTCACTGGAATGCTCATAGATACATGCAATCATCACCACAGTCAAATTGAGAACATTTTCCTAATTCCAAGAAGAAACCTTCACTCTTTAGCAGTCATTCCTCTATTTATCCGTCTCCCCCAGCCCCTGGCAACCACTAATCTGCTTTCTCTATTTATACATTTGCCTGTTCTAGACATTTCATATAAATAGAATCATATATGTGGTATTTTTATGTCTGGCTTAATTTGCTTAGGATTCATATCTTCAAGGTTCATCCATGTTGTCCCACATATCAGAACTTCATTCTTTTTCCTGGCTGATTAATATTCCATTGCTAGATGGACCACATTTTGTTGATCCACTCATCTGTTGATGGACACTTGGGTTGTTTCTGCCTTTTGGCTTATTGTCACCATTTGTGTCTACATATTTTTGTGGGTTATTTGTCATTTTCAAAGTTGAGCATCATTTGTAATTTTCACAAACTTTTCATGTGGAGAGAAATACATAAGTTTCTCCTTAAATGTAGGACATCTTATCTGACTCTTTCAGATCTGGTTGGGCATCACTGAATTTGATAGAATTCATGGAGATATTGTTTGCTATTCCAATTCTGGGTGACTGTGGAGGGACCTGACCATTTGCATTGGCCCTGTAAATAGTGGTCTTGAGAGACACATAAACCAGTGCTGAGGTGTGACTCCTCTGTTTACATGGTCAATCTTCCATCCTCATGTTTGTTATCTGTAGAAGTGGGTTAATAAGTTCAGGTCTGTAAGAAGGGGCCTCCAAGCTAACCTCTTGGATGTCACCAGTGGAGGAAGAAAATCTACAGCGTAGATTAGTTTTTCATCAAATGTTGACGTTTGAGGAAAATGATTTGATAAGCTCACAGGTGGACTTCAAGGAACTAACGTGGCAGAATTGCTTGCCATCTTGTTTTCTTATGTTGACTGATTAGAAATGATATTGTCAATAAGAGCTGTTGGAGAGACTATATCATGTGTAACACTATGGTAACATGTCAGTGTTCATTGTGAAGGCTCATATCTGTAGCCTGAGGGAAGCCTAAGACCAAAAGTTCCAACCCCCTTCCCTCAGCCTTTCTTTTATAAAAATAATAGACTTTATTTTTCAGAACAGTTTTAGATTTACAGAAAAATGGAGAAGTTAGTACATAGAGTTCCAAATACCCCACGCTCAACTTCCCATATTATGAACATCTTACATCTATATGATGCATTAGTTACGATGAATGCACCGATTTAAATCAAACCATGGACTTTATTCATATTTCCTTAGTTTTTCCTGAATGTCCTTTTTCTGTGCAGAATCTCACATTACTTTTAGCCATCATGTCTCTAGGCTTCTCTGGGCTGTGACAGTTTCTTAGACTTTCCTTGTTTTTGATGACCTTTAAAGTTTTGTGGAATACTGCTTGGGTAGTTTGTAGGATGCCCCTCTATTGGAATTTATCTAATATTTTTCTCATGATTAGAATGGGGTTATGGGTTTTGGGGAGGACCTTTACTTTTGGCCACCCCAGATGAAGCCTATAGTGATTTAAAAAGTTCTATTTTCCCTGCTTCTTCTCTCTGTGCCTGACATGCTATAGCAGCAGCCTAATTTGTTAGTAGGAATTTTTTTTGTAAGCTGCCTTTTTCATTTTGCTCATTTGTTTCATATACAGGAACAACAACAAAAAAATCATTCTTTCATGTGCACATTTTGCCAGAAATTTAATGGCAAGATGTACTGTCTGCCAAACATTATCTTGGAGCCCAGCGTTAGGTTTAAGATTAATGCTTACCTCTTCCAATGCTAGGCATCTGCTTCCTATATTAGACCTATAAAAATGGATATCAGTGACCATTAAATTATCGAACAGTTTAAACATTTATTACACGCCATCCTGGTGGTTAGCTGCCAAATGGAAGTCAAGAAGGCTGGGTGATGTGTTATCTGCTCCCAGAGGTACATGGTGCAACCCTTTGGAAGACTCTCTTGTCTTTGGTCACCTTGAGATGTGGAAAGGGAGCAGGTCATTCAGAGAGGGTTCCTGGCTCAGAGATTTGATAGCAGGTGTCCAGACTTTCCATCCAACTCTGTCTAGCCTTGGCCTCAACACTCCTTCCATGTGAATGGACAAGTCTCATTTATTCCCATTTAATGAGCAAAGACTGTGAGAAGAGGGAGATGCCGAAACGCAGGGTCAGCCAGGGGTAAGATAATCACTTGCTAAGTACCCTGGGATGGAGAGGAACATGCTTTCCCCATCAAGGGAATCTGGAAGAACTTCACTGAGTCACAGCTGACACTTAAAGTATGGTGCTGGAGATTGATGGATAGAGCTCAAGAAACCACCTGACTGAAATGAAAGTGTGTTCATGAGTTGCACATGTCCAGTGTGGGTGCTGAATGGATGGCCCGTGTTCTTTAGCCAAGGCTCTGGCCTGCTCTTTTTCATGCTGAGCTGCCTCCCAGATCAGGGGGTATCCCAACCTTCTGGGTCAGCTGTTGGAGCTTACCGGTTTCAAGCTTCTCCACCAACGTCGTTCCCCATCAATTTATTCCTGCTGAGAGCCCAGGTGTCTTTGTGCAGCATCCAGCAGCCCCCCAATTCTTCTCCACCCTGCCTTCCTCCTCTTAGGATTCTCTGGTCTTCATTAAAAACCCTTGCCTTGGCTATACTGGGCTCATCCCCATCTGCCATATGACCTTCATCATCACAACGCAACGCTCTTCACTGTGATGATTCTCCACTTGGGGTGTTTTCCTTTTCCTTCTGAAAGCATTCTCATTCTGTTTAATTACTTCATCCTCTATGAAAGCTGTCCACCACACTTGGACAAGTTCTAGCACTTACTTTCTCTTTCACTTGACTTTCATATGAGTTGACGCTTTTATCGTATACACTTTAGTATCTGAATTAGATTTTTAGATACTTGCAGATAAAAATCAAGTCTTATTTGTATTTGCCTTCTCTTAGCACCTCTCAAGACATAACTTGGTAGGGATTCATTGTTTGACTTACAGGTGGATGGAAAGTATTTTCCCAATAGGAAAAAAGCGTTGTCCAAATAAGAGGACTAGAAAAACATCCTGGAAAAAGCTGACATCACTATTTCTTTCCTTTTTGGGATCTGGTAATTTACAATGTGTATATCTATATCTATGTCTAAATACAGATATAGATATAGATATACACACATATAGAGAGAATAAAAAATTAAAACCTTAAAAAATATCAACTGATACATATTTTGAAAGGGACTTAATGTTGAATTCAGATGCATTGGATCCTGTTTCACAGAGTTCATATGTTTATGTCCTCTACCTCCCAAATTGCATTGAAATATATATATATATATATTTTTAAATAGAGTATAGGTTAGTAGGAGACAGAATGTGGGTTGAGAAGGGGGTGCTGATGCTGAAAATATGTAAAATTTTTAATAAGGTTGATTGTAAATATGCGGAAATGGATGGAGTTGATGGTGACATTATAACAAGGATAACTAGCACTGCTGATTTATAAATGTGATTGTGGCTGAAAGATTAATGTTAATTGAAAGACAGCTAGAGGATAATCTAGGTATTGTATAATATAGTGATTTGGTGGTAGATGAGGATTGTGGTTAATAATACAAATATAAGAGTGTTCCTTTATTACAAAGTGTTCCTGTATTACAAGGTGATTATAGTAATACATGGGAAAATACAACTAATATAACATATAGACTATAGTTAACAGTAATATTGTAATATTTTTGTAGCAAAGGCAAAGAAAGAACTATATCAGTGCTAAAGGTCAACAAAAAAGAATATGGGATTTAATTTTTTGAGATGTGAATAGGATCAAGTATTTTTTTTTTTCTTTCATTTTCTTCATTAACAAGGAAACCTTGACCATATCACTTAATCAATCTGTGTTCATTGATTCATCTTTCTGAATACTGGAGAAACAGTTTTGTTTTTAGGGTTAAGTAAGATAAATGTGCCTAGGATTTTTTTAAAAGTAATGCTCCCATAATTTGTTATGCTATCTTTTATCTATTTTTTCTTTTTAGAAAGTTGAAATAAAGTTTTAAAAAAATGGTACAAGTGCAATAAAAAGGGAGAAGGGTGCCATGGAAGGCGACACACTCTGCGGAGATTTTCAGAAGTCAGGAAGTAGATGTTTTCTGCCAGCTGGTCCCCTGTGCCATAATAGGATTGAAGTAGACAGACCTGCCTGATACCGGAGTGAGAGTAACTAAGAAAATGATGCAGACCTCTCTTTTGTGGAACCAGCTCTCTCTGGAGACCCTCCACAACAAGAGTATCAAAGGATGGGAGCCAGGTGATGAGATAAAGTAGGGAGGCAGCACACCAAGAAACTTGAAGCCATTGCATTCAGTTAATTGAGTGAGGGTAATAATACCAAATTAAATTGTCTCGATGAAAGCAATTGACAGACTCAGAAATAACCATGTGTCTACCTTTATGTCCAGAGGCAGAATTGAATATACACTTCATTCTTTGATCCAGAGCAGTGTGCACACGAGAGCAGTAATTGAATTTGTTCTGACTATGAAGGAAAGCAAATGAAACACAAATGGCTACATTAATAGTTGATTATGAATGGTTCTCACTCCAGGGATGACAAATATTCAAAATAAAGCGAATTATTTTGTTTTGGTAGTCAGTAGTGCAGAGATCTCTTTGGAATATTTTCTTTCCTGCCCTGTCAAAATTCTTTATACTGACAAGACATGTTTCTTTTGAAGAATGGAGTAGATGACGTGAAACGCCACCGGTGGTTCCGATCCGTGGACTGGGGATCTGTACCGCAGAGAAAATTGAAGGTACAACATACGTGAATGGGTGACTCTGATTCTGTGACTCATTTTTTTTTTTGGGGGGGTCAATATAATTGAATTGTGCAATACAACCAGTAATCTCAAATTGTTAATGAACCAAGTCCCCTGTGGATATCTGAGAGCTTAAGCACCTGGGATAACAGTTAAATCCCCAAGTTTTGCAATCCGACATTTTGAATCCTTTCTCCATCCCTTACTAGCTCTGGGATCATGGGGACAGTAAATGGGATAATGCACATAAAGCATTTTCTGGCACTTGCAGTAATTGTTGGGAGATCCTGATAGAGTAGATGAGGAATGCTTTTGTGGGAAAAATATATATATATATTGACAGGCGAGCTCAAGAGCCTGCACTATGGAGTCGATGGTGAGCCATTAAAAATGCCGATACATTCTCTACCCCAGAATAATTGAACCAGAGACTCTGGGGGTGGAAACCTGGGATGAGGCACTTCATTTTCTTCAAGATTTTAACTTTCAAATATTTTATAGTATTAAATTGAATTTTAGGGAGCGGATGTAGCTCAAGCAGTTGAGTGCCTTCTTCCCACATTCGAGGTCCTGGGTTCAATCTCCTATACCTCCTAAAAAGCAAACAAAACAAATGAGAAAACCAACTCAGGGGAGCTAATGTAGTCCAGTGGTTGAGTGCTGGCTTCCCACACAGAGGTCCTTGATTCAATCCCCAGCCCCGGTACCTCAAAAAAAAAAAGTATTTTATTAAAAAAGAAAAATTGACTAGGTAGTATTTTCACATTGTCCATAAAGGTATACTTTGACAAATCTCACCCCCTTTTTGCTCTGTCCTCTCCCAGCCCCACATAGGTTAGATTTTTCTCTCACATTTTTCTGTGTAACCCTTTCATGTCTTTATGCAAATACAAGCACATAAGAATAAACATACTCTTATTTCCTCCACTTTCTTAACACAAGACATAGAATAGTACAGCATTCTATTCTTTCTTTTTTTTCCACTCAACTGTATAATCTTTCCACCTGATAACCTATAGAATTTACTCATCCTTTTTGAGCTACATGAATAACCCTTTATGTGGCTATTCTGTAGTTTCTTGACTAGACCTATATGTAGAACACTTCTTTCCAGTCTTTTGCTACAAACACTTAATCTAGTACATATCATTTGTGTGAAAATACATTTCCAGAAATGAGATTGTTGGGTCAAAAGATAAATGCATTAAGTTTTTTGAAATTTAGAAACATTATACGTTACATATTGTAACTTTTTTAAAAAAGTTCGTCAGAGAATTCTAATATACAGTAAAGACTGAGACGCTACACTAGAGCCATTGGCTAGGCTGGAAAAAGCTTCTGGAAGCCTGGAATCACATCTCTTCTGTCCCACTGTTGGTTGCCTGGCTTCTAGATTTAGGTCAATTATTGGGTGAAGCCATTAAAGAAGGAAAGAAAAAGATACTGTTAAACTTATTCTATTTTAAATGCTTCTTTCATTGTTTGGAAATTTAAAAAAATCTTTTATGGAAACAAAATAAGATCTTTTCATACATGGAGGTAGCCCCATTTTCTGATGGAAGATGTATGGAGTAAGAAGTACTGACTTCCTTGCCATGGTGTATCTGCAGATGGGACTAGTGTTTGCCTGAAGAGGCATGGCATTTCTGAGACCATGAGACTCGAGTTCTTCTTTTCCCCCTCAACAATGTTTGTACTTTGCCACACACACAGTAATTGCTCACTGACTGTATCAAAGTAGTCACAGGAGATTTATTTATTTGTATTTATTTATTTATTTTATTTTAGGAGGTACCGGGGGGTTGAACCTGGGACCTTGTACGTGGGAAGCAGGTGCTCAACCACTGAGCCACACCCGCTCCCCACGGAGATTCATTTTTAACAATTATTTTTTCACTTAAACTTGAGCGCTTTCTGTGTCCACCCAGAAGTAAAAAAAAAGTGTTCCCTCGGTCATCCGTTTTATGGATCCCATCAGGATTTTCCAGTTGTATTTCCTTTGGTCTGTGCTTCCTAGGAATAGATCTGCAAGTTCTTCCTCATGAAACAAGAGACTCCGAGGACCAGGGAGAGGTGTGTTGCTCTCAGCTCACATAGAAGAGTCTCCATGAAACTTAACAGTTTCATAGAATTATGGAGAGTTAGTTGGTACCTGTTTAGTTGGTCATGGCTGGGGCAATAATCTACACCAGGAGTCTGCAAACAATGGCCAGTGGACCAAACTCAGCCCACCACCTCTTTCTGCAAACAGGGTTTTATTGGCATACAGACATGCCCATTCATTGACGTATTGGATGCGGCAGGTTTAGGCCACCAGGACGGAGTTTGAGTAGCTTCAACACTTACCAACCTGTTGGAATCTATTTGGCCTGCAAAACTGAAATACAGTTATTCTCTGTCTTTTTACACAAAACTAAGCCCTGTTCCAAACCAATAGCCTAGTTTTATTGATACAGGATTGAGCCCTGGCATTAGCTATGAAAACCTGTCCATTGTGTTTTCCATCTTAATGGTATTCTCCATTGCTTTTTCCATCTTAATGGT
>JAKSZT010054573.1:5389622-5419827 GCA_026826555.1 Tolypeutes matacus
TTTTCCATCTTAATGGTATTCTCCATTGCTTTTTCCATCTTAATGGTATTCTCCAAAGTCTGGCCATTAGATGACCTACATCAGAAAATCCCCAACCTGTGCTGAGAATGTGCATTCAACAAGCATGGGAAGTGATTCTCGCTCTAGAATTTAAGAAGCAAACACCTCACACCTTGTTTTAGGTTCACCAGCACTCATTAAACCAAATGATGGATATTTAGCAGGAGTATCTTCAAGCCAGCAACTTTTTGCGCGAAGGAAAGCAGACTGTGACTCCCCCCGCCGCGAATCGTTTCCACTTTCCTGTAGAATAACAATCTACTTAATGCCTAAGTGTGCACTTTTCCTTCCTAACTATGGGTTTCTGTTTTGACCAATCAACACAGCCGCCCATTGTGCCCAAAATCTCCAACGATTGCGATACCTCAAACTTCGAATCTTATCCCGACGATGACTGGGACAAGACTTCTCCTGTGCCACCGAAAGACTTGGAAATCTTCAAGAACTTCTGAGTCCAGGGATCCACACCTGTAAGGTAGGTCTTTATTTTTAGTAATTAGAATAGAGGGCGGTTTTGGCCACCCTTACATTCAAGAAGATGCTGAGGTTACCAAGCAGGGCTTATGGGCACAAGTGATGGAGCAAAGCAAAGCAGTATTTCCAGGTATCAGGATAATAAACACCCCACTGTGTGTCATTTATGTTGCCACAGCATTACCTCCAATTTGTCAGTGTCGCCCCAGACCTGCTGGGTGAAAATCTGCATGTTCACAGAAGATTCCCCAGGTAATCTGTGTGCACAGAAACATTTGAGAAGCAAGTTTCTTGTGATTCTCATCCCAAAAAATCTGGGAGCCAGGCCTCCTTCCTCTGAATACTTTATATTGTCAAAAGGACTTTTGGGTCCCTTTGGGTTAAAAAAATAAATATACCAGAGAATACTTCATATGGAATCCACTAAAATTAACGTGAGATGATTAAAAAAACAAAACAAAACACGACTGAGTCTGTTCTTTCCTTGAGCCTTTGAAGATCTGTTTTTCTTACATATGTAGGTAGGAAAAATCTTGCAGTTACTGCCCAATTCTAAATTACTCCTTTATGCTATGTCAATCAAGTCTTTGTTCCTATGACATCCAAGCAAGGAAAATATCAACTGAAGAAAGAAAACCAAAATATCGCCAATGGTATTTCTAGTCATTGGCATATCTCGTTTTTCCTATTTTTATTTTCCCAGTGGTGGTGATGAGTAAAAAGGTAAATTGTCCAATCAACACCATTTGCAGTACACAGGATGGCTGGTACCTGGGAGGGAGGGACTCACCTGGTAAGAGAGGTAGTAAGTGTCTGCTCGCATTTCCCTGGAATTACGGAGAGGACAACTGGACAAAAGTAGAAATAACAGGGAAACAGATGGCTCCATCCATGAGAAAATAATGTGTCTGCTTGACATATTTTTATCACTCAATACATGATATCCCCTTTTTTTATTGTAACCAGTTTATCTTCAAAAAAAAGAAGCGCCCAACTTAACTTTATTAGTTTGCTCAAAGCTAGTGTATTCCAATTATGGGTTTTAGAAATCGTTAGATGTCCCTGGATCTGTTTAACTTTTTTTCTTTTGATTCAGTACCTTAGATTTTATCTGATTTATCCAGATTTTATGAATTGTTTTTATCCTTTAACTCTTTTAAAAGGTTCAAAGACCTTGTTTTATAGTGAAGAATTCTTACTGGAATTCAAAGTCACAAAGCCTTTCTCTAATTTAGGACCCTTGGAGTATGAAATTTAAAGAAATGAAATGCCCTCCATGCAGTGAATTTTGCTTTATACTCAATGAACAGTTTTATTATATTACATCTCCAGGTATACCCAGTTATTTGATAATGGGGACCACAGATAAGCATAACCTTTTTCAGTGCAGTGTATGTTTCTGGGAAAATGTGAATAAAGAGAATTTTCACAAGTAGAATCGTTTTAAAAATACTTTGACACTGTGGGAGATGTTTGTGTGGGATGTGGTGGGAGGTGTGGGAGGTGGGCAACATGGGAATCCCAGTGGGTTCCGTGTAATATTTTGGGTAATCTAAGCACCTCTTAAAATATATGTGTATATATATATAAATAACATTTTTGTAAGCAAATACACATATATGCATATATATTTATATATTATTTTGCAAATGTTTGTATGTATTGTGAGAATTTTTATTTTTACCCATAATAATAAAAAAAAAAAAAAATACTTTGACTGGTAGTGGGGGCGCTGTTGGAGAGAATTCGTAGGTGAATTTTTGCAACTCAGTAGGTTGTTTCCTGACCAAATTGCTTTCTGTTGACTCGACAAATTTGGATTTTTCTCTCTTCTTTTCAAAGCCAGACACATTAATCTAGCTCAGCAATTTTACTGAAGATAATTTGCACATAAGCGAAAGAAAGATTTGTCTGTACCTGCCAGTGATGTTTTCAGCTAAAAGTGATTCTGTGTGACGACTCCTTTCGAGAAAATATTTCTTCAGGCAGCTAAATCAGGGGTCCATGAGCTTGCACTGAAATTAAAGAAGATATTATTCTTGTGAGGACGTGTTGGTGCAGGTGTGAGATATTTATTAAATAATACACAGGATAGTGTGGACTTATAAGGGGTCCGTGGTTTTCACCTGACTGACCAAGGGGTCCATGGAACAAAACAGGTTAACAACCCCTGTTCTATATCTTCTTCTGTAGATGAGATACAGGGGAAGCTTAGTAACTGCATTCAGGAGCTGATTAATAACTGGATGTATTAACTGTGCTTCATCTTTCTTTGAATTTTCCTGTGTGATGTTGAGTATTTGGAGGAGGCACTGAGGAACAGTCAGGGAAAGTGCACTTCATTTGCCTACTTATTTATGAAATGTTTTCTGCCTTCTGACACTGAAATGGAGATCCCATTTTGTTTGTTCCATTATTCTCCTTCCTTAGGCAGGATGGGGCTGGGATAATTCCATGGATGAGGTATTCTATAGCACTTAAATCCTGCCTTTAAAGTACTACCCAGGGGAGCCAATGTGGCTCAGTGGTTGAGCAACAGCTTCCCACAATTAATTTATTTAATTAACAATTTCATTCAATTAACAATTTAATTTATTTTTAAAAAGTACTATTCGGTTTCTCCTGTTAGGTACATCCCCTTAGAATCTGGATCTGTGGTGCTGTACAATAAGAATTGCAAAGGAAATTTTGGTTTCTTTTATTACTAAGTTATTATTATTATTATACATTTACTCAGTCATTTAAAAACTAACACAATCCTTTGTCTTTTCTTCATGCTGAAACAGGATTACTTGAGCTTGCCTGGGTTGGAACGCACATATAGAGAGACGAAGAAGATGTCTTCTTGTTGCGGATAAGCACATTTCCTCATTTATGTAAATCCATTTGTATATAAAGAGATCATGCAGTTGACATTCATGAACTTAGCATTATTTAAGCAACTGGAAATCCACTGCAGAGTAGGGAGTTTTGTAAAACTGTTTTGGCTTTTTCTCTTATACTTTAGTGTTGGGTCCCTACTCAGTCTTTCTCATAGTTTTAACTTTATAAATTTGAACTAAACTTGTTCAGTTATAACCACAGATTTTGTCTTTATGTGTGTATGTGTGTGTGTATGTGTGACGAAGATAATATCACTGATGCACAGAATTTGGGCAATGATGTAAATGTACTTCGCAGAATCTCTGATTTTTATTTTTCTAATGTGTTTTTCTTTCAAGAATCTGTTCTCTATTGGGGGGGGGACTAAAAGTTTGATTCATGCATGTTTTACCGTCTTAGAGGCATTTTATAGTTATTTATAAAGATAATATTCCACGGAGGTTTACATCTAATCTCTCCAGGGCTTCATATCTGTTAACTTTGGCCTTAGAAGCTGAAGGAAAGGGAAGGAGATGTGGATATCAAACTTTGGCCCCAGGAACATCCGATGACCATGTAAAGCTGTTCCAGGAATGTAACATATGCAAGAAACTCTCTGTATGATGTTCAGAAACTCCTGTTACAGTGGCTCCCTACTCAAATTCCAGTCTAAATCTGTTGGACAAAATGCACCTCACAGTGCTAACACAGGATTTTTACTGTGACTCTGTGGCATGGGCAACCTTTATGCACAGACTTTAGTTTCAGGAAAAGTAAAGAAACAAACAATCTATAGGCTCAAGCATCCAACACAGTAAGAACTAACTCTGCTCAATTCCGCTGTTTCGCTTTTCCTTTTAACTCTTCAGTTTGAGTCCATTCAGCACACTTCCCTCTCGTAGACCACGTGGGCTTTTGTATAGAATTACCAGTGGGTGAGATGTCATTCCATTGAGCAGGTTATATAAAGATTTCCCAGAGAGCATCCTCCGGAAGTTTCCCCTGACTAAATGGGAGCCAGAGATTGTCCTAATGAGTGGGTCTCTACACGAGGGACTTCCCAGGTGCATCCTTGGACTCCGTACTGTACGCAGTTCATTTTCTTCCTACTCTTTACCTTCTAGAACCCTAAATGGATCTGACATTCTCAATTTACTGTGGCTCAGCTCAGAAATCGAGTGGTTAAGATCTGTCATTTCATCTGGTTGCATGGTCCAAACAAGACCTTCCCCAGAAGTTGGAGCAGTGAAGAAACACATGTAGACACCAAAGACCTTTTCTGCATGACGGCTCCCTTCTCTTTGGTGCGCTCCCTGGCAATTCCATCTCCTTCAGCAGCCAGGACTGGGGAGGGCTTGCCCTGGGCGTGTGTTGGGAAAATGGGTGCAGCTGGGGAAAAGTGGGTTGAGTGTCTCTCCAGCCAGCCGCTCTCCTGCCTCCACTGCTCAGGGTCTCTTGAGTCACCTCGTGGATTCACTGTCCTCGGTACATTTTGGCATACAGTTCCTGGGAAGAGATTTCTTCCTACAGGACCTTCTACCTCTCGTTTGCACATTATACCTAGTGAGGTAGAGAGATCCTTTTTGTGCAGTTGATATATTTCTCAATGAAACACAGTTGCCTGCCCCATTTGGCCAGATTTCAGATCTATTTATATCTCAGCCCATCCTTTCCACAGCTTATTTAAACAAGAAGTCAAGTGCTTTGTGTCTTTGATGGAGAAGTTTAAAGAACTCTAGCCATCCACGCCTTTTAAAGGACAGTGGAATAAAAGAAAGAAAGCATCTTTTCTGCCTCTTATCAATCATAAATGACCTAATTCCTCAAATGGGAGTCAATTCAGGACTTGAGAGGAGGCATAAAGTTGAGTAAAATAAACTGCTTAAAATGAGTACTTCCATGAAAAATTATTTTAAAATGTTGAATGGTATAAATCTTTTTGCAGAGCCATATTCTCAGTCTGTGCTTCTCATTCTTCGTGTTTGGTTAGAGGACCAAAGTTCATTAAAAGTTTAGCGCACATTTTCTGAAAAATAGTGCACCATCGAATACTGAGGGTTGAAGTCAGTAAAGTGAGTGATGGACTTAGGGGTAGAAGCTTACATCTCATGGCACCTGACTATAAAACTATATTATAAAAGTTATAATGAATAATTATTACTTTATTATTTTGGAAATTTCTTTTAAAAAAGAAAACGGAACACTTTCCTTGATGACAATTTAAAAAATTGTACATAGGTGCACCAACCCATATGCCTACTTTTTAGGTTAAGTTCTCACCACCGAGGATTCAATACTGAGATAAAAATAACATGGAGAATGCTTGCAGTGCGTTGCCTTATTTCTGAACAAAAATGCAAAAGAAAGAAATGTGTTAGCACATGGACTGCATTGTTTTCTTTAAAGAAAACAAATTAAAAATTACAAGAAATTCCGAGAGCATTTGGTGGTGTTTAAGCCATCTTCAACAAGTCAAGCACTTTTTCATACCCAAAGTGTCACAAGCTACAAGGTAATCGTCAATGACAGACCATAAATTAAACACGGTGATGTCATGTAGGCACTGGCTTAATCAAAACAAGTTAATAAACAAGGAACAATCATTATGTAATTGTGAAATCGTTTACTCCGTGGGGACATTTGGAAATTTTCATGTACGTGATCAAATATAATCGGCGTGCAAAATTTTGAGGGACGTTCATGAAAAAAAATCACAAAATGTGTATTGGATAAAATTCTAGATTTATTTTGTTTTAAAAATACATTGGCGGTATTTTCTCACATGTGAATACTGTAATATCTTTAAGAAATGCAAATATCACTACACCCTGCTTTGATATATATTTATAAAGCCAAGAAGGAAATAAAATCACAGCTGATTAATCAGCATTTCATACTTTAGCACTGGCTGACTTCTGGGTCTCCAAGCTCAAGAGAAGTCAGAATCGAGCTCAGCATAAACGAAGCCATTGCCTGCAGTGGGAAAATGCTGATTTCTGATGCCGACATAACAGAATAAGCGAAAGTAACTCAAATTAGGAGGATGCATTTGCAAACCGCATCATCGAAACACTGTAAATTCTGTGTCTGTGGAGTGATTGCACAGTCAGCGGTTTATAAGTTTCCAGTACAACGTTTTATTTCCTTCTAGAAGTCATAGTTAAATATTAAATTATTTGAAGTCTCAACCAATTAAAAAAATCACCAGCAGAGCTAAACAGTTGAGTGATGTGGGATACAGTTCTCATTTCTTTTATTTGACCTAGGTGCCCTGGTTTGGGACCATTTCAACTGTTAAAATATGGCATATTATACTGTTAACTAAAGACTACCAGGCACAACTCTGGGTATTTAGAGCCTGTCACACAAGGAAACGTCACACCCGAACGTGGAAATCACTGGTCCAGCTACTTGGGTGACATAGTGCAGGGAAAATTGTTGGGTCAGAGTCCCCGGCCCAACCTTACAAGACTTCTAGAAGTCATAGAGATTTGAAACAGGGTTCCTCGGTGGTTCTTTTTTAGGGTTCATCTACGTAGCATGTTCTTGAAACATCTGAGTCACATCCTACGTAGCAGAGGTACTTAACCTTTTTTGTTCCACGGACCCCTTCCTAAGTCCACAGCACACCATGTATTAGTCAACAAATATATCACGCCTGCACCACCACGTCCCCACAAGAATGTCTTTTTTAAAAAATTTCAATGCAAGCTCACAGACCCCTTGTTAAGAACCCCTGGTCTGTAGCGTGTTTCCCTATTTCTGATGGGTGTGACGAAACATACCTTCAGTTCCAGTGAACAGCCTTCACTTTCCAAACACAATAAGAAAACCTTATCAACACTTATCTTGATCAGTTATTTGAATAGTCTGTGTGTGCGTGTTGGGGCGCTTGTTGATGGGGACAGGGGGTGTTTTCCCCGAGCATAAAGATTTAAGATGAAGTTTGCACTGTAAACGCGTATAGCCTTGTAACTCCTTGGAGCAGAAGTTCACGATAGAAGGGAAACTCGCTGGCTGCTTGTTCTGTAAATGACTGTGTGTTAAAAAGGCGCGTCTGGTTTTACTTTGCTTTACTTCCAAAGCACCGTCAGTTATTTACGTAAAAGCCACGAAGTCTGTCAAAACTTTGGCGCACGGGATTTGAAGTCTCTTGATGTACAGCTACTGCTTCTTTGTCTCCTAAGAGTGATTTTCAGCTCTCCAGAACTGTCGTAGCTTAATTCTTCTCTGCGCTGGATCACGGGCAGCCTCGCCACGTTGCCCGCGTGATTCTGGGGCTCTGTGACCGCTGTCACGTTCCATGTCCAGCAGGTACTGTGTCTTGGCGTCTCTCCCGCATCCCCTGCGTCGTCAGAACTGGGAACCCCGCGAGGTGATCCGAGATAGTCGCGTGGCAGAGTATGTTCAAAACCCATCCATTCCTTGCACAATGAAAATCACTGTGATTTGTATATACCCTCTAGGGAAATTTTACTGCTGTCTAATTTATGTAAGAACACTGTTGATTCTGGGTTTGTTTAATAAAACTTTGTATCTTTTAAAAAGTCTGATTCTGGTCTGTGTCTTGTGTCCCTGGAAAAGCCAGAGCTTTGCTGCTTTCATCTGAGCCAGGAGTTGGCCATCTTTTTCTCTGTGAATATCTTCAGCTTTGCATGCTATAGGATGCAAAACTAGCCATGGACAATATGTAAATGATAGGCGTGTTCCCATAAAACTTTATTTACAAAAACACACGGTGGGCCAGATTCGGCCCTCGGGCTGTGGATTGCCAACCAAGTCAGTGACTTTACAAATTGCCTTTGCACCTTGTTAGAATGTGCTTCCCTCATCAGCATCATAAACAAATAAAATATTCGATTAATTCGTACTCTCCCAACTTGGTACTGGACTTCTCAAGCTGCCTTTGCATCTTGCTAAAAGCACCCTACCTTCATCGCTCAATAAATCAGTCTGCTTAGAATTTTTTTAGCACTCCAATCGCAGTTGCTATTGTCAGGTTCTGGAATTTCACGCCAAAAGGGAGCTCTTCCTCATGGAATTCCCTGGGGAAGGCCCCTCCCCATGGGTACCCTTCGCACGGACTGTTCTAGAATTTCTATAGAGTAGGCACGTGGGGTGACAGCCTGATTTTGCAAACGGAGTATGGTGTGTGAGAGAGATCTTGTCACTTCTCCCGCAGGAAAAGCACACTTTTAACTTCCATGTCCCTTGGGGAAGGACTGAGAAATTGCCAATGGTGTGTACATGCACGCAAGCTAAATTCCTTCCCTTGAATGTCCTCATCAGTTGTTTTAGCCACGCTCTTTTCATAGGGATCACTCAGTCTTCTCAAAGCCAAGCCCATTTTTGCCATCTCATTAAAACTTTGGATTGGGAGCGGATGTGGCTCAGTGGTTGAAAACCTGCTTTCCAAGTACAAGGTCCTGGGTTCAATCCCCAGTACCTCCTAAAAAAACATTGGGTCAGCGAACTTGTTGCTGGGAGGATAAGGGAAATCATGGGTCTACCCCTGTCTTCTTACTCCCAGTATTGTCCATAAAAGTGGAATCCCCACTTTTGCTGCGCCCCCTATAGGCTGTGCTGAGAAATGCGTGCTTTTACACGTAATCGAATTCTTAAAATACTGTGCAGTAGGAAATCTGCCCACGTTCAAGGGAGGGAAACTGAGGCAGAGAAAGACTAAGTGACTTACGCCTGGTCCCAAAGTTAATAAATCACAGAGCTGAGATTTAAACCATATGCTTCCTGAACTAGATTCAATGGAAACATTGAATGTTGATTAAAATAGTCAAATGATGAAGATAGTGTGCTGATGGGAGAATTTGAAATCCCCGCTTTTGTTTTAAGGCAGAAAATTGTTAGGTACTGAAACGGATCAGTCAACCCTTTTGAGAGTGAAATTTATTTTAACTAATAGGCAGGTTGCTTTCCATAGTTAATGCAAGACACGATTTTCTAAACCTGTTAAACTACAAACTCAGGTCCATGTTTGGGCTTTGTATTACTCTATAAAAACACAGAAGGCTGGGAATTGCATGCCTGTGTCTTGAATGTCATCCAAAAGCTTTTGGTTCTCAAGGACCTCGCAAAGAATAGACTCAAGCTTTCATATCTAGTTATAAATGTCTGGCTTTGGACCTGCTACAAATTCAGATTTTACAGACCCCTCAGGAGCAATTTCTTGGAGATCCATTGGCCAAACAACAGTTCTTCATAACAATTCGGGATTTGCACGGGGGATGTTTAGAAATAGTCCCTCGGAGAAAAAGAAAGAATATTCCACAAAAGGTAAAGATGAGAAGGTCAGGTCACTCCGGTGAATGGTGAGTGAATGAAGGTAATTTTGGTCTTTGGAGATGTGAGTTCTCACAGCTGTCTTGCAGAGCGCATAATTGTATTTATTAATTTTTTTTAGGAGGTACCAGGGATTGAACCCAGGACTTCATACATGAGAGGCAGGCGCTCAACCACTGAGCTACATCCACTACCCCGTAATTGTATTTAACTGATGGAGAGTGGCCAAAACACCAGAAAGTTGGTATTGAGGAGGAGAGAGAATCCATTATTTGCAAAAATCAGGCATGCCCTGGGAATATCCATTGCATTGTTGACACATTACGAGATGCCTTTTCTTTCTGTTGTTTTCCTTTCTCCCACCAAATCTACGCCCACCCCTTATTCTAAGGCAGAGTAGCCAGTGATGACCTAACATTGGAAATATATGCCAATAGTAGTAATTCCTCTTTCAGAATATAGCCTTGAACTTAATGTGAGTTTACAAGAGATCCCCTAAGCCACTGGTTTTCAATTGCTCTTACTTTGAAAGCAATGAGAAATGTGTTGGACATATTTTATGACCCATCTAGAACACACACAACTGAAACTAAAGTTTAACAATGCAATCCTAACCTTGTAATGCTGATAGCACAGAAATATGGTCTTTATTAACATTTTAAATAGGGCACTGTCTTATTACAGCTTATTTTTAAAATAATGCAATGCATGACCCACTAATGGATCTTCCTGCGTGTTTGCAGAGCACTTCTCTAAAAAAATAGTAGGTGACTGTCCTGATTCTCCCTGCTTTTCCACATTAAATCTGAGCTCCACACTGGTGATTTCACCAGGGAAAAATTTGCCAGCTCGGTTTAAAAAGAAACCTGGTGCTGTCTCAGCCATGGCATCAAGTGAGCTAAAGCCTTGATTTTATTTTTTCATTCCTGGCTTTGTACTGTTGGCCATGGCACACTAGTCCTCTGGTTGATGTACTCATTTTATAGTATGTTTATTAATATTCTGTCATTATATGAGTAATATGGGTTATTTTTCCTCCAGCCTGTTCCCAGACTTCAAGTTTGTACATTGAAAAAAAAGTTGGTCTGACTGTTTTTTTTTTGTTGTTGTTTTATTTTTACCGGTCAATCAAAATTGCCATTGCACATTTCCATTATCTTTTATGACCTACTTTGGGATGCCAGTTGGACAGGATTTTCCTTCCTAAGCATCATGGAATATCTGTGTCAGCTGCTGGCAAGTACTGGCTGTGAAGTAGCCCCTACATGAGAGTTTTCCAACTGCAGTTGCAGCTCTGGGTAGATGTTTGAGCTCTTGATAAATTTGTGTGTTTTCTTTTCAAGGGGTCAAGATGTGCTGGTAGAATTCCATAAATATAACTTTGAACTCTCTCAAATCATGTCTTTAAATTATTTTGCTGCTTAAAAATTCAGCTTGTCTCAGTAAGGAAGAAATAGGAGGCCATGCCATTTGAACCCTGAGTCTTGATTCCATATTCTTATTTTCTTACCGTGATCTAATTTGATTATTCTCTGACATTTTTTATCCTGCTTTGTTATCTGTTTTTTTTTTTTTCATTTTAAAACATTTTATTGAAAGATGTCATGCATACATAAACAAGAAGTGTACAGTAAAAATTATGAACTTATAAAACAAACGTAGAGTAGAGAGGACTCCCATACAACATCCTACCATATCTGTATTTTTGTAATGATCTTTGAGTGATAATAAATAATCCTCATTCTAAACCCCCAAATATCATAGATTTGCTCTTTCTAGCCAGGCAAAATAAATTTTGATAACCCAGATTTGTGTGTGGTGTTTGTGTGTGCATGTGAATCTTTTTTAAAACTCAGAACAAGTTTTAATCATAGCATAGAAATTAAAATATTACCTGAAATAATGCTCAGTCATTTTTATGTAGGCTTTACAATTATATAAAAATTATTGCTAATAAAAATGCAGTTTTTGATTTTTTGCATTCAATCTCCTTCACATTTATTAAATATTCTCAGCTGATGACAAATATTATAGTATTCTCATAAAGAAATCTAGAGTTACCTGATTTTACCTTTTATTTATTTATTAAAGATTTATTTATTTATTTATCTCCCCCCACCACCCCCATTGTTGTTTTGCGCCCGCTGTCTGCTCTTTGTGTCTCTTTGTTGTCTGCTCATCTTCTATTTTAGGAAGCATCGGGAACCGAACCTGGAACCTCCTGTGTTGCAGGGAGGCGCCCAATGGCTTGAGCCACCTCCGCTCCTGCTTGTTGTGTCTCTGATTGTGTTTCCTCATTGCGTCATCTTGTTGCATTATCTTGTTGCGTCCGCTTGCCACGCCAGCCCATTGCACCTTGCTCATCTTCTTTAGGAGGCACCGGGAACCAAATCCGGAACCTCCCGTGTGGGAGGCAGGCACCCAACTGCTTCCCTGATTTTACCTTTTATCCTAGATCAGCCAAACAGCTTACCTTGTTCAGGTGAGAACCTGGCTACCAAGGTAAAGTTTTGGGGACTTCTGGTGGAGCCTTCGTTTTGCCTCGACACCTGCTTTGCTAACATTTCATTTTCTTCCAACGGGAAAAATACAGACATTGCAAAAGAAAGGTGAGTCTTTGAAAACTAAATATTTCGGTATGCCCACACGGAAACTTGTCCACGAATATTTATGGCACTGTTATTCGTAATAGCCAAAAGGTGGAGTCAGCCCAATCTATCAGGGCACCAACAGATGAATCAAATGCCGTATATTTGCCCAATGGAATATTATTCAGCCATGAAAAGTAAAGAGGCTCTGATACATGCTACAACCTGGATGAAATTTGAAAACATGATGCTGAGTGAAGAAGCCAAGCACAAAATGACACACAGATGATTCATTTATATGAAATGTCCAAAATAAGGATGCCTATAGAGACAGAAAACAGATTAGTGGGTGGGGCATGTGATAGCTAAAGGATATGGGGTTTCTTTGGGGTGATGAAAATGTTTTAATATTGATTGTGGGGATGGCTTCACATAACCGACTATACTAAAAATCTTCGAATTGTACACTTTAAACGGGTGAATTCCGTGGCACTTAATAAAGCTGTTTTATAAAAAAGCAAATATTTCAAGGAATTAAATCAGTGACTTTCAGGAATACAGCAGTGAAATCTACCTCAATATCTTCATGCTACCCTTAAAGCAGGCATTTTCACCCTCAGCCCTGGTGCCATTTGGGACAGGATAGTTCTTTGCTGTGGAGGCTAACCTGTGCATTGTAAATTATTTTAAATGTGTCTTTTACATAATAGAACAAAAACGAGTCCCTCGCCAATTTTTCCTCTTGAAACGTATATAAGTAAACTACGAACACATTTTGCAGATGACTCAGACAAAACAAAAACATCCATGAAAAACTTGCAAATTCCCAAGCTTAGGGCATGTCAACAATGTATACTTCTTGCGATTTCTTTTCTATGTATCACATAATGGTTATTCAGGAGTCAGAATGCCTGGAATGACTTCGCATCTGGAGAAAGTGACTTAACCTCAGAGCATGCATTTCCTCTCTGTTGAATGAGGATACAGTTCAGCAGGGTGTAAGAACTGAACGGGGTCTTTCTCGTCGAGTGCTGGGGACCATGCAACCCAGTAACAGGTGTTATTGTGAAAGTACGAATGCAAACAAATATCTAGATATATATGCATATACACGCATACCATATGGATCGATCTTCAACTTTATTCCACTTAACAGCTCTTGGAGATTTGCAAAGAACCTTTTTGATGGGTTTTCTTCTCTTGCTCTGATTCCATCCTGGAATTTTTGCTTAAATGTCATCCCATGGCAAAGCTGAAAATATTTAAAAGGAGCAACGAGTGCACTCATCAACAGGAGACTGCCAGGACCCTGGGCTATGGGCAGAGACCTGCCCTCACGCCCTGGACCAGTTCCTTAGCTGCTGCCTGTCGACTCTTCTCCCATGCAGGGATGGGAGAAGCTCCAGTGTGCCCTGACTCTTCTCACAACCCTCAGAGGAGAAGACGGCGTCTTCACAGTGGCCCACGGAAGCCTTCACCCTTTACCCACTCTCTCCTCTTCTCCCCTCCTCACGCGGTTCCAGAGATGCTAGCCTTGTTGCCGAGCCTTGGAACATCCTACCCAAGCTCCTGCCACAGCCGGTTCGCCATCTTTCCCTACATGTCCTCATACCTTTCTCTCTCTCTGCCTTCAAGTCTTTGCCCAGATATCTTCTTTTTTTAAAAATATATTTATTTTTGTTAGAGAAGTTGTGGATTTATGGAAGAATCATGCATCAAACACAGAGTTCTCATATACCACCCTCTGATGAACACTGCAATGGTTAGGCTAAGGTGTCAACTCGGCCAGGTAATGGTGCCCAGCACTGGGCTAACTGTAATACAAGGACATTTATGGACTTTGGTCATCAGTGAGTTTACTGCATAGATGGCTGATTACATCTCCATCAACCAGGGAGATTGCTGTCGGCAATGAGTGCCGCTTTATCCAGTCAGTTGAATGCCTTAAAAGGGCAAGTGATTCCAGCATTCAGAGAGAATTTCCCGGCTCCTCGCTGGACAGCTAACGTCTCTGGGAAACTCATCAAGGACCTTTCATTGGACTTTCATCGGAGCCCCTGGTTTGCAGCCTGCCTGAGGAACCTGGACTTGTGCATCCCCACGGTCACGTGAGAGACTCTTATAAAATCTCAGGCATCTCCTGTTGATTCTGTTTCCCTAGAGAGTCCTGACAAATATAAACACCTTGCACAAGTGTGGTACCACTGATGAAAACACATTTTTATAATTTTCAGCATCTTCTTCACGTGGCCTCTCGCCAGCACTATATTTAGAATTTCAACTCATTTCCACCACCATCCTCCATGCCCCTTTCCTAATTTACTTTACTCCATGGAATCAAGCACTTTCTAACAGATTTGGGAATCACAAGATATGGCAAAATAATAGAGTTCGGCTGTGTGCCTTCCCCAAAGATAACATCTAACATAACCACAGCATATTGTCTAAACCAGGAAATCACTTTTGTACAATACTGTTATATGAACGAAAGAACTTGTTTGGTTTTCATCACTTTTTATATGCACTTCCCCCGCCTAGTGTATGGTGCTATAGGATTCTATCCCATGTACAGAAATGTGTAAATACAACCACAACCAGTAATCAGAACTATTATATATAAACTCCGTATACGCTGCAAATATTTTCCAGGTTTTTTTTTTTTGTATATTATTTCCAATCTGTTGAATATGTTGGGGGGGGGGCTACTCAAAAATGCTGTTGATTTTGATGGCATTGAATTTATTTTTTTCATGTACTTGAGTATTACTCACGCTTCCACCAAAATTATAACCTTATACTTGTTTTTTAGCTTTTTTTTTTTTTAACTCAAAAGCTAAGCAATTCAGATTTTATTTTGATGAAAGGCATGTGGTAGTCAACCTTTGTAATGGTGGTTTTCCCCAAACTGTTTATTTTATACTCCATCCTTTCCCTGCTGAATTTACCACATACTAGATTCTCAGTACACCTGAGTCTCATTTTGGGGTATTTTCTTCCTTGAGTCTGTTTCTAATCTCTACCAGTAAAATGTTTGATAATTAACTTCTCTTTGTTCAAAACACTTTTTCTTTGAGTGTAGTCATGTTTTCAGAGTAAGTAGGGCCAAAGTTTTAAAGTTATAAAGAAATCAATATAAATCAACCTTCATCATATCTTCAACTTCTGAACTTTGCAAGTATTCATATATTATAGAATTTCATGTTATTTTAGATTATAAATGGCAAATAAAATTTCATTATTTCATTTTTATTAGTGCCCATTTTATATTTTGTTTCACAATATATGTATAACATTTGAATATAAATAGGCAGGTGTAGAGCTGTAATATTTCCAAAACATTTGAAAGTAATTTAACAGATATTTTGAAGTACTCCATTGTCCCTTTTCTAATTATTCTAAACAATATGGAAGTTCAGTGTGTTTTATTTCTGTGTAGAGAATGGCTTTTTGGTTGTTCCCATATTTATTCTTCAGCTTTATGCTTGGGTGAAAGCTGCTGCTGAAACACATTTGTCTTCTGAAATCTACATGTAGACAGTTGGGTTCTTCAGTTAACTTTCAGAAATTTTCAGTAGCTAAAGGTTTTTCCTAGACTCATTCTGGAATTTCACTCCATTTTTTTTTTCTTTTCTTTTTTTGATCCTTCACCATCATCATCCACATTGTACCACGGAAAGCATCATGTGGCTTGCAAAATGTGAAGAATGCATTTTAAATAGCACACTGCAGTTATTCTCTCAAGACTCCAGGAGAATGGAAAACTGCAGCAGCTGGAAATTTAAATGGGTTGAGAAGGTCTCACGCAGCAGTGTGATTTCCAGCTGGTTCTCCTGGGGAAAATAAAAGTGCTGATTGGCACTATTGCCAATTTCCATGGTGTCAATACGACCTTCCGCCATTACTGATTTCAAGCTGCCAACAATTTACAAAGTTCTTGGAAATGTAACAACTGGCCCTCTAGACCTTGAACAAGCTGGTTCCTGCACTACACCAGAACGAGTGCTGGAAGGAGTTCCTGGAGGAGCTGGGGGACATTGAGCTTCTTTTAGGGTTTACCTGCCCTGTCCGTTCCCTGCTAGGAGGGCAATGAAGAAACAAGCAGGGACAGCAAAACTCCTCTCCCAACCAGGAGCCCCAGGGACACCGCCAAAAAGGAGGCTCCCCACCTTTCCTTTATGTTTCATCTGCAGTGTTTTTTTATTTTTAAAGAAGCTTTTGATTATATCAATGTTACATTGAAAATATAAGGGATTCCCATATACCCCCTCCCCCTCCCCCAGTTTCCCCCACTAGCAACATCTTTCATTAGTGTGGAATATTTGTTACAATTGATGAACATATATTGTAACATTGTACTAGCCAAAGACTACAGTTTACATTATAGTCTACACTTTGCACCACACAATTTGATAGGTTTTGACAAAATGTATATCTGTCATTGCAATGTCATGCAGGACAATTCCAATGTCCCCAAATGCCCCATGTCACACCTACTCTTTCCTCCCCCTCCCCTCAGAACCTCTGGTGGCCACTGTCTTTGTATCAAAGTTACAAGATCTTCCACTGCTAGAGTCATAGTAAGTCTACTTTAGACCATAATATTTGCAGTGTTTTAACTTCCAACACTAACACATGAAAAGAAAATAGAAAACGTCTCCCTCTCCACCTCATCTCCAAACTTTCCGCTTTATGCACATTTAAAATGATTACTATTATTTTAGGGGTACTGAGGATTGAGCCCAGGATCTCGTACATGGGAAGCAGGCTTTCAGCCACTGAGCTACAACCCCTCCCTAAAAAATTATTGTTTTACCACAGCAGTGTAGGTTTACCGAAAAATCATGCAGAAAGTACAGAGTCCCCCTATTTCCAACCCTACAGTTTTCCCTTTATTAACGCTTTGTGTTACTGTCATACCTTTGTTGCAATTTATGAAACATTATTTTTATAATGATATTATTAATTATAGTCCATAGTTATATTAGGGTTCATTCTTTGTATTGCACTGTTCATTCTTGTAACATATACATCTCAAATTAATCATTTCAGCCACTTTCAAGTATACCATTTAGTGGTGTTAAGTATATTCACGATGTTTTGCTACCATCACCACCATTCACTGCCAAAAAAACATTGACAGGGAAGTGGATATGGCTCAAGCAGTTGAGCACCTGCCTCCCACACGGAAGTTCTCAGGTTTCATTCCTGGTTGTGATGGTTAGGCTAATGTGTCAACTCAGCCAGGTAATTGTGCCCAGGTGTTTGCTCAAGCAAGCACTGGGATAATTGTAATACAAGGACATTTATGGACTTTAGCCACCAGGGAGTTTATTGCATAGATGACTGATTACATCTACAATCAACCAAGGACATTACTATCAGCAATGATGGCATTTTATCCAATCTGTTGAATACCTTAAAGGGGGAAGTGATTTCAGCATTCAGAGAGAATTTCCCAGCTCGCCTTTGGACAGCCAGCATCTCCTGGGAATGCATCAAGGAGCTTCACTGGACTTTCATCGGAGCCCCTGCTTTGCAGCCTGCCTGTGGAATGTGGACTTGTGCATCCCCACGGTCACGTGAGAGACTCTTATAAAATCTCATACTATTTACAGGTATCGTCTGTTGATTCTGTTTCCCTAGATAACCCTAACTAATACAGCAGTGCCTCCTAAAGAAGACAAACAAACAACGAGCAGACAACAAGCAGACATTGATCAAAACAATGAGCAGACAACGAGCAAAAACAATGAGCAAAACTACAAGCAGAGAGTGAGCAAAAAACAAATGAGCAGGGAGCAGATGTGGCTCAAGCAGTTGGGCACCCACCTCCCACATGGGAGGTCCCAGGTTTGGTTCCCCATGACTCCTAAAGAAAAAACAAACAGACAATGAGCAAAAAACAAAGAGCAAACCGACTAGGGAGCCATGGGGGTGGGGGTGGGGACAAACATTGACACATTTGGTAAATTGGCCTTCAGAAAAAGTCATTCTTATTTACACTCAATCGGCAGTTAAGAAAAAACTTTTCCTCAGATCTTTGTTACCATTAAGTATTATACTTTTAAATTGTGTTTTTTAATTATGTAGGTAAAAAACAATATTTCACTTTAATTTGCATTTTACAATTATGAATGAAATTAGTGATCAATTACATGTTATTTTTTACATGTTGCTTTTTAATGTGAAATGATTATTTAGATTCTTTGCCCATTTTACTGATCATCTTTTCTTAGTGATTTATATTTGCAAAACATAATAAAGACATAATGTACATGTTTGAGTTTTCTTACCATGTGCATTCAGTGCTTATTTTTAAAATGACAACAGCAGTTTCTGAGTGGTGGGATTATTGGATAATTGGGTTTGTTTTATTCTTTATTAAAAGTATTAAAAAATAATAATCCAAGTAAGAAAACTGGCCATGCAATTAGGGGGAGAGGATTTCAAATTAATTCCAGCACATCAAGTCCGTGGAATAATATGCAGTGACTTAAAAACCATGAAAGGTCCCTGTTTTGTGTCATGGGAAGCTTCTAAGACATCTGGATATGTGAAAAAGTAAGTTGTAGAATGGTGACTATGATTCCTTTCAAGTGAAAAATTACACACCCAGGGAAACTATACATTTTGGGTACACATAGATGGCTCCAAACCCATAGAAAAAAAGTCCAGAAACATGCAGAGCAAACAAACAAAAAAAAAACAGCTGAGTGAAATTGAGAGAAACCTTTGATATATTCTCTTTTTCCTCTATTTATGAGTTTTGACGACAAAGGTAAAATAAAATGATGCCCCCGTAATTGGGAAAAGTAGAATGTACCCCGTAAGTGCGGGATTTTGTATCTCTGTTTGCATCTACTCTTGGCGCCAAGGGGCCTGACCCGCAGCTCGGCTCACCCGCGGCAGACGGGGCCGACGTCTTTCCCACCTCACAGCTCCTGAAGCCCACTCTCCTTTCGTTCCACCAGCCTCTCACCTTGGTCTGGGCCACGTTCGTTCTAAGCTGCCTCAAGCTGGGGTTGACGGGTCTTTGTCTCCTTCACGTCTAAGACTGGAAACCGCTGAAGGGGAGCTATCAAGTCTTTTTTCACCATTTGTGACTTCCACTTAGCATAAGTGCACATTGGGCGAGTTCTATCGATATTGCAGGAACTCACTTTTAGCATTTCTGTAGTCAATTATAGCAGAATTAGACTGAATGCTACTTTTTAATTAGCTCTGTCGTAGCCATTAGGAGACAGACATGTGTTGGGCATTATAACCACATGTACTAAAGGAAATAATTGAGAAAAGGAGAAAGTACATTTCTTACAAATAAGTGTGGGACTCCTCTTGAGTCAGAATAATTGGAAAATCAGTATCATTCGAAGAATTCAGACCAAATACTTATGGACTCCAAGTAAAAGGAGAGTAGAAGATTTGAAACATTTGGTTCTATAACCAGGTAATTACAGGTTATCAGGGGTCATTACTCTGAGATTTCAGTCCATCTAGGACACACTCATTATCATTACATGTTTATGTGAATTCTTTTTAAAATAGGGCCTGTGAGATGTCAGATGCAGGGCCTATTCATTATTTCCTAAATACTTCAAGGATTTTAGAATCTATTTTAGGATTCTTTTTTTTTTAACAATCCTTTTTACACTTAACTTTTTTTTTTTAAGATTTATTTTATTTATTCCCTGCTCCTCCCCGCCCCCACCCTTGTTGTTTCTGCACTTGCTTTCTGCTCTCGGTTTGTTCTTCTGTGTCTGCTTGTCTTCTCTTTAGGTGACACCAGAAACCGATCCTGGGACCTTCTGGAGTAGGAGAGAGGCTCTCAATCTCTCGCACCACCTCAGCTCCCTGGTCTGCTGCATCTCTTATTGTCTCTCCTCTGTGTCTCTTTTTGTTGCGTCATCTTGTCGCGCCAGCTCTCCGTGTGGGCCAGCTCTCCACGTGGGCCAGCTAGCTTTTCACCAGGAGGCCCCGGGAATCAAACCCTGGACCTCCTATATGGTAGACGGGAGTCCAATCGCTTGAGCCACATCCATTTCCCTGTTTTAGGATTCTGAGGTGGTTTCTGTACATCTGATAACTTAAATGTTTTCATTTATTTTAGAAAATACTGACAGTTGAAGACAACATTTTTTATCTAAAATACGTTTCAATCCCATGACAAGACTTAAAAAAAGGTGTTGATGATCTCATACCATTTAGACACCACAACGATTTAAGTTAAAAATTGACATCACTTGGGGCTTCACTGTATTCTGAATTCTATGCTTACTTAAAAACAGGGGAAACACACAGTATTTAAATGTAAAAATCATAAATATGAAGTCACATTTTGAATTAATATTGCTTGACTGAGATCCAAGAGTATCAGCATTTTATTTGTGACAATATCTAGCATCAGAGATGTGGAAAATAAAGCACATTTTGAACCAAGTCTGATTGAAAATTTAGCGAGTGATTTATAGGCAATTAATATAACTTCAAAAGAGTATTTAACAGCATAATAAATAATCTAAGCTCTTTTAAAAACATTTAATGGTTTCATTCTTCATCTTTGGTAAACATATTCTTAACTGGAATTATCTTTTTCCCTATTCATTGGTTTGAAAAACAATGGATAAAAAGAATAAATAACAAAGACCAAGCTCAAAGGCCAGAGACTTCATTATAAAAAGAGCACACCACGTGGGCAAAGCTGGTCTTAAGAGGTGTTTGTAGTTAATTTCCTGAGTATTAGCTATTGCCAGTTATGGGTTGATTGAAGGAACTCCCAGGTTCCTGGGATAACATGATGTAAATAACTAATTTCAACATCAACACATCCTATAATTAGTTATCATTTTTGTTTAATGTCAGCCTTTCCACTGCTTATAGAGCTCATGAAAGCAGAGAATGTGTCTCTTCTGTTAACAAGTATATCCTTAGCAAATAATATGTGTACACACAGATGCACATCAATACAATATTGCCCCATAGGCATATAAAGCAGGACACAGCAGCCTCATTTCTCCCATAATTTTCAACAATCTGCTATTTCACATAGAAGTCTTCACAGTTTTCTAAAGATTTCTCTTCCAATGTCCAAAGCAATTTTCACCATTTCTGGTGAAAACCCATTAGAAGTATCTACAGCATTTATTCAGTCTCCCCAAAACATAAATGGAAAGAAATTTAACTTGCATTTTGACCCAAGAAGAACATTAAAAACAACTGATGCAACTCTGTTTTCTTCTGCCTCGGGTCAAACTGGCTACGGGCCACTCTCAGTCTTCAAATACTCATTCTCCACCCTGAAGAGGCAGCAATGGCGGCCAAACTCGCCACTGGCCAGGCGCTGGTCTAAGAACTTCCTTCTCAGTTCACCCTCCAGAAGCTTCTAGGCTCAGGGTTGTTTCCAGGTGTGTTCTCCAGTTGAGGTTCGTGCGAGCCAGTGTCAGACTCCCCGTGGTCTAAACCCAGCGCTGGTGTCTCTCCTGGACTCCCTCCTGGTGTCCGATCCGCCTACGTAACCACACTCACCCGTAACTTCCTTGGTCACCGCCACAGAGGAACATAGAGACTGAATGTAGCAATGGTCAATTTTTAAAATTCTCGTCTGTTTGATTCCAGTGGAGGTGCTTGGAGCCCAATGCGAGAGCACGAGCTCAGACAAGTTGCTAGGAATTTGCTGAGTGGGAAGCAGTGGGTCCCTTGGGAAGGAAGACGCAGTGAATTAAGTCGATGCCTTCAAAGCCAACGCACAGGGAGACCGTGCAAGTGGGAAGGAAGACGCCGTGAAAGAAGTCGATGCCTTCAAAGCCAACGCACAGGGAGGTCGTGTGAGGCCATAAAAGAGGTTTTATTTTGTTATTGCTGTTACTCATTATTTTTTTTGTAGGTTCCATTCCAGGGAACCTAAACTGCTGAAAGTCATATTTCAAAATGCACAAAGGCATATATTTAGGGACAAACAATTGGCACGGACTTTTAATGCTGCAGATACCCCATTGTCAAATGATTACTGTCGGTGAGTGGTAGTAAAATGCTAAGAGGACATTCAAAGCAACAGGATGTCTGGCTTCAGGGAGGCAATGGTTAAATAGTTCCCCAAAGCAAACATAGTACTGTTATGGTACCATATGCCACTTTTTCAAAAAGTCAGGAGAACAATAATATTTTCAGCTCATCAAAGGCAGGGTTGCCGGAGAAAATGCAAGGCACCCAGTTAAATTATTTTTCTGAATTATTTTATTTTTTATTTTTAAAGAAGCTTTAAATTACATAAATGTTAAATAAAAAATATAGGGGATTCCCACCTACTCCAGCCCTTCCCCCTCCCACACTTTCCCCCATTAACAACATCTTCCCTTAGTGTGGTCCATTTGTTACAATTGATGAACATATTGAAGCATTGCTACTAACCATGGAATATAGTTTACAATATGGTTTACGCTTTATACCACACAATTTTACAGGTTTTGACAAAATGTATAATGGCCTGTGTCTGTCATTGCAATGTCATGCAGGACAATTCCAATGTCCCAAAAATGCCCCATGTTACATCTATTCTTCCCTCTCCCTCCCCTCAGAACGTCTCGTGGCCACTGACTTTATATCAAAGACACAAGCTCTTCCATTACTAGAAAAATAATAAGTCTATTTTGGTCCATAGCTGCATTTACCCTTATGTTTGTTCATTCCTCAATCTTGAGGATTTGGGGATGTTGTTTCTATCTGAGAAGAGGCTTAGATCCCATGGGGCAAATGGGTGGAACTGTCTAGCTTTCAGTTGAAGATATTCTCTGTTTTTTGGGATGGCCGTTGTCCATCATCATCCTTTTGTTAGTTGTCCTGAGCGAGTCCAATGAACTGGAGATTAGTGTTGAGACCCTGCTGAGATTCAGGGCTCAACCAGCATGTGAACAGACTGAAGATTTAAGTCTCTGGAACATATATTTAGTGTGTACAGTTTCAAATAAAAGGGGCAGAAGAGTCATGTATAGGGAAATTAAAAATGAGTCTAACTGTTATATTAGGGAGCATATATTCCCTAGTAAGGACCACTGACAGGCACAAGACACCCAGTTAAATTTGAATTTCAGATAATTAACAAATAATTTGTTCCATAAAAGTATATCCCACAGACTATTGGTGACATACTTGTGGTCACCCTGTATTTTTATTTGCAAAATTAGCATCCATACATACAGAACATTGTTACAAAAATGTTTGTGAAAGATAATTAACACCTAGTGTTCTGCATATGATTTTACCATAAAAAATGAAGAAGTCTAAATAGGATTGACGTAAAGAAAACAAATCTTAACAAATTAGAGAACAACCCCCCCCCCCCTTCATTAAAGAGGGGAGAACTGTCAGAAAAATGAAAATGTTTTTTAACATAGCCAAAGAATACAACATAAGTAATTCCACCCACGTTGGCCCAATGAGTCTTTTTTAACAATATAATATTCTCTGAACTGGACTTCATACTGGAGTCAGCAAAGCTGCTAAAATTGAAGAGAAAAAATATATTCGAACTCAATTTTTTTCACCGAGGGACAAATTTAAAGAGAATGGTGTTAGAACTACATCTTTGATTTTGTTTTTGATTTCTATCATGGATTAAGATAGAAATATGCAAACACCAGGTACCCAATAATTGCTTCTGAAAAACACATTTCTTTTTGTCCTTGAGGCCATTTTCTACAAGTATAAAATACTACACATGAAATTTAGGTTATTTTAGCACTATGTATAGTCACTACTGGTAGACATGTCTGAGCAATTTCAGTAAATTTTATATTTCTTTTAATATTTAAATCCTTGCATCTCATCTTGCAGTTTCAGTGGATTTAAATCCCCTTGAATTTTGAAAAATAAACCCAAGATTCACTTCCCTGTGTCTTTAAGCCTTTATAGTAATAAGTAAACACTTCTTTCCTGTGCATCTAATATTTATACAGATGGAGTTTATTGCTTTGGGCAAAGCAAAGCATTTTGAATTAATAAATCCAATAGCTTTCCATTTTCTATGACACTTTATTTTGGTAAAACTATGAACCAGGGAGCAAAAATCTGGATTTACTGTAAGTGTATCCAACAAGATGAAGGTACACAAGTTTAAAACAAAGTTTCTTCCAAGAAATAAGCACCTAGTGCAGTAGCTGCCAACATATTCTGCATGCAATGAGCAGTGGTTCTTATATTATGTGGAAAATACATGTGCAATGTGCTTGGCAGATGGGATAGCTGCAACAAATAAAAAAGGGTGCAAATCCACATCACTTTTTTTTTTTTCTTCTTTTTTTTTTTTAAGGAGGTACCGGGAATTGAACCCTGGACCCCATACATGCAAAACAGGTGCTCAACCACTTAGCTATACCCACTCCAAATCCACATCCCTTTGATGACAAATGAGTTTTTATTGCAATTCTAGAAAAGAAAGAAGACAAGCTATAGTAGGTCTCATCACATTGTCTCTTGCCCCACCCCCTGCCCTAGAAAAATGAAAACGCAGCAAACAAAAAGTATGCAGGATGCTGTTGAAATAACCATGATTAAATCAGACACTGCCGGACTTCATATAGGTTGCAGAAGAAAGTTTCATGTAAACTTACGAAGAGCAAGTTGTGAAACTCGTTAGCACTTTGAACATTAAGACTTAGCATTCCCGGGCAGATTCAATGCTTGTATCAAAGTTCTTACAGTACTTGATGACCTATGTTAATTTTGGAAGGGAACATACATACCAAAATCCCGTCCCGGAGTGGTGGGAAAACCATAGCTGATGACACTGAGACCTTCTATTACTTGGGCACCTTACCATGGAGGCATCTGGTCTTTTGGGCTCAGACATGCAAGGATGGTTTTAATTAAATAAAGGAAGTTTGAACTAGTGATAACAGTATAAATCTTCCTTTGGGCTACCTTAGACATATGTTAATTTTGAACCACAGAAAACCAAGTTTTAGAATATTTGTGTCATGATACTTTATTGGCAAGCAGGTAATGAACCGTAGAATCAGAAGGAATTTATGGTAAGGTCAGTCTACATGGGTCAACGAGGCAAGAAGGAGATGAGGTGAACATTAAAAGAAGAGCTGATAAATTGAAAGCAGGGACTCTGACAGATCTTTGTGTAACAACGTTCATTATCTGTCTATCAACTGATGAATGGATAAACAAAATGTGTTCTAGCCACACAAAGGGATTTTACTTAGCAGTACAAAGGAATGAAATTCTGATACATGAGGCAACATGGATGAACCTTCAAAACATTATGCTGAGTGAAATAAGACAAAGGAGATGGCTATTGTATGATTTCACTGATATGAAATATCTAGAATAAGTAAATTCATAGAGACAGAAAGTAGATTCGAGGTTACCAGGGGCTGAGAGGAGGAGGTTTAAAGAGTTATTGCTCAATGAGTCCAGAACTCAATGAGTTCTTTTTGGAGTGATGAAAAGTTTTAGTAATGGACGGTGGTAATGGTATTATACCATTGTAAAGACAATTCATACCACTGAATAGTACACTTAAAAAGGCAATGTTTTTGATATATATATGTGAACTCAAAATTTTAAGAATAGATGATTCTATAGTTTGGAGTATGGTGTTTGGTGCTATGTCCTCCAAAAACACATGTTCTTAAACCTAATGTATTCCTGTGGGTGGGAATTCATCATAAATAAGACCTTTTGAAGAGGCTACTACAGTTAAGGTAACTGGAATTAGAATGGGTCCTTTATCAGTAGAACAAAATTCAGACAGATAGAGAAAAAAACACAGGAAGCAAAAAGCTGAAGGTCAGTGGACTTCGTAAGACAATAGAGAGGCCAGGAGAGGCCGCCATATGCATTGCCATGTGACAGAGGAGCCCAGGACCAAGGATTATCAGCAGTCAGCCCCAGAACACCAAACTTCAGGACAAAACAGTCGCCTTGATGATGCCTCCTTGTTTTGGACTTCTCCTAGCCTCAAAACCATGAGCCAATAAATTTCCATTTGTTAAGCCAACCCATTGCATGGCATTTGCTTGAGCAGCCAAGGAAACTAAAGCAGAGCTTGTAGCAGTTTGATGTTGTTTATGAATTCCAAAAATAGATATTGGGTTGTGTTTGTAAACTGGTCTGTTTCTCTGGGTGTATTAGATTCAGAGGTTTCACTTTTACTTTATTAAATCAAGATTAGGGCTTTTATTTGACCACGTCATTAGGGCATTCAAGGTTGAGTCCCCAGCCCCTTGGTGGGTATAAAACACACTCTTACATGGAAGTCGACACACAGAAGCAGGTACCCAGAATGAGAGAGTTCTCCATTGACACAGCCCCGGGAAGACAGATGAGCCTGTTAGTCTACAGCTGACCTTGTGGAGAAAACAGAGCAGCTGAGCTCAGAAAGAAATGAGCCCTGGGGAGAGTGATGAGCCTTATGTCAGCCTACAGCTGCGATTGGAAGAAGCTGGGACCACGGAGCCTTAAGAGAAAGGAGGAAGGTTGAACCCTTGCAGACATTGCCCGCCATCTTGCATCAACACATGGCAAACAGACTTTGGGTGAGAAAGTACCTCTTATGGTACCTTGAGTTGGACTCTTTAGGGCCTTGTAACTGTAAACTTCTACCCCAAATAAATACCTTTTATAAAAGCCAACAGAGTTCTGGTACTTTGCATCAGCACCCCTTCAGCTGACTAATGAAGGGGGTATTAGAGATAGATTGAGTTTTGTGTTGGGGATGGGGCACTTGCACAAGAGAGAACAGGTGGGGAAAAGTGCTGAGTCATGCAGAGGAGATGTGAACCATGTAAGTGGGGGAGGGGTGATCCCACTATGGTGATGGACTCCCACTTCCATACTTGGTCTTTCTTTTTCTGGTTTTTCATGATCCCATTGGGTTCAAGACCCTGCCTCAAATCTATGCTTCCAAAAGCCTCTATCACAGAAGGAATAGAATAAAATTATATGTCAGCAATCCATAGCTCAATCCCTGCCTTTGTCACATGGCTAACACTCTTTCTTTCTCAGTGACTCTCCTCTTGACTGCATCCAAATTTCAGACCCACCCTTCTCCAGTTTGGCCTCATCTTAGTTAATCACATCTAAATCTTCAAAGATCCTCTTTACAATTAGGGTCACCTCACTCAAAGGATCAGGAGTTGAGACTTGGACTTATCTTTTTGGCAAGACACAAGTCAATCCAAAACACCCTGCTTTTGGGGGAACCCAGGTTAAGATAAAGAAAATTCTCTCATGAATTAAAGTATAATTCGATACACTACCAATTAAAAGTTAATATTTTGAAAAACTTGTTAAACTAATTCTAAAAGATATAGGAAACAAATGTATCTAAGAGGAGCTAAGTCAGTTGTGAAGGGAAAAAAAAAGCATAGTGGTTATTTGTTACACTGATATTAAGGCATGCCCAAAAGACCCAGTAGCAAGAAAATTTATGGAACTGGGGAAAACTTAGAATACTGGTAATTAGAAAAATGGAACAGAATGAAGTTCCCAGAATGAGCAAAATCTCTACATGGGCTTTTAATGTTTGAGAAATAGGACATCATCACACAACAATGGGGGAAAAGAATAAATATTTAGAAAATGGTGTTGAGAAATCTAGTTATATGAAGTAAAACAAAGCTGGAACTATACTTTAGACATCCACAGAAATGATTCCTAGATGTACAAAAGACAAGTATTAAAGACCAAATCATAAAACCAGTGAAAGATGATGAAGGACCATATATTTCTGGCCTAGGAGTGAGCAGAACATTTCTTAAACATGATTCTCAAAGCACAAGCATGAGATAAAAAAAATGAAGAATTTTACCACATCAAAATTACGGCTCTTGGTTCTGTGAAGGGCAATCACAGACAAAGGTAACAATAAATAACCAGATGCGAGGAATTATTTGTGATATTCAAATCCAAAAAAAGGGATTACGATCTAGAATATAGAAAGATTTCTTGCAAATTAACAGGAAAAGAGACCGGAGGACAATAGAGAATTGGGCAAAATATATAAATAGGCAATGCAAAAATAAAGTAAGCCCTACTGATGAATAAGTTGTAAAGAGTACCTCAATCTCACTAATGATCTGATAATTGCAAATTACAGCAAGAATGAGAGGCATTTTTGTATCCATCCATACTGCAAAATACGTAAAGCTGGAAAATACCAGATGTTCTCAAGAGCATGGAATGATGGGAGCTTTTCTGCCCTTTGGGGACAGCCATTCTGGAAAGCAATCTAGTCAAGCCTTAGGCTTTTGATAAATAACTGGATGTCTCATGATCCATCACTATCACTCCTGGGTAGAAATTCTTCCAAGTGTGTAAGGCGACGTGCACAGGAGGTTTTACGTGGCTTTGGGGAATCAAGGTGCACTCAGACAGCCATCAATTCCTAAGCTTGTTAAACCTGCTGGATGCACGCCATGGGCAGATTATACCACAGTTATGGTTGGCAAAATAGTTGGATATTTAGCACTATGATTAAGTGTTAAAAACATCTTGTTGAGCGAAAAACGGTTAAGAAGTGGGATGGGATTTATAGCACAATGCAATACTATTTATATAAATGAAAAACACATCCTCACAAAGCAACTCAGCTCATTTTACAGGCGCAGAGAAGGACATATGTTGGACAGATTGCACAGGGTGCCTGTGGGGTGCTCAGAATGAGATCAGGATTGGGGTGAAGGGGGAACAAGCATACTGAGAAGAGAAGGGTCTTGCCGTGGTTGTGAATTAGATGGATGATGAACTCAACTCTTGGTACTGACATCCAAAGAAGAAGAACCATGAAAATAGGCGAATAACCAGAATTTAACCAGGTAAATTAGCAGATCTGGGGAAGAAAGGATGAAGCAAGTTGAGGCTGGAGGATAAGGCAGCATTATCGGTTTACGTCAGGATGTCTCCACTTCCACAATATTGACATACGAGGCATCGTAGGATGTTTGGCAGGATCCCTGGCTTCCAACCTCTTGAAGCCAAGAGCACACTCCCCACCCCTAGCTGTGACAACCAAAATGCTCCCAGACATTGCCAGATGTCCTTTTTTTGGGGGGGAGTGGCACAATTGCTTGGGTTGAGGACCACCGATTGAGCAAAGAGCTGAAAAGGTGGGCAGTTGAAAAGGCAGGGAGCATCCAGCTCTGGCAGGACCTTGAGCATCTTATGAAAGTCTTGGGGTTTTATTCCAAGCCATCTGCGGAACCCAAGAAGGGAGTTCATCCAATTTGCATTTAGAAAGGTTGTCCGGGTCCTTTCAACATTTGAGGTCACCTTTCCCTCTCCAACCCAAATTAAATAACTTAATTTCACGTCAACAGTGACTTTTGGTGTTCTTCCCAACATTTCTGAGAACATCTGGATATGTCAAAGGGTCAACAAGCAGAAAGGAATGAGGTTGGCATTTACGTGCTCCAACTCTCGTCTTCTCCAAATGCCTGCTCTTGGCTCAATTCTCAACCGCTTCTTTCCATCCCATGCCCTTTCTGCTTCAGATTAACTGTGGACAGAGCCCCTCCATCACCTCCCCTGTTCCTCTTCAAGCCTTCCACATCACAAAGGCACATGTGTCATAGGCATCACTGGACATTTGTTAGTGACACCATGAGAGTCCAGGAGACAACTCAGCCTTGACTGGAGCTCATTTGTTCATAAAAATCCCGTTGCTCCTTTCCAGGACTGCTGCCATCTCAGTTGCCAGGAAATGACTCTCAAATTCTTGCTACTTTATGAAGCAGAACGGTTTTTCTCCTTTTGGATGCATTGCCTAACCTAAAGAAGAACTGGGATACTAGATATATCCTGCCTTCCCTTATCAGTCTACTAGGTACCATGTCCTGGACTTTATTAACTCAGGTGGCAGATGTGCATCCAAATGGAAGAAGCCAAGAAGATGGCAGTATTATAAGACATGCAGAAATATT
>JAKSZT010054573.1:5429092-5459922 GCA_026826555.1 Tolypeutes matacus
CTTTTGTGGAGGTGGAAGAGTCAAGACTGAGGAATAGTTTTATTTTCCAAGTCAAAAAGTCTTGGGGCATCTAGATTTTCTCTTCTTATTGGCCAGTGATCAGCTACTTCTTTAGTTCTCTGTGCAGCACCTTATTATCCACATCTAGAAGTGCCCAAATGGCGTGTCCATCATTCTTTCAAAGAAGGAAGTGGTCCTCAGTGAGGACAATTGTGCTGCCCTCCTTTCCTCCCCTGAGAACATTTAGCAATATCTAGAGACATTTCTGACTGTTGAATCTGGGTTGCGAGGATGCTACTGGCATCTAGTGAGTGGAGGCTAGGAATGTTGCTAAACATCCTACAATGCCCACAACAGACTCCTACGCCAAGGATTTATCCAGCTCCAAATGTCAGTGTCGTTGAATTTAGAAAAAACCCTGCTTTAGGACAATCCAAGTTTACTAGGGCATTTTTATCTTCAAAGTTATTTCAGGCTACAGTTCTGCTATTTCACCATAACACAGCATAGGCTAACATTTCTCTAGCTTCAACTTGTAATTTCCTCACCAGCTTTCCAACCTCCACCCATCACCTAGTTTCAAGGTACACACAGCATCTTCAGGCTTTTGTAAAACAGCACCCCACTTCTAGGCTACACCATCCACTCCTCTCTGAATCTCTAGTTTGCTGAACTTCCCTAGGGATTTTGGACTCTGAACTGCAGCATCAGCTCTTACTGGAATTTCCAGCCTGCCAACCTGCCCTATAGATTTCAAACTTGCCAGCCCCGACAATTACAGGAGCCAATTCCTTATAATAAACCTCATCATACACATACACGTACAATATAGAGATAGATCTTATCTCATATATATACATACTGTTGGTTCTTTTACTCTGGAGAACTCTGAGCAATACAGAGACTTTGGCAAGAAGGACAGAAAAACCACCCAACCTAAAGTGTTGACCCAAAGAATACTGAGCAAACGAAATGGTGGTTGTTTTTAGTTACTAAGTGTTGACATAGTTTGTTATGCAGCCAGGATAACTGATACACGTCCTTAACTAGCAAAAGTTTACCTCATAGAAATTTGGAAGGTCTCCTACATTTGCAATTAATTCCAACATGGAAGAGAAGTTCACCATTGGTTCTTTCTGTCTAGAAGTGCTAGGGGGGTAATAGACATGTGGTAGGAAATAAGACAGATAATAAAGCATGCCCCTCCTGATAAGCTGAGCCAGAATCAGCACCAGCTTCTGAAGAGAACTCCTTAGAATAGGGAAAGTTGGAAATTGAGACGGGATATATGTTTTAGACAGAATTTCCTTGAGATATCATTTTACTTCAATATATTAAAATGGCTTTACTGCACAACCAGTAGTAGTTGCTCAAATATAATCCACTCATTGGATTTTCTAGCAAAGATTTCAAGATTTAAAATGGTGTAAAAATGAATACATTATGTTGTCTGTATATAACATTGTGACTTTTGTTAGGAATAGATATTCTAAATTATAATCGAGATTTTGAAATGTTTCTCTTTGGGTAATTTGTATCGCTCTAACTCCGCACTCATCTCTCCAACACTTGAAAGCTTGTGTAATCTAAGGAAGACTCAGTCTATCTGTTTCTGATTTATTTTATATTAACTCACTGAATATTTTTTATATGTACAAGAAGTCTTCTGAGACTATTTAATATACTATTTTGATCTTTCTCCTCTGAAAGCTTGAAGCCAAATTTTCTTTTAAGTGTAGAAATCTGGAAGAGATTTAAATTATGATCAAAAGAGCAAACTCATGAATTTTGAATGGTTTCTAAACTTGGAAGAAGTAACTTCCTGAACCTCATTTCTTTTAGGAGAAAATCAGAATTTGACTCCCTGGTATTGCACAAAATGTCCTCATTTGGTTTTCAGTACACATAACATTTGATTTTATATCATGGAAAATTATTCATTTTTAGTATTGATTTTCATACTAGTCCCATTTAACCTCATTATATTTCAAAATATATATAAATAGCCTAAGTGATCATGTTAAACTTTTTTCTTTCCCCCGGCAGTGGGAGACATACTTTAGGGGAAAAAAGGATGATTTCTATCTGGTGATGAGTTTTCAGGATAATTTAGTCACTTTGCTTTCTATCAGAAGGCAGGAATCAAACAAATTTAGAGGAACACAAGAAGAGAGATGGAAAGTAGGTTTGCAGTTCTTTCTATTTAAGTCAGTGGGGAGAGCTGTTGGATCAGAGTTATAAAATTGTTCCTTTTCCCACTAGCAAATATCAGTTAAATTTCCCTAATATATGCATATCGTGAAACACAGTTAATCTCTTTTGCTCAGAAATAAAATCAGGTGCATTGAATTAGAGGTAGAGGAAAACCTGGCTAAACAAATTCCCCAAGACCTCTACTTTATTGCAAATTATGTTAAAGAGAATTTTAGGGATGGGCTGCTTTATACCATCTCCTTTTCAGCAGTGTTCTGGAGCTGGAAATAAACTCTCTGCTTGCTGTTTATTGGATCTTGGGACTTCACATGGCTCATTGAGAATTCCTGTTGCAGAAAGGGAACTAATTTCATAGTCTATTCGTTCGTCGAAACATTTATGGAGTGCTGCTAATTGTCAGCCCTGGTGCCAGGTACCAGATGGAGACGGAGCATGTTGAGGAGGGTCTGTGAGCCCCGAGCTTGTTGTGGAGGGGGTGGGGGATGGACAGAAGACGCCCACCTGTCCTGGTGCAATGGGAGGAGGAGGGTCTCTGAAAAGCTGAGGCAGCCAGGATGAGGAAGGTGTGGGGGCGGGTGGAGAGGAGCGGACAGAGGAGACTGCTTCCCCAAATGATCCCAGCACAGCTGAGATGCAGAGGGTGAAAAACGGTGAGCTAGAGAGAGGTGGAATCAGGACAGTCACTGAGCGTCAGCTCCTGAAAGAAAGAGCAAATCTCTCAAGTTACCTGTTTTCAAAACTCGATTGCTTCTTTGAAACTATTTATGCATTTTGCAAATGTATCTTTCTATTATTAAATACTGTGTAATAATATAGCATATATACTAATCTATATCTGTATCTGTTGATTCTATTATTTATATATATTTATATATCACTAGATAGAAGGAAATCATTGAACACTATTATTACCTATTACCTATGATTATATATGCTAAGGTATATCTGTATCTATCTTTATATTATTATATATTGTTTAGTGATGTATTATATTAAACATATTGGATTATATTTTATTATATTATATATGTTATATTTACTATTAGATAGATATCAATGAAAACTGGTAAAGATAAGCTATCATCTATTATTATATATAATTATATATTCTATTATTGATCTATTTCTATATCTGTACCTATACTTATTATATATTATTATATGTAATTATAAATTAGATGGATAGATAGCTGTTTAAATAGCTTTCGACAATTTCAGCAAATGTCTAGTTGACAGTTTTTTCTGTTTATAAAGCATACGGCAATTCGCATTGGATCAGATGGTTTGAACAGCTTTTGGAGATTTTGAGTAGATGTTCCCTGACTGGCTTTTACTTTGTTTTCCTAGTGGCTTTTTACAGAACATATAATTTGTCCAGCCCCCAGCTCTCCGCTGCTGCAGAGGAAAGACTGACGGCCAATCTAGCTCACAGCCCAGCCTGCTCTGGTTTCCGAGAACCCAGACATGCAATAACATAGCTTCTCGGAATTGATCATCTGGCCAATTGATCCTCCGGTGAGCTGGCTTTCGGAGTTGATCTAAAGGCTGGAGGGAGGGCACAAATACCTGGGGCAGTCTGACCTCCAGTGTCCTCTGGCGTCGGAATCACCATCTGTTGACACTAGACAGTGACACACGGGGCAGAACAGAAGGGGTCTTGGTGAGGAGTTCCAGGTTTCTTCCCAAAAGCAATGAGGAGCGTGTTAATCTAACTTTGGATAGTTAGAACTTCCTCAGTCTTCTCTGGGAACGGGCACGGTCCTCCCTGTGCGCCGTGCCTCAGTTTCCCTAAGATTCCAGGTGGGATTTTTCTCCCTGCATGAGAAAGCGTCCACACCCACCTGCTGATCAATTTGGATTAGAATGTGCAGGGGAATCTGAGCTCTGTGCCTGGACTAGCATTAACCTGAGAAAATAAAAGAAGTTTTAAAGCTAGAGGCTCCGTTAGCATCCTCTGTGCAAAATGTTGTTATTTAATTGGTGGTTTCTCAACCTCGGAACTACCAACCTTCGGGTGAAGTGATTCTTTGCTGTGGGAAGCTGTCTTGTGTATTGTAGGATATTTAGCCGCTTCCCTGACCTTCAACCCCAGATGCCAGTTGTACCCCTCTCCAGTGGTGACAATTCATGTGTCTCCGCATATGGCCAAGAGCCCCCTGGGGCAGAAACCCCCACTGGGAACCACTACTTATTTCCCTTCTTTAAAATATAGGCAATAAAAAATGTATGTTTGCTCTCTCTCTCTCAGTGCTCTTTCTTTATATATATAAAGAATACCTTGAGTACTAAAACAGAATTAATCCGGTTGGTGAATGCTGCCTGTTGGATACCATTTGGGTTTGTGCTGATTACTTCATTAACCAAAAAAACACACACTTAATGGGACCTAAAGGACGTGGTTTTTCAAATGTCCACTTTGCCGAGTTGGAGAACACCTGGACTGGATAATCTCTAGGTATATTTTATTTTTTTAAAAGATTTGTTTTATTTATTTATCCCCCGCCCCTCGTTGTTTGAGGTCGCGGTCTGCTCTGCGTCCATTCTCTGTGAGCTTTCTGTGTCTGCTTGTCTTCTCTTTAGGAGGCACTGGGAACTGAAGCTGGGACCTCTCATGTGGAAGAGAGGGGCTCAATCACCTGAGGCACCTCCGCTCCCTGCTTTCTTGTGTCGTTGTCTCTCCTCCTTGTGTCTCTTTGTTGCATCATCTCATTGTGTCAGCTCGCCACGCCAGCTCGTCTTGTCCAGGAGGCACTGGGGACCGAACCCAAACGTCCCGTGTGGTAGGCAGGAGCTCAATCACTTGAGCCACATCTGCTTCCCTTAAATCATTAATTCCATATTCCATAGGAGGAACGAGAGTCGTCAATAAAACAAACTAGGGTTGTGCCAGCGCAAAACACACACACACACGGGTCCAATGAAGTTGCCTACGGCAAGATCGCATCCTTTCAGAAACACTTGCTATAAATTTTTCTGTAAAATCCTATTCTGACTTAGACATTCTCTTAAACTGGAGGAGGAAAAAGCAACCTATGCTTGCCGTATTTGGCTGGAGGGTACGATGTAAGATGTGTTACAAACAAATGGAAGGCTCCACTTTATCTCATCTCTGGAAACTTGTGCTAGCTCTAGCATCAAGTTTTATATGGAGGGAAAAAAATAAACAGGCTGTTATCTTTGCCTGCAGCAGATTAAAGAATTAGAGCTGAAAGGGTATCTCTAATCTGCTTCCCCCAAATGGCAAATAACAATAAAACATGTGGTAACTGGATTTTATCAGGACTTTTACCATCCAGAAACTTGCTGTATGAAGGTTGTTTTTGTAACAGGGTTATCCATTCTAATACTTAAAACCATTCAATTTAGATAACTAAATTACTAGTTTCTTCCACTTTTGCTTTACATCTCATTTTACATGCAACACTGAAGAAACAGAGACGCACTTTTGGCTCCATGTTTTGGAAATGTTTGTTCTCAACGAAACTTGGTTAATTTTCTTCAGAATAAGAGATAAAAAGGGATTTTAAATGGCATATATTTCTGCGTTGCACATACTGCTTTTGTATGTACACAAAAAAGCTATCCAAATTCATACTGAATCACAATATGATTCCAATTCCAGACACCTGCCTCGAATTTCTTACATGTTTTTGAGATTCTCTCTGTATGTTTTAATAGATTATTTGGCAATCAGATAATCACCGGGGCAGAGATATTATGTGTATTTTTCCCTAACTTCGTATTACTGCCGGTAGGTTTTGAACTGACGGCAGTTTGGCATGTGTGATGTCCAACATTCCATTTCCCAGCGTTATGTAACATACAATCAGGTTTCATGGAGAGTTTTCTTAGCTCTGTTTCCCTCCATTTCATAAGCTTTCAAGAGTCAAATAATTTAATTATATGACAGATCAGAGAAAACTATGGATAAGGGTGGATAACCGTGTATAACATGTTTTATGATGTATAGAAAGGAATTCAAAACTACAGATATGTTTTAGGGGAGAAAGCAGAAGTTTCTATGATCAGGAATTTATAAAGAAGAGAGCCTCCTAGTTCTCCTAATTGTTTTGAGTGGGTAAATAAATTAGCAAATGAATGAAAGAAAAGATAGGCAAGAGCCAGAACTACAAACAGTCCTGTTTTCGCCATCCAGATTAAATCAAGCCCTATGGTGATCACTAATTAGCAGATGGATCAGTAGACTTCCCTAAGAAGTCTCATTGGTTTCCCTGATAAAACACAGCCAGCACTTCTTTCCTAATGAAGCCACTAAAAAACAAAAAAAAACAAAAAAAACAAAAAAACAAAACAAAAAGAAATGAAATAGTGATAAATGCACAGCACGGATAGACCTGGGGGGAATGAAAAAAGCCAGGCACAAAGGGTCAGGTTGTATGAGCCCATGAGTGTGAAATATCCACAGAGGCAAATCCACAGATACAGAAAGTAGACTGGTGGCTGCCAGGGGACAGGCGTTTGACAGCTAATTGGTGCTGGGTCTCCTTTTGGGGTAGTGGAAATGTTCAGGAACTAAAGAGGGGTGATGGTTGCATAACCCCATGAAAGGGCTAACTGCCACTGAACTGTACATGTTAAAATGGTTAATGATTAATTTTATGGGAATTCTACTTCATTTAAACAGAACAACCAACATGGATAAAAGCTCTGCCAGCTTGGTTCTTCCTCAATCCAGTTTGGGATGAAAATAACAGGGGGACTTACTTGTAGTGGGGCCAGAGCTTCTGTTTGGAGGGATGGAAAAAAGTTTGGAGAAGTAAAAAAAAAAAAACGTTTTGTCAATGGATGTTGGTGATGGTAATACAATATGGCGAATTTAATTAATGCCACTGAGCTGTACACTTGAAAACAGCTAACATGGGAAATTTTGAGGTGTATGTGTGTTGCTACAATAACAAGTTAAAATTAATTAATTAATTAACTAAAGAGAGGGCTCTTTTCAAAACTTTTGGGATTTGTACTGAAAGAGAGTGATGTGTGTGGACTGAGAGCCGTACTTGACGCCTTTTTATGTTTCTCCCCAAAACCTGGAGATAACACTGGAGGATCTTTAACATAAATAAATGACAACATAAATGTTAAAGGAATTTGAAAGTGGAAACTGACATTCTACCAACGTGTCAGAAAAGAAAGACCGTGTGTGTTTAGGGGAGTAAAGATCAGCTCCTCGATGATGGAGGAATGAAGTCACTGAAACGAGCGATGCGAAGACTGAACCATGGCTGGATGCCTTATTTATTTGCATGAAAGGTTTTCGGGAGCCTGTTGTTTTAAGAATGTTTACATCCATCTAGAATTACGGCGACAAGGGTAGGGTTATAACAGAAAAGAAATGCATGTGAGAATAAACATTTAGGGATTATTGAAAAATTGAAATGTACAGATATGGCTTGAGGAAGTAACGTTAAATGCCAGTTCTTCATATGGACTCAGAGAGAACATGCTGGGAAGTTCAGGGGATCCAGGGAATGTCAGAAGGCTCCAGCAAGTCTACAAGCCTGGAGACTGAGCAAGTGGGGCATGAGAAACCACCCAAATGGGTGGGTCAAAACATCCACCAAGACAAGGGAAGGGATGGAGGCAGCACCATTTGTCACTCAGCCCCATTGGATCAGATTTTGTCATCATCATCAAATTGATCCTCTTCCTATCCATGGCAGTTTGATATTATTTATGAATTCCAAAAAGAGATGTAGATTATGTTTGTAAATTGGTTTGTTCTTCTGGACGTGATACCCTTTGATTGTATTGGATTTAGCCAAGATGTCTGTTTACGTTAAGATTAGGGCTTTGATTCAACCATGTCATTAGGGTGAGTCAGGTTGAGTCCTCGCCCCCTTTTTGGGGTATATAAATGGACACTCAATCAAGGAGACACAGAAGTAGATACACAGGAGAAGACAGAAGAAAACACTGCAGAGGAGAGAACTTTCTTTTGATTCTGGAGACCTAGGGAGAGATGAGCCATTTGTTGGATAGTTTGCAGCTGACCTTGTGATGAGAACGGAGCAACTGGGATGAGCCCCAAGAAAAGAAATGAGCCCTCCAGCCTACAGCTAAGATTGTAAGAAGCTGGGACCACGGAGCCTGAAGGAGAAAAAGACTGAAACCTTGCAGAGGTCCTGCCACCTTGCTTCAACACATGGCAACAATCTTTGGGTGAGTTACTTACTCAAGTAACCTTGAGTTTGACTCTTTAAGGCCTTGCACCTGTAAGCTCTACCCCAAATAAATACCCTTTATAAAAGCCAGCGGCTTTCTGGTACTTTGCATCAGCACCCCTTTGCCTGAATAAAACAGTTGGTCTCTCTCTTTTGGGACTCACCCCTCCGTCACCCAAGGTACAAGATCTTGAACACCTGCTCTGGTTAGCTTCTGATGCTGAAATACCTTATTACTAATTTGTTATATTGATTACATGTTTAAGGGTAATATGATGGGTATATTGGTGGTAGACAAGATACATTATTAAAATTAATTTCATCTGATTCTTTTCACTTGTTTAATGTAGCTGCTAGAAAAATTTAAAATATCTAAGTGGACCATATTCTGTCTCAACTGGACAGAGTTGAAATTTTAAAATTATATGTATGGTTCATATTCTGTCTTGACTAGACAAGAGCTGATCCATAGTTCCCAGGGCTACTGTTTAGCTCTGATATAAAAAAAAAAAAAAAAAAAAAAAGCAGAGGAGGAGGGAAAAACCTAGGGTACAGGTAGCAGTTTAGAAAGAACTAAAGATGCACAGAACTAAAGAACTAAAGATGCACAGATCATACGATATCTGAAAGTCAGGGCTATTCATACAGGAACATGAAGATGATGTGAGAGTCCTGTTAAACACCCAGATCCAATAGCTTAAGGCTTCAGGGAATTCAGGCTGGGATGGGCTTTGGACTCTAAAGTCAACAAGTCACAGTAGGAGATGGTGCCTGGCTAACTGTGGAAGCTGGAGTCTAGGATGAGGCAACAGAGGATGACTTCTCCTAGATGACTCTTAGAATCATTATGATGAAATGAACTTATGATGTGTCTGAGGACAAGTGTTGACAACAGGTAAGGTCAAGATGTAATGAATGGACATCAGTGGTTGTGCACCAGGGATGATTTCACATCCTAGGGGACACGTGGTTGTGGCTGGAGACATTTTTGGTTGTTACAACTGGGGGAGGGAGGAAGGGAGAGCTACAGGCACCTATGGGTGGAGGCCATACTGCCTAGCATTCTACAATGCAGAGGACGATGCCGACCACAAGAATTATCCAGCCCAAAGGTCATTAGCACCAAGGATGAGAAACCCTGTTGAAGAAAAATGACAAAAGTAAGAAGAATCAAGTCAACATCTGATATCTATTATCTATCTATCTATCTATCTATCTATCTATCTATCTATCATCTATCTATCATCTATCTCTACCTATCTACCTTCCTATCATCTATCTCATATCCATCCATCCATCCATCCATCCATCCATCCATCCATCCATCCATCCACCCATCCATCCATCCATCCACTCACCCATCCACCTAACATCTATTTAGTCTAAATCTCTATCCACTTACCCATGAATTATAAATCTGAGCAGCTTTCTCAACTTCTTACAGATTAAGAAGTGATTTTGCAACATTTCTGTGGAAGAATTAATCAACAAGGGTCAAAGTATCCTCCACACAAAAGTTACACATATGAAGAAATAAGAAGCATAACAAGGATTTTCTGAGCTCATTCCAACTTTAGGTCATCAGAGGGATTCTGAAGAACTGACCTGGGCGGTTCACAGAAAGCCAGAGAGCATGAGTAGTCCATGCCACATTCAGTTAACCCAATTGGTTTAAAAATACATTTTAATATATTTTTTGGGAATACAGAGCTATTTCTTTAACTCAATGCTTTCCTCCCAAATGCAAGTCTCCATGCTTTGATGAACCAATCCAAATCAAAAGTCTGAAACAAAATTGATATCACAAAATAACTTTTTGTAAATGACATATAAATCATTTCCAAAAGCAGCAAAGCATTTTTTAATTTGTGAAGGTGTGATTTACTAGCATTATTTTTTATTCCATGGTTTCCAATTTTTTTTTAATGAGAAGGAAAATATGTTTATTTCAGAAGACAAAATTAAATTTTTCCATCCAATTGGGATACTTTTATTGTTTAAGAGGAGGGGATCCTGTTAGATGATATCTAAGATCCTGTAAAGTTCCATATCTTATTAGTGTCATTGGGAAAAGCAAATACATTTTCTACATGAAGAATCAATAGAAAAGTTGGTATTTGAACAGTCCATTGGAACAAGATTCTTAATAACACACAGTCATTTTCATCCTTTGTCCTCAATATTTAGCTGAATCAATATTCCCCTCAATAGGGAGTTGCATAATAGTCACTGTTTTAAATGAACAATGCTAGCATGAGGGGAATGCAGTGTCAGTACTTGGCCTATTTTTAAACTAGTATAGCCCTAGTCATACAATTCAGTATGTTTGCTTTTTAAATTAAGTAACCACAGTAAGTTCTTTTGGCCCTTGCACTTCAAGAGATCTAGTCTTTACTTTCAGTTGTCTATTAGGTCAATTCCGTTTACTAGATAGATGTTAATAAAAACTATAAAAGCCTGAAAGAAAAAAAAAAAAAGGGTCTCCTTGTTGGGCTGATACTGTTTTTCGGAGGTGGGAGTGGAGGCGAACACTGATGCAGGGATGGCAAATTTCTTCATCAATGAAAGTCACCTGTCATGGGTTCAATGCTTCTGATTAGTATTGGGCTAATAAATCTTAGTCCATTATTTTATGTTAACTCTTTCTGTGATTTGAAGTTTTGGGCATATAGTTAGACTTAGTTTTGTGCTTAGTCTACATATTTTTGTAAGTATTCCATCCACTTATCCTCATCAATATCATTTATCTCACTTCAATATTTTATGCTTTCTATTTGTCTTATATTACTTTTTTTTAAATTTATATTTTATTGTGGGTAAAAATCAAATTTTTCACAATATGTACCAATATTTGTAAAATGATATATAAATATATTTGCATATATGTGCATTTGCTTACAAAAACGTTATTTATATATATATATATATATCTATTTAAGAGGTGTGTCTTATATTACTTTGATATTTTTTCTTTCTGCCTACATTTACATTTATTTTTTTTTTCCATTCTTTCTTTTTTTTTTTTCTTTACTAGTTTAAAAGTTATTTTTTCATTTTTATTTCTATTATTTCATATTTGGAATTTCTTTAAAATTTACTTTTTACTAAGAAATTCAGTGAGCAAAGAAGGTTTTTACTCTGAATTTCTCCTTCTGGCTTTCACATTAATTTTGAATGGTTCATAACTCTATTCTTGGCAATAGTTTTCCTGTCTTTTCACAGTTTTATCATTATCATTATTATTATTATTATTATTTTGATTAGAACCCCTTTCTCTAGGAACTTGGGCAACCAACTTGTCCTGCTATGCCTAGGACTTGTCCAATTTTAAAAGTCATCAGTCCATATCATGGGAAAGCCCTCAGTCTTGGGCAGATGTAGACAGTTTCTCACTCTAATAAGAACCAGCTCTACATCCCACTGTAGTTGCTTCTGATTGTGGGCATTGAGACCGTCAAGGGTTAAAGGGAAATCAGTGGTTTCTGTTACAAAGGAACCCAAAACTCCCCGAATAAGGAATCTGGTATGAGTCTACACAACCCAACAGAAAGTTCTTCTCAAAAGACCACACAGCAGTTCTTCTGGATTTCCACCTCTGCTGGCCCACACACCCCAATTCTGGTTACTGTCTACTGCTTTCCTTCCTCCACCTCATACAAGTCACAATTACAGTAAGACGTAGAAGATCACAGCCCAGTGGTTCTCAAAGTGTGGTCCACAAACCAGCAGAATGGGCATCACCCGAAGCTTGCTAGAAACACAAATTCACAAGCCCCATCCTAGACCTGCTAACTCAGAAAGTTGGGGGGGGGGTACAGCGACCTGTGTTTAGAAAGCACTCCAGGTAATTCTGATGCAAGCTCAAACCATCTAGGTGGTAGCTCCTGGCTGGAGATTAGAATCACTTTTCAAACACGAAGGAGGAGGGGTCTTGCTTCCAGTGATTCTGATTTCATTGGTCTGGGATAGGATTTGGGCACTGAGGGAAGTGCTTCAACCACTATTCTCAAGCTTAGCTGCACATTCGAATCCCTTTTCAAAAAACCAAAATGCCCAGATCCAACTATGTCAGGCTCTCTGTGGGGAGGGCATTAGGGCTTTGGATCTTCCCAGGTGGCTACAATGTGTAGCCCAAACTGAAAACCATGAGTTTATTGTCCTCCAGGATATTCTGTTCCGTAGATATGCCTGAGAATACCTAGCGTAGCTGGCATATCCACAGACATCCCTGGGTATCTTGCTACAATGCAGATTCTGATTTTGGAGGTCTGGGGTGCTGCCTGAGAGTCTTAACTTCTAACAAGTCCCCAGGGGAGGGTTGGGGGCCACACCACTGAGTGGAGGGGCCCCTTAGCACAATCCTTCCTAGGTCATTTTGCCTCATGCTTTCAGTTTCTGCCCTTGCTTTCTTTGTGTATTGGCAACTCCAGCCAGGAATAATAGCCTGACTCTAAATCATGGTTTCCCACATCAGGCTTTCTCAACCCTTGGCACTGCCGACATTTGGTTCTGGATATTTCTCTGCGGTGGTGGGAGACTGTCCTGCATGTTGTAGGATGTTGAGCAGCCTCCCTGGGCTCCACCCACTACATGCCATAGCAGTCCCCTCCCAGTTGTGTCTTCCAAAATGTCTCCAGACATCACCAAGTATCTCCAGAGGGCAGACCCTGCCCATTGAGGACCACCAGGTTAAATGAACACAGAGAGAGCTGTCATCATTCATCTTGTAACCCACTGGAACCAGGCCAGAAGGACATGGCAGAAGGAGCCTCGTTCTCTGCTCGGAGGCTCCTTCCAAAAACTCTGGAAAGTCCCTGGCTGCCCAAGGTCAACTAGATCCACCAGCCGCCATGATTATTGCCACATACTTTTCAGTCCTGAAAATTTTTTGTGGAACCAGAGAACAACATGAAGCCAATCCTGCTCCACCTGGCTGCCTTCAGGGGTTGTATTTCTGTAGACACAGTGGAGAAGTGGACAAGTCCTAAGGTTATGTGAGTTGACCTACTTCCCTATCTTCCAGGAAAACAGATATAAACATGGCTGATAGAGATCCTTTGAGCAGTTATAAGATTGCGTGGAAATGTCAGGCATCCTTCTGTTATGGCTGGTTGCATGGTAATGAATTTGGCTCCAAGAGGTCTGGACTTTGTGCCAGTAGCAGGGTGGGAGACCTCTGAATCTTTGGGGTTTTCCAGGATAGGGATGTCTCTTGTTCTTCCTGGTTGACCCAGGGCCATATCTGAGAGCTCCTATGCTAATGAGATGATAAGGAGAGGCCAGCCACACCTGTAGCCTCAGGGTGGGGGTTGGGGCTTTGAGCCCCTTCCCATCAGCCCACCTCCCCAAACCCTGAGAGAAGAGGGTGGCTGCAGATTGAGTTCCACCACGTGGACATTGATTCTTTCAATCATGTCTACATGATTTGTGAATTTGTGACTGTCTTTGATAAGAAACATCTGTGTTTCCTGGGAGGCGATTCCACATGAACACAAAAAAGTTCATGGAAGCTTGCATTTGAGACCCTCCCAGACCTGGCATAAAAGTTCCTTCTTAGGATTTCTTCTTATTTGTATCCTCTACTGCAATAAAACTGTAAAAGCAAGCATTGTGCTTTCCAGAGTTCTGTGAGTCATTTCAGCAATTTATCAAACCCAAAGAGGGTGCTGGAAATCCCCAAATTTGCAGCCAGTTGGCCTCGGCCCCAAACTTGGGAATCGTACCCGAGTGAGGGCAAGTCTGAGGACGTTTGCTTGTGGGAGCTCTGGGTAGAGTTGGATAGGGAATATTTGCTGATATTTCTGATAGCACAGAAATATTTTGGCTTTGTGGATTGCCAAATAACTACAATAAATCAACAAGAACAATTCGCAGTTTCATTTGTCTTCTCCCATTTATAATAACTAAATAAATATTTCATATAATAGGCATATGGGGTCTTTTCTGTTAAAATAGCCTCCACTAGAGGGCAGTAAATACTGTTTAAAGAGGATTGCATCGCCTCTGTTTACCTTTGATTAGGTATTTTGTTTTCAAATTCTGCTTTAAAATGGCTTCTTATGGAAAGTGATTCTTTCACTTATTTTATTATTATTTATATCTGTAGTAGTATATTTTATAGAATAAACATAATTAACTTTTTTGCAACTTTTCTTTCACTAACCCAGGAATCCAACAGTTAAATTGACTTTTCTCTCCAACCACATTTAGTGTTTGGTTCAGATAAAAACACTAGTTCATTAGGGGAAAAAAGGCCTCTGAGTAAGTACTCAAGGTAAGAGAGCTGTAGAAGGGACTTTTTTTTTTTTTAAGATTTTATTTATTTATTCATTTATCCCCCCCTTGCTGCTTGTGCTCGCTGGGTCAGCTAACCACGCCATGTTCCCGGGGCCTCCCATATGGTAAACGGGAGCCCTACTGATTGAGCCACAGCCGCTTCCCTGTAGAAGGGACTTGAACATCAAAATATCTAACAGAGCCTAAAGCAGGAGTTTTCTTAAACTTTCTTTTCTTAAATTTTTTTTCTTGTTGTTTTTAACCTTTTTTGTTCCATGGACCCGTTTGCCAGTCAGGTGAAAACCACGGACCCCTTACGAAGTCCACACTGTACTGTGTATTATTTAATAAATATACCACACCTGCACCAACACGTCTCCACAAGAACAAATTTTTTGTGAATTTCAGTTCAAGCTCACAGACCCCTTGTTAAGAACCCCTGACCTAGAGAGTATATTTTCCTAAAATATTCTGAAACTCAGCTTTCGATTGACATCTGGCCTCAGTTGATGGCATTTTTAGCACTGGCCATCAAAAGTCAGATTTTCAGAGTGGGCCAGTGATCCCCCATAGTCTACTTTTCAAGAAATGAAACAATGGCAAAATGGGAAAAGATTTATTTCTTCGTGTCTTAGGTTTAAAAAACAAACAAAAGATGTAAACAAGATTCAACATAAATTTTACAGATCAAAGTTTTAGATAAATCATTTAAAGCAAGTCTGGGTAAAAACTACGTACCCAGTTTATTGAGGACAAATAAACTCCTTTTACAGTTCTTGCATTCCCTAAGATGTTCAGTAGTTTTTTCATTGAATATTTTTCGCGTGCATTTTTTTCACTAATTAAGCTACAGCAACTAAAGCTGGGTGACTGTAGCTCTTAAGAGAAAAGAAGCAACCCAGATGGAAATTATAAAGCCTAATCAGGTGAAAACGTACTTTTCAAATGTGCCTTTCTCTCCCATGAACTTGCATCTTATAGATGTGAAGGAGAAACGCGAAGAAAAAACGTTCCCGGTTAGTTTTGGTTTTATTGCCTCACCCCCAATTTTGCCTTCAGAGCTGGGCCATCTTTTAGGACGTCCCTCGATGGTTCTGTCGTCATGACAACGACTGACATTCTTGAGGTTTCGTCACTCCACACGGTTGTGTGTCAACGACCAGCCCTTGCCTGGTCCACGGACCCTTAAAGAACTTTACATCTATTCCGAGAGCGGGTCATCAAAGAAGGTTTTATAGACTCATGAGGAATCATAACGATTATTTTAGGCTTTTTTAAAAAAACTGAACTGAGCTTGGAACATAGTGTAGCTCCTCAGGTTTACAGAGGTGAGAAACGTGGTCAGAACCTGGTATGATTTCAACAAATACGAACCTCATCCTACCAACCCTTCACATGGTTCCTGTCTTGTGTTTAAGATGTTTTGGCAGTTCTTTGTGACGTGCACTTGTACCTGTGTCACTGAGATGTTTGTCACCTCGTCTTACACCACCCACTTGCGTGATGGCTGGCTCTCCCATCTTTCCGTGATCTCCGTGTCATTAAAAAATATTTTAAATAGGTTTGAATAAAAGGGACTGATGGATCAAACCTATATGTGATGCTGGAGTTTGTAGGTGTACTTCCAGAGACTGGAGCCTCTGGCCTGCCTATGTGCCAGGTGTGCATGGAATCTCGGTGGAGCTGCAACTTCTACTCTACAGCTCAATGGACTCACCCAAGTCACCTGGCGAGGAGATGATGATGGACCACGGCCATCCCAGGGAATGGAGAGAGTCTGCAGCTGCAGGCAGGATAATCCCATCCATCTTATCCATGGGATATAAGCCCCCTCTCACTTGGAGGTGGAGTGGACATCACCATCCCAGACTCCTCAGGATTGGGGGAAGAGCTATGGACTAGAGTGGAATCACTGGTATTCTGTTGTAGACAGATTGTGATTCAAGCAATGGAAGAAATTACAACAGTGAGGTGGAGCCAGTGGCCACTGGATACTTTTGGGGCAGGGAAGGGAAAAGCAGTTGTAATACAAGGGCTTTTTTGGGACTTGGGAATCATCCTGAGTGACATTACAATGACAGATATAGGCCATTTTACATCAGCATATACCATGCAGGTCTGTGTGGAGAGAGTGGGGTCTACAGTGTGAACTATGGTCCATGCTTAGTGGCAAAGCCCCAGGATGTGTGTATCCATTGCAGGTGATGAGCCACATTAATGAAGGATGTTTATGTGGGAGGTTGTAGGAGGTGTGGGAGGTGGGGAACATGGGAATCCCCGTAATTTTTGTGTAACATTTATGTAATCTAAGCATCTTTTAAAATATATATTTAAAAAAATAAATGACATAAACATAAAAAAATATTTTAAGACACTCATTGCCTAATTGATCAGTTCCTAAACAGAGCTGTGTGAACAAAGAAAGAATCAACAAAGCCTGAATCATCACAAATTAAGTGTCCTAACCCCGTGCCACAAAGTTAAAGCTTTAATTTCTAAGCTAAAGTGTTCCAATGTTTTAACTTATAAAATCTGCTTGAATAATATTTATGCATAAGCAAAGTGGAAATGGAAGTAGCTAGCCAGAGACATCTCATGGTGCCTGATTTTCAGAAATATACTGTCATATAGATTTTCCTAGCAGGTGAGGATGTTAGAAATTATGTATTTTCATGTGCATAAGGAATTTCTTACAAAGATCTTTATAGTTCATTGTTTATAATTGTGAAAAATTGGAAACATACCCAATGCTCATTGATATAAGAAGGGATAAATATATTTAATATATTCATACACTGGAATGCTGTACACAGTGAAAGTAAATGAACTACGAATTTATGTATCAGTAAGACAAAGCTCAGGAAATAAATGTTGGCAAAAAAAATAAAGTTGCAGAGGGACAAAGAAACATTTATGTCATGTTTCAAATATGCAAAAGGAAAGCAGATACTGTTGAGAACTAAGTATCTGATACATTCTAAAAGCAGGGCTGGGAGTGTAGGCACCCTCTTGAAGATTTTGGTTCCCTCTTGGAAGGGAGAGAGGGAAACGCGAGGTCACAGCAGAGCTTCCACTTATTTCTTCATATCTATGGTGTTTTTCCTCTTAAGCCAGATAGAAGCCACATGGGTATTTGTTATGTTATTCTTAAACCTTTTCCATGCCTGACATATTCCACTCCACACAAGATGATGTAGTCCAGTAAATCAGATAAGACCAAGCAAGAAAACTAAATTTGCAAAATCACATGCTCGTGGCGGTAAGCATTGCAAGGAGAAGCCAGCTCCTGGGAATCCCTCTCCAGCCTTCTATTTTCCATGTCCCACAGCCTCCTGCAGGAATCTTTCTTTCGAGAGGCAGAAGGCAGAGCTTGCAAAAAAGTCTTTGGGTAACTGACTTGGGGTTGTTTCCAGAACCCGAGCCCCCAAATGAACGTGGAACTTTAAGAAACATTGGCTGATGATTTCCTGCTAAATGCTTTATTTTACCCAATTTAGTTAAACACTGCCCAAATGGCTTCTAAAGAAACAGGAAATAAGGTCTTCTGTATTGAACCAAACACAGCCTTTTCTAGACTTTGCTCAGTAAAGGTTCACAGGAGCAAACTGAATACGGAAAGAAGTAACTGCAGGAAAAGTCTTTATCTTCTCTTTCTCTCCTTTGTTCTTTACTTTCCTCTTGGAAAGTAATTTCAGAGGGTTTTGGGTTTGGTGTGAAAAGGTTAATTTTTTACAAACGGCCAAGCGTTTCTCTGTCTTCACACCTCTAAAATGCTATCAAATTGTGCCCAGGTGGAGATTTTTCTTTGGCAAGCACGTATGCTTCAGAGCCATGGAGAGTTGAGGGATTTGGAATAGGCAAACTCAATCTCAGGAGAACTCCGCCTTCCTCGTCTTCCAAAAGAAAACAGTTTACTCTGAGTTCCCAACTCTCTAAATTGATTATCTACACTCATACAAATATTCATGCCATATGTTCGGTATTCTGCAACATACGAAAAAAATCATCTCTGAATATTTGTTGCTTTGGGCGAAGAAAATACGATAGATATCTAGATATTGAATAAAATGAAGGTGTCGATACGTGTCTCACCAAATCACTGATATAGCGATTGAGTGCCTCGTTTAGGGAATGTTGGCCCATTAGAGAATATCCATGTCTCCTCCCTTTGAAATTTACTTTTCTTTGGATATGCCCACCTGAGTCCAGATGAATCAGCTCTGAGATTCACAAAAAGAAAAGATTTAATCTGCCATCATCCCTGCCATTCAAGCAAGCCTCAGCAGGTCCTCTGGGGGATGCATCTCCAAAAGTTCAGCCGCTTATTCTGCCAGGAGAACCGTTTGAGGGGAACACGCTGGGCTAAGCAAGCTCGGCTCTCCTTTGAATCAGGAAGACAAGGCAACAGTTTTCAAAGGCAAATGGTGACACCAGGATAAGACTCTGGGTTGCGGACTGAATTATGTCCCCCCAAAAAGTTATGTTCAAGTCCTGACCAATATCAGTCCTTCTAATCGGAAATAGGTCTTGGAAGATGTGATTAGTTAAAATGAGGCCAAAGGGTGTTCCCTAAACCGATATGACTTGTGTCCTTATAAGCAGAAGGAAATTGGGCACAGACGTGGGGAAAATGCCACGGCGTGCTGGCAAGCCACCAGGAGTCAGATTTTCGTCCACACCGTCCTGTTGACACACAGATTTCAGACTTTCTGGCCTCCAGGACTGTGAGAAAATAATTTCTGTAGTTTAAAACCTTGCAGTTTGTGGCTCTTTTGTTACAGCAGCCACTGGCAACTAAGACGTGCTTCTTTACCTAAATCTGAGAACCTTCAGAACTGATCTAGTTAAAAAGCCAAACATAATGCAAATAAACATGTCCTAATTGACCAAGAGGCCTTTTCCGAAATTAATCATCCTCCAAATGTCGACTTTGGAAATCTTAATTTTGGTTGTGCTAGTTCCCTCGACCAGTAGACTTGCCATTTTTCCCCCTTAATCAATGATGTTTTTTAAGAGCAGTTTTAGGTTTACAGAAAAATTGCACATCACCTGCAGGGAGTTCTTATATATCCCCTATTATTAGCATGTTACATTAGAGTGGTAAGTTCATTACAACTGATATACCAATATTATCAATTGAAGTCCATAATTTAAATTAGGGTTCACTCTTTGTGTTGTACACTTCTGTGGGGTCATAATTTTTGAGAAGGTAGGAGTTTAGGAAGGACTTTTTTGGATTGTTCCCATTTTTTAACATTTGATTTTTAAAAAAGATTTATTTTATTTATATTTCCCACACCCCCTTATTGTTTGCACTCACTGTTTGCTCTCTGTGTCTGTTTGTTGTGTGCTTGTCTTCCTGTAGGAGGCACCGTAAACCTAACCTGGGACCATCCCATGTGGGAGGGAGGTGCCTAATCTCTTTAGCCACCTCTTTAGACTCCTGCTTGTTGAGTCTCTCATTGTGTTTCCTCTTCATTGTGTCATCACGTTGCGTCAGCTCGTTGCATCAGCCTGTCACATCAGCTCCTCTTTTTCAGGAGGCACTGGGAATGGAACCCGGAATCTCCCATGTGGTAGGCAGGTGCCCAACTGCTTGAGCCACAGCCGCTTCCCAACATTTGATTTTTAACATAAATATACAAGTGTTAGATTTCAGTAAGATTTGTAAGAGTGTATATGAGTGTGTGCATGTGTATAAATGAATGTGGTATGGAAACATGAAAATGGTTAAGTTCAAATGGCAATGTCAAGGTTTCCAGCAATTTTATCCTGGATCTACTGTGGTCAGCAAGCTGTTCTCACTTTACTATTTTTCAAAACAGAAGCATCAAGAAATGCTTCAGCTTTCTGTTTCTAAAGTAGTCATTGGATTATAAAAAAGGAAATTGAATTTGTTTGCTAAAGATTAAAATGTGGGACAACTATCGCATGATTCCACTTATGTAAAATATCTAGAATAGGCAAATCTGGGGAGGCAGAAAGTATATTAGAGGTTGCCAGAGGCTGTGGCTAGGGGAAATGGGGAGTTATTTCTTAATGGGTATAGAGTTTCTCTCTGGGGTGATGGAAAAAATTTGGTAATGGATGGTAGTGATCGTAGCATAATAGTGAATGTAAACAATGCCACTGAATGAATTGTGCACTTAAAAATGGTTAAAATGGAAAATTTCAGGATATATATATTACCGCAATAAAAGTTTTTAAAGTCACTTTTCCTCCCAATTATTTTCTGCTTTATATTCACCCACTGAGCCATGAACAAAACCCACCGCTAATAAATACTTATCTGTACAGCTCTGAGGTTCTCTCTTTTCTGTCCTGGCTTTCTGTGACAACGTTTATCCTGCATTTAGTATCCCTGATGCAACGTGCTTCCCTCTTCGATCTGAAAATGCTCTGCCTCTGTCATTATTTTCTTGAGCCTCTAACGTTTCAAATTTACATCTCCAAAACACCTTAAATTTCAATTTCCACATTGTAATCACCTCACCCAGGAGTCTACCGCCTGAAGAGTCACCCCCGATGCAACCAACACCAAGGTCTCTCTACTCCCTGCAGGTATATCTACATGATTGTGGATGCATTTTTATATTGAGGAAAATGTCACATAACAGAACTACCCATTTTCAAGTGTACAATTCAGGGACATTTAGTGCATTTGCAATGTAGTGCAACCATCACCGCTATCGATTCCCAAAATTCTTTCATCACCCCAAGCAGAAACGCTATACCCACTGAGCCATAACTCCCTGTTCCCCCTTCCCCTCGCCCCTGGTAACCTCTCATCTACTTTCTGTCTCTATGAATTTGCTTATTCCAGATATTTCATATAAGTGGATTCATACAACATTTGTCTATTTGCGTCTGGCTTATTTCACTCAGCACACGTTTTCAAGGCTCACCCACGTTGTCATACATGTCGAAACTTCATGCTTCTTTGTGGCTGAATATTATTCCACGTTTGGTTTACATTTGTTGATGTAAATTTAGGTTGTTTCCACTTTTTGACCACTGTGAATAATGCTTTTATGAATATTTGTGTATAAGTATCTGTCTGAGTCCCTGTTTTCAATTCTTTGGGGTATATACCTCCGAGTGGAATTGCTGGGTCATATGGTAACTCTTTGTTTAACTTCTTGAAGAACTTCCAAATTGTTTCCCACAGTGGCTGCACCATTTTACTTTCCCACCAACAGTGCATGAGGGTTCCAATATCCCTACATCCTCTCCAGCACTTGTTATTGTCTATCTTTTTTATTCTAGCCATCCTTGTGGGTATGCAGTGGTATCTCATAATAGTTTTGATTTCCATAATGACCAATGATGTTGAACATCTTTTCATGTACTTGTTGCTCCTTCTTTCCTCCCTTCCTCCCTCCCTCCCTCCCTCTGTCTCTCTCTCTCTCTCTTTCTCTCTTTCTTTCTTTCCATCCCCCATTGTTTGCACTTGCACTTGCTCATCTTCCTTTTTTTTAAAAGAGGCACTGAGAACTGAACCTGGGACCTCCCATGTGAGAAAGAGGTGCTTAATCACTTGAGCCATCTCTGCTCCCTGCTTTGTTGTGTCTCTCATTATGTTTTCCTCCTTGTGTCTCTTATTGCATCAGCTCACCATGCCTTCCCATCACATCAGCTTGCTGTCTTGTTCATCTTCTTTAGGAGGCACCAGGAACCAAACTGGGATCTCCCATGTGGTAGATGGGTACTTAATTGCTTGAGCCGCATCTGCTTCCCTGTTGAATGTACTTTTGAACTTTGCTTCATCCTCTAGTTTGTTCATCCCTGCAGGACAGGGTGTACCCCCCAGTTCCAAGCAGGGCTCAACCCAAATAATTTCTTTGGAAAATACATGCCATTCACAGAGAAGGCTGCTTTTGTGTGGTTCTGTTTTCTTTGTAGCCTTGCTCCTGGCAAACCAATAACTTTCCTTTGGCAGAGTCACTGGAGATCCTACTGCCAAAAAAAAACCAAAAAACAAAAAAAAAACCATGCCTATATGGGTAGCCCAGAGACAAAAGGCCTCTGTGGTCTTCAAAAGATGGGCCGGGGTCTCCCATTTCCTTCTGGATGCTCCCCTGCCCATGTAACCCACATGCACAGAAAATCCCATAGCCAGTCTCAACTTGCTCTACTTCTCTCACCTGCTTTCTGTTCCTGGTGTGTGGTGAGAGAATCAGTGTCTGTTAGGCTCAGTCAAGGGGCAGAGGGCAGAGTTTCCCACAGTGTTCTCCCAGAGGGTCCACTAAAGCTTAGTCACACAGAGGCAGCAGTCACCTCCCAGGTATGGACACTATACCCCGTGGCTTAAGAAGCAGAAACCTGAGTCCATGCACCTGGCCGTGGCCACCAGAGTCAGTGGACGTGGCGTGGGCTTGGTGGGTGAGAGTCCAAGGGTGTCAGAATATTAGCAAAGTTGAGAGAAGATGCCCACTGGCTTCCTGCATGTCACACACAACGGATAACGATTGCTCTGCATGATTCAGGTCAGTTATTTTACATCTGAGAAGAGGAGGCAGGGCAATCATTTTCAATTCCAGGTCCCCAGGCTGAACTCATACCCACAGTCCAGGACTGGAGGATAGATGGACTCCAATGCCAGGGCTGACTCCAAACTCCATAGAAATAGAAGCCACAAAAGAGAGCCCTGCAGGCTTGCAGGTTGCGGGCTGGTACCAGCCTGGGGAAATCAAAGGAAGGCAAAAAGCTAGATGGGACTGGTGGACCGGTATAAAAGGGGATGGGAGAGGAGCATGGTGGACTCAGTGAGAGAAGGATAAAGCTAAAGTAACTGCGGTGAGATGCCCAGTACTGAGTTGAATATAGTGTTCCCTCAAAACTCATGTCTACCCAGAACCTGTGAGTCAGACCTTATTTCAGAAAGGGTCTTTGCAGGCCAATTAGTTGAGGCCAAACTGGATTAGGGTGGGTTTGAATCCAATATGACTAGTACCCTCATAAGAAGAGACCCAAAGAAGGTGATGGGAAGTTGGAGGCTGACATTCCACAAGAGGTAAGAGAGGAGCATCCTCTAGAAACCTCAGGGGGAGAACAACGTTGATGTCAGATTTCTGGCTTCTAGAACTGTGATGGAACACATTTCTGTGACTTTCAGCCACCTAGTCTGTGGTTCTTTGTTACAGCAGTCTGAGGAGACTAAAACAGATGCGCCTGCCTTGGAATTTAAGATTTCGTAGACACAGTGGCTCTAGGATGTAACATGGACCAGGGTGAAGCAGTGTCTGTTTTCCCACTTTTGGGGACATTTGTGTGAAGTTCTGATAGGTCCCTGCTGGGGAGGACTCCAGCACTGGAACATTTCTCTCCACCTCCGAGGTGACTTTTGGGGTCCCAGGCATGGATTTAGCGATGGGCACCCTTCTAGCTGGAGAATGTTAACCATTTCCAGCGACAAGTAAAATCTTGGGTCTGGAGACACCAGCAAGGTCTTTTAAAATGTTTATTTTCTAATTGGTTCATGTCCAAGGAAGCACAGAATATCTTCCCTAGCTCTTGCTCTAACAAGGGGGAGGGTGGGTTTCACATCTCGCCATAATTGTGCACAAACAAGACCCTGGCTCTCTTTTGTGGCTGAATCAGCCCAGTCAACTGCATTTCTCTGTTTGGGATTTGGACCTTGTTATAAGCAATTGAGTACAACTATATGGTGTTCCAGCCTGCCAGGTCTGTAGACTGCCAGGGAATTTTTCTAGAGGTCCATAGAAAGTTCTTGCTTTCATATCCCACAGTGGCCGTTGCAAACCTTCCCATATCTCTTGGTGCCTTCATCTCTGCTTGACCACTTTCTTTGTCAGAATACATATTTGCTGTCTGCCTCATGAAGCAAATTTAAGGCTACCCGAACCAATCGACACATACATGGATTTGCATACATTTACTGCTATCTTACACCTCTGTAGAGAGCTAATTCCATCTATAAATTCCCTCCAGTACAATCCCTAGAGTACAGCATGGGTGACTATAAAAATGTAAATAGGAGTGTATCATTTGCTTGAATAAAATCCTGTCAAACACACCCATGATTTATAGCAGGTATCGGCAAGCTTTTTCTATAAAGGTCAAGACAGTAAATGTTTTGGTCTAAACAGCCTCTGTTGCAAATATTCAACTCTACCATAGAAGCATGGAAGCAACCACAGACAATGCGTAAATGGAGGGGCACGATTGCGTGACAATAAAGCTTTATTTACAAAAACAGACAGCAGGCTGCCTTTAGCCTATGGGGCCAGAGTTTGCCCATCCCTGATTTAGAGGGTAAAATCAAAACTTTTAGCATCACACACAAAATTCTTCAGGACCCTATGCTGTCCCCGGCCATGTCTCACGTGTCTCCTGAACGCGCCTGCCTTCTTTCACTCGGTAAAATGTGCTCAGCGGCTTCTAGAAACAGATGCACAGCGTTTCAGCACTGAAGACTGTACCTTCTCAGGACCCCAGAAATTACACTGCTGTGCACCATCTTTGCTTATTTGGGCACAGAGCAATTCTTGAAATAATGCTTTCCTGGAATCTGGTGGTGTTAACCCAGAAGGGACAATGTGTCAAGGATCCGAAGCAGCAAGCCCCTTCATTCCATCTCCGGAGGTCCACTCTCCTTGGAAATCTCCATTTTGCCCCTACCACCTTTCTCTTGTGTTTGGGAAATGGACTTACAGGAATGGCCTGGCACTGATTTTTCCATTTGCTTTAGTTCAGCAGATGCTGCACTGGACGTGTTTTTCTTGGTGAAAAAATCTTTCACTACCTTTTATATTCAGTGCTGTTTCTGCTCTGGCGAGTGAAGTGGAAAGTTTAGGCAATAGTCCCAGAGTTTCATACCGTTCCCAAGCTCTTGCTCTTGAATACAATTATTGTACACTCCCGCTTTTCTTCGATTGATCCAACTGTGCTCTGCATTTTACGAGGTCCTCCAGGTGACTATATATCTTCTTTGCTGCCTTTGCTACTTAAAAAAAAAAAAAAAAACCTCTCTGAATGCTCTTATTTTAATGTTATTTTACAAGCTTTTAACGAAAATGGTGTGTCTACATGGATAACTAGCCAACATACACATTCTGAGAAGGGTAAAGATATTTGGCTGTTTCCTCACACACCTCAGATGGGCTGACACTGGCTGAGATGAGGATACGACACCAAATCATTGCCAGCGAAATAACCGTGTGTGTCTTTAAAATGTGCATGCACATGCCTTGGACTTGAGTACATCAAGATGGCTTGTCCGTTCTTGTTAAATACGAGAGAGACATCCAGGGTGTGTATTGGCATAGTTATGTTATTGCAGAAACAAAGGACTGGAAAATGGAATATGCTTAGATGGAAAAGCTCTGTTCAATTTGTTTTCAGTTGGCACTAGTCTTGTTTCTAGTATTTTTCTCCACGGGGTTTTATGGCATCGATTGCATTAAACACGTCTGCCTTTATTTACCTCTTGGTCCACAAGGTTTCATCTGCAGGACAGATTTATCTGAGACAGGTACAGTAAATTTGAAATTGTGCTTATATTAATAACTAAAATGCTGGCTAATATTAATATTAAGTATTATTAAGCGGGAGATGCAGAAAAAGTATCACTCCTTACAATCCACGGATTTTGTTTCTAAATGGATCCAGTACATCACCGTGTCGATTATATAAGTGATGGCATCGTCGTTGCTCGTGGAACTTCGGCCAAGTCCTGTAATCCCTCTGAGCTTCCGCCGAGTTATGCGTAAAACGGAGATATTAGCGCTGTCCATTTCAGGGACATGGTGAGCTTCAGGAAAAGATGCATCTTAAGAGCTCCATGTATCTTGAAAATGATGGGGTGAGGCAATACTTATCTCTTGTCGAATCCCTGTCCTCTCTCCCTCTAGGGCTTGCCTTGTGCACAAAAGCTAAGTGTGCCTTTTCCAAAATCCTTAGTAAACTGTAGGTGTCAGTTTCTCGGGCCAGATGTCAGGATCCCCAAGCAAGAACTGGCTTTCCTAAACGCCATTATCGAGAGTGTATCTACAGCAGGGGTTCTTAACCTTTTGTGCTCCACGGACCCCTTTGCCAGTCAGGTGAAAACCACGGAGCCCTTCGCAGAAGGTAGCAGCAGATAGTTTTATGACACTCAACTCGCGTCCGTCCAACAGCTACCATCATTTCCAAGTATGGGTTAGCAAAAGCGATTTTTCGAGATATGCAAAAACTGTCCTGTGATCGGAAATGAATGCTACTGTAATTTATTGCATGCATTCATAAGTGAAGGAAATGCTAGATTTCAGTCATAGGTCAGAGAAAATAAGTTGATTTTTTTTTTCAATTCAAGCTCACAGACCCCCTGAAATCTTTCCAACCTCTAATCCCGACTCCAGTCCCAACTGCACGTTTGAGTCACTGTTGGCAGAGTTCTGCAATGAACCAATCTCCTCCTCCTGGCATTTGTGCCAAACTTTGCCAGCGCTGTGGCCGAGAGAGAATGCCAAATACTCCAAATGCTCTTAAATTTCAAGTGTTGTGTGGCACACTGGGAACCTAACTTTACAAGTCAACAAGACAAACATTAATCATTTATTTAAAAAGTAGCCTTGGAAACATGATAAATATATAGACTATGTAACATATTGGTCTATGTCTGCTTGCTTTGTCCACTCATCTTTTTTCTCTCTAGCTCAGTCTATCTGGCTTTCTCTGTCTGCCTTTCTGTCCATCTGTCTGTCTCTTTCTCTCTATGTCTCCCTCTCCATCTGTCTCTCCTCCCCTGCCAATTCCCCATTTTCCCTCCTTCCTTGCCATATTATTCTTCCTTCACTTTGGATATAAGATATTGAATATTTGACAGATACATACAAAAGAGGAAAAAAAAGATCAGATCACAGTTCAGTACATACAGTGGGTCCTTTTGTTAAATGCCGAACTGTAGATGTCACTTATAATTTGACCATCCTTTGGATATTTATCTTGCTATCTAAATTTGCAAAGCCTCTATCTGGGTTAACATAATCATGCACATTATGAGTTAGATGATTTGCTGCATTTATTACTTTGTACTTGAGCCATTTAGAGTTAAACATCCACTTTCCATATGTACAACATTTATCAGCTTATTATTCTGCTGTATTAAGCTCACAGTTTACTACAAAATGAATTTTACTTCTTTGCCTTTCCTCTTAAAAGGGAAATGTAGTTCATTTATTCATCAAGTAGTCTTCTGAAAGATAAGGGAAATTATTTCTTTTTCACTTAAAAAATCACATAAAAAGGCATCCTAAATATTGGCCTCAGCCTGTAATAAGCAAGTCATATGTTCACATGTATTATGATGTCACACACACTGTGATGTCACACACATTATGATGTCACACATATGCTGTCACATTTATTGTGACTTCATATGCTTTAATATTTAAATATGCTTTAAAACTTATTGGCCAGAAAACACTCAGATAAACATTAGCAGAATTGTCAGTACCTTTTGGAAAAACCAATTCTGCACCATTATTTTATTCAGATGCCTGCAGTGGCTTGCGGTTGGCAGAGTAACGGTGCCCCAAGAAGTCCATTTCCTAATCCCGGGAATCTGTGAATATGTTTCCTTAATGGCAAAGGGACTTTGCAGGCATAAGTTAAGGGCCTTGAGGTGGGAAATCATCTCGTTTATCAACGCAATTGCAAGCATCCTTAAAGCGTCAGAGAGAGAAGACGTGGAGAAATAAGCAGAACTCGGCAGAGAGATTGGAAGATGCCGCATTCCTGGTTTTAAAAATGAAGAGTTCAAGAGCCAAGAAACGCAGGCAGCTGCTAGAAGCTGGAAAAGGCGAGGAATAAATTCTCCTTTAGAAGATCTAGGAGGAGCCAGCCCTGCAGAACTCTTTGGACTGCTCATCTTGACACTAATCCCCTGTACGTTTTTTAAAAGAAAAATCCTGGTGTGTTTTGCAGAAACGTCTGGCTGCCGCTGAATGCATGCTTTCTACTTCCTGAAAGTCTTCTTCAACTGCGGCTTCGATTTCAGACTTACCGGGTCTCTCTAGCTCATTTGCATTAGATTTTAAGCTACTTGTGCAAAATTTGCAATTACTTAAGGAAACCAAATATTTTTATATTTTGGCCCAGAATAAAATTGCATCATTGTCCACTTATTTTTCCCTTTGTTTCAATTGGCAGCAGATTAATTGAGTTGCATCTTAGTGTTTTAGTTTCCCAGCTTTTAAAACAAATGCCATACAATGGCACATACAATGGGCTGACTTAAACAATGACAATTTATTGCTCACGGTTCTGAGGCTAGATGTCTAAAATCAAAGTGTCATCAAGGTACCGCTTTCTCCCCCAAGACTGTGGCGTTCCGGGGCTGGCTGCCAGAGATCCTCAGTCCTGGGCTTTTCCAACATGATGCATCTGGTGGTGTCTTCCAGATTCTCTTGACTTCCAGCTCTTGGCTTCTTCCCATGGCATCTCTCTCCATCTGATTTTCACTCTGCTCATAAACAAATCCAGTTATTTGGATTGAAAGCCACCCTGATCCAGTGGGGCCACACTTTAACTGAAGTAACACTTGGAAGACATCCTATTTACAACGGGCCTCACATATTCCAGAATGGGGCCCGAGACCAAGAACATATTCAGTCTGAGGACCCCAACCAATCCACACCATCCACCCTCAGAAATCTGCATGCACATTTGGGGTGGGTTTGGGAGGGCAACGAAGAAGGAAGAGACCCTCTTCTGAAGGGGCTCGGGGCAGTCTTTGGCTGAGGTCGTTTGCTTGGTGTAGCAGAATAGACAGATGCACCTGAACCAAGTTAGGAGGGAAAAGTGGCTTTATTTGCTGGCTGGAGGACAGAGATATAACCAATCTCAAATCAGCTTCCTTATTAAGGGTTTTACTTACAAATTTTTTTTAAGGCAGTACCAGAGACTGAACCCAGGACTTCGTACATGGGAAGCAGATGCTAAACCCCTGAGCTCCCATGGGTTTTTCTTAAAACTTTTATGCAGGTTTGAGACAAAGGAAGTTAATCATCAGGTGACATTTTAAAAGAAAGGGCTGGAAAATTAGCTATTTGCTTCCTCAGTTAAACTTTATTATTATTATTATTTTTTCAGTTACTTTTAAAACATACATGGTACCTGTTACTGGGCAGTCTAGGTGATAAGGATGGGAATTTGGTATGGATGTGAGGGTACAGATAATGATGGATGGGAAGCTAAAAATAATGACGGATATGAGGCTATAGGTAGGGAATCCATAGCGATACATTTTTGGTGAATTGGCTGCTCTAGTTAACATTAAATCTATAGCTTTGTGTGCCTCCTGACGTGTACCCAAGAGTCACATTGAATTTTTCTAATATTATGAGGTCCAGGATGATGCTTTCACATTTAAGCTATCCTGGGGTTAACCTACAGTCTCCTGCATCCGTCTAACTCCCCAGAATCTGGAGACTGAGAAAATAAGCCCTTACCCAACAGATTTGGGAATTTAAACTCACTGTTTTTGATCAGATACCCCCCTCCCCCTTTTATTTTTAGCCTGAATTCTACACTGGGAAGAGCACAAAGCACCTGATTCACTACTACTGCAGATGTGTGCTTCATGACCTCTGCTTCATGCCATTAATTATTTGATTATTGATCTTTGCCTTTGCCAGAGGGTTGGATAATGAGCTGTGAAAAATCCACAGGTCCATTAAAGAAATCTTTTAAGTTTACTGCTATTACTAGCCGTAAAGTTAAGTTGTGATTTTTGGCAAGACATGCGCTTGGAGGTGTGAGCTTCCATTCCTTCACTCTTTACCCAGTTTGGCTCGGATTTAAGGACAAATCGTCCTTCCTCTTTCAATGACAATGGTTTCCTCCTTCAGGGTAACTTCGGCCAAGTCAAAAAGGCAAAACCCATAGGGGATAGTTTGCAAGTTTTACATCTCAGGCTTCTTTCTTCTAGGTTTTTCTTTGGGGGACACTGAGCCACAGGACTTCGTGGAGGATGATGCTTTCTGTGGATTAAGGGTCCAGAGGGAGCACTGACCAGGTGAGGTGGCAGGAGGGAGCACTGACCAGGCGAGGTGGCAGTGAAGGAAGAGTTTAGATGGGGTATCGGTCAGTGCCTAGCAGGAATCACCTGTCACCCAGGTGGTTCAAGTGGGCAGATGTCAGTGGAAGGATGAGCCA